>CM026267.1:29219873-29257373 GCA_014851425.1 Senna tora
TTTTCGATAATGAGTGTTTCGAAAACGTGATATTCATTTTTATTTTTTTTAATCAGTTTTCGTCAATGAGTGTTTCAAAAACTTGATATTCATTTTTGTTTTTTTAGTAAGTTGTCGCTAATGAGTACTTCAAAAACTTGATATTTATATTTCCTTTTTTAATCAGTTTTCAGCGATGAGTGTTTCGAAAACTTGATATTCATTTTCCTTTTTTAATCAGTTTTCGTCGATGAGTGTTTCGTAAAATTTATATTCATTTTAATTTTTTTTAATAAGTTTTCGTCAATAAGTGTTTCGAAAACTTGATATTCATTTGTCTTTTTTTTAGTAAGTTTTCGCTAATGAGTGTTTCGAAAACTTGATATTCATTTTTCTTTTTTTTAATCAAGTTTTGCCGATGAGTGTTTCGAAAACTTGATATTTATTTTTCTTTTTTTAATCAGTTTTCGCCGATCAGTGTTTTCGAAAACTTGATATTCATTTTTCTTCTTTTAATCAGTTTTCGCCGATGAGTGTTCTGAAAATTTGATATTCAATTTTCTTTTTTTAATCAGTTTTCGCCGATGAGTCTATCGAAAACTTGATATTCATTTTTCTTTTTTAATTTGTTTTTGTCATTGAGTATTTCGAAAACTTGATATTCATTTTTATTTTTTTAATCAGTTTTAGCCGATGAGTGTTTTCGAAAACTTGATATTCATTTTTCTTTTTTTAATCTGTTTTCGCCAATTAGTGTTCTGAAAACTTTATTTTCATTTTTATTTTTTTAATAAGTTTTCGACGATGAGTGTTTCGAAAACTTGATATTTATTTTTATTTTTTTAATCAGTTTTCGCCGATGAGTGTTTTGAAATCTTAATAGTCATATTTCATTTTTTAATCAGTTTTCGCCGATAAGTGTTTCGAAAACGTAATATTTATTTTTCTTTTTTTTAAATAGTTTTCGGCGATGAGTATTTCGAAAACTTGATATTCATTTTTCTTTTCCTTAATCAGTTTTCGCCGATGAGTGTTTCGAAAACGTGATATTCATTTTTCTTTATTTAATTAGTTTTCACCGATTTATGTTTCGAAAACTTGATATTAATTTTTCTTTTTTTAATCATTTTTCGCTAATGAGTGTTTCGAAAACTTGATATTCATTTTTCTTTTTTTTTTAATTAGTTTTCGTGGATGAGTGTTTCAAAAACTTGACATTCATTTTTTTTTTAGTAAGTTTTCGCTAATGAGTGTTTCGAAAACGTGATATCATTTTTTTTAATCAGTTTTCGTCGATGAGTGTTTCGAAAATTTGATATTCATTTTTCTTTTTTTAGTAAGTTTTCGCTAATTAGTGTTTCAAAAACTTGATATTTATTTTTCTTTTATTAATCAGTTTTCACCGATGAGTGTTTCGAAAACTTGATATTCATTTTCCTTTTTAATCAGTTTTCGCCGATGAGTGTTACGTAAACTTGATATTCATTTTTCTTTTTGTAATCATTTTTCATCGATGTGTATTTCGAAAACTTGATAATCATTTTTCTTTTTTTACTAATTTTTCGCCGATGAGTGTTTCGAAAACTTAATATTCATTTTCCTTTTTTAATCAGTTTTCGCCGATGAGTGTTTCGAATACATGATTTTTATTTTTATTTTTTTAATCAGTTTTCGCTAATGAGTGTTTCCAAAACTTGATATTTATTTTTCTTTTTTTAATTTTTTATCACCAATGAGTATTTCGAAAACTTGATATTCATTTTCCTTTTTTAATCAGTTTTCGCCGATCAGTGTTTCGAAAACTTTATACTCATTCTTATTTTTTAATTAGTTTTCGTCGATGAGTATTTCGAAAACTTGATATTCATTTTTCTTTTTTTTAGTAAGTTTTCGCTGATAAGTGTTTCGAAAACATGATATTAATTTTTCTTTTTTTAATCCGTTTTCACCGATTAGTATTTTGAAAACTTGATATTCATTTTCCTTTTTTAATCAGTTTTCGCCGATAAGTGTTTTGAAAACTTTATATTCATTCTTATTTTTTTAATTAGTTTTCGTCGATGAGTGATCTGAAAACTTGATATTCATTTTTCTTTTTTTGATCAGTTTTCGCCGATGAGTGATCTGAAAACTTGATATTCATTTTTCTTTTTATAATCAGTTTTCGCCGATGAGTGTCTTGAAAATTTGATATTCATTTTTCTTTTTTTTAATCAAGTTTTGCCGATGAGTGTTTCGAAAACTTGATATTTATTTTCCTTTTATAATTAGTTTTCGCCGATGAGTGTTTCGATTACATGATATTCATTTTTATTTTTTTTAATCAGTTTTCGTCGATGAGGGTTTCGAAAACTTGATATTCAATTTTCTTTTTTTAGTAAGTTGTCGCAAATGAATATTTCGAAAACTTGATATTTATTTGTAATACCCCGGAAAATTTCAAGGATTAAAGAATGATTTATTTAAAATTTCGAGGATTTAAGAATAATTTATTCCGGGCTAGGATTTAAAACCTTAAAATGAATATAGGAAAAAAATATGAAAGTTAAAAGAAGCCAGAAAGGAAATTTTTTTCAAAGATTGTAATACCCGAGAAAATTTTTCGAAGTTTAAATAGGAAAATAATTTTTAGTATTTAATTCAGGACCTAAGAAATTGGAAACCTGAATTAAATAGGAAAATGGATTAAATTAAAAATACAAAATTTTTATTATTTATTTAATTATTAATTAATTTATTTTTAATTATATTTATTTATTTATTATTTATTTATTTAATTTTATATTTAATTTTTAATTATTATTATTATTAAGTGGGAGGGGGTGCCTACGTTGGAGAAACAAAAGAAAAAAAAAAGGAGAAAGAAAGGGGAAGAAGCCGTGGGTTTAAGAATAGAATAAAAAAGAGAAAAAAGAAAGAGAAAGAGAGAGAAGAGAAACGAGTGAGGAAGAAAGAAAGAAAATGGAAGAGAGAGAAAGAGCCGTGAGGTAAAGAGAGAGAGGGGGGTTCACCGGGAATCCGCCGGAGAAGAGCTAGCCGACGCCAGGAAAAGTCACCGGAGCTCGGTTACAACATCTTCCACACCTCCCATCAATCGAATCAAGGTTGGTAACCCCAATTTCATTCTAAACCCTCAATTTTTCCATTTTTAGGGATTCCTTCGATTGACCTTCGATTGAATTGTTTTGAGGATTGATTGAGACCTAGAAAGTGTTCTTGAACACTTAGTTGGGGTAGGAATCAAAATTATATTCTCGGATTTGCCCAAATTCGAATTTGGAAGGATTTGGGGTTGAAATTATAATTATTTTCAAATTGGGAAAAATTGTTGATAATTAGGATTGAGCTTGGATTTGAGTAAATAGGCTTGGATTGATATTGTTGACATTATAATTATTTCTAAATTGGGGAAAATTGTTGATAATTAGGATTGAGCTTGGATTTGAGTAAATAGGCTTGGATTGGTCCTATTGAAATTATATTGTGGAAATATTAGCTGAACAAGACCCGTGAAGAGCCGACCCGAGGTTATTAAGGTTGAACCTTGGCACTAACATGCCGGGTCCCTGCTCAATTTGCCCAAATGTGCTTTAAGGGCGATGTTGAAGGCTCCAAACCTCTTCTTTTCAATCTTAAACACCCTAGAATAATTCTAAATATGCTATCAAGCATCAAGAATTAATTTAGGTACTTTCTTGTTTCCCAAGAGTGGAAGCTTGCGGAACAATGAAATCCAATTTCTAAATTTCAACCTTCTCCCCTCATAAATATTTAGGAAACCTTAAATAGGATAAATTGGAGGTATATTGAGGTTTTGAAACTAGATTTCTTAGAACCCAAGTAGAAATACAAGTTGAATTAAAATGCATAGACCTTCCTAGAATTAGGATTCCTTCCAACCAAGCTAGATAAGCTTCCTTAGATGCGAATACAAGTTAGGTAGAGGTATAGTACTCAAATCCAAGTATGTGAAACACTCAAGTAGAGTGTCAATTGCGAGTAAGTCAAGTGCTCGAGAGAGGATACACATAAGTTGGGATAGAGAAGTCCAATAAGACCAAGAGCTTGACTCTGTGGCAACCATGGACTACACGTGAGAGTAATGGAGAGATAAATAACAAGTTAAGCTAACTAATAACCTTAATGAAGTAAATGTTGTTCTTATAGGAACAACGGCACACGATTGAGTGCAACAGGAACTCCGAGGAGACTAAAGTTACAGGAGATGATTGCATGGAAGGTTGACCAAGGTGAGGGTTCTTCCATCTCTGCTCCTAGCGTTGTATGCTTATGTGGATTACATGAGTACGTATATTCTCTGCTTGTCTAGTATGTGTTAGCTAGAGATATCGAATGCTAAAAGAATGAAAGAACTAGAAAATATGTTGTGGAAAGTAGCTTGGATAGGAAGACATAGGAGTAGAGTATAATTGTTTGCTTTGATTTGTGTGTTACAAATCCAACTCATACACTCCGGAGGCATGATGAGTATTTTATTAAATCTTTTCCACGACGGTGGCAAGAGTCCTTGTACGGAAGGACTAAACTTTATTTTGAAAACTCGTCACGACGGTGACTCAAATTATAATCATGCAAAGGGAGTTATTGGTGGGTTTCGGATTTGATTATGCTAGCGATGGGATACATTGACTAGAACAACGTCAGATGGCACTTGAGACCTTAGTTTTATAATCACCATGACGATGGTCATTGCCCTATCCTGGCAATAGGGTCAGAAAGGTTTTATATTGCTATGACGATAGCTTGAGGCTCAGAGAGTGCATCTGGACGGGTATATGAGTTATATCCTGTTGAGGATACTTGTACATATTAAAAAGGAGAGGAATTGTTGATCCTTTGGGAAATATACAAAAAATCCTATTAATATGTAAGACCAAGATAAGAAAACACGGGAGGAACCTACAGGTGAACCGTGAGCCTGATCTTGCAGAAGAGAAATCATCCTGTTTAGATGGTCCAGGGTGTATCAGTGGCCAGGCTTTGAGACGTCGTGCCGTGCCCGCCATTGTGACCTGGTTGGGTAATGGACGAGTGGGCTCAAGCTATTGCCTCGCAGCAAGGGGTCAGGACGTGCCACAAGGTGGCTACGTATTAGTTGTTTGATAGATAGAAGTTGATTGTGTTTGATTAACAGAATTGTCACGAGGTGACCAGTACCCAAGTGAATGGGTTAAGTATGCTTTGCCACGTGGTGGCCAGTAACCCGAGTGCACGGGTTCGAAGTAGAAAAGCCACGTAGTGGCTAGTAGATACCCTAGAGTGGGAGAGATTAAGTAGATGTATGTTATAGTATCTATGTGTATATACAAATTGTCTGTGTTTGCATATAATTGCTGATTGTGCAGTGTAGTGGTGACGTACAGGATTACATCACCACAACGTCTTGTTTGATTCAAACATGCTGAACGTGAGAAGACCGGTAAGTAAAAGCCGGCACTATATGTTATATGATTACTTGATGATTGATGATGTGGAACAAACTGCTGTATGCTTATATCTGTTAAATGCATGCGAGTGTTTGGGTGAAATTTCTGTTGGTGTGATCACCAAGAATGTATGCTAATTAACAGAACTGGTTGTTTTTGCATGTGATTGTGTATGACTCCCAAACCCAGTGCTATGGTACCCACCTTGCGCTGGGGATGGGAGAGTCATCACTGAGTCACGTGGTTAAGACTCACACCTCATTTTTACTACACAGAGAGAGGTTAAGTACAGACGGAAGAAGTCTCGGTGGAGCGAGGAATGAACAAAACTTTTCAAGACCCACAACTTGTTCATGTGGGTGAATAAATTGTAATTATAATTTAATTTACTTTATCATGTATCATAAAGTAAAGGCTAGACGTACCCAACTATATTGTATCATTAAATCTAGAACTGTCAGCTTCACACATCTGAAAGATCAGACTCTATTTTACTGCGATACATGGAAAATTTGTTTTCAGAAATGTATATATATACATATATCTGTTGCTTGTGAATAAGATAGGTAACATCTTCGGATGTGTAGCCAGTACACATGTTATATATATTATGTGTGTTTTCCTATATCTATATCCTGAAGCGGCACTGGTCGTGGATTTGCTTGCCTAGGATAGGTCACCATTTCGGTGTAGCCATGGTATTATACTGCATGTGGATGTATTTTCAATAATAGATATTCTGTCAATTAGGTGATAAGGCTTACAGGCATGGGGATATTCCATGTGTCTGTGCCGGTCACGGCCATCTAAACGGGGGTCATGACAATATTTTTCTTTTTTTAATCAGTTTTCACCGATAAGCGTTTCGCAAACTTAATATTCATTTTCCTTTTTTAATCAGTTTTTGCCGATCAGTGTTTCGAAAACTTTTTATTCATTTTTATTTTTTTAATCAGTTTTCGCTAATGAGTGTTTCCAAAACTTGATATTTATTTTTCTTTTTTTAATCAGTTTTCAGCGATTAGTATTTCGAAAACTTGATATTCATTTTCCTTTTTTAATCAGTTTTCGCTTATAAGTGTTTCGAAAACTTTATATTCATTCTTATTTTTTTAATTAGTTTTCGTCGATTAGTGTTTCGAAAACTTGATATTCATTTTTCAATTTTTAGTAAGTTTTCGCTGATGAGGGTTTTGAAAACTTGATATTTATTTTTCTTTTTTTAATCAGTTTTTGCCGATGAGTGTTTCGAAAACTTGATATTCATTTTTCTTTTTTTAATCAGTTTTCGTCGATGAGTGTTTTCGAAAACTTTATATTCATTTTTCTTTTTTTAATCAGTTTTCGCAGATGAGTGTTCTGAAAACTTGATATTCATTTTTCTTTTTTTAATCAGTTTTCGCTGATGAGTGTTTTGAAACTTTAATATTCATTTTTCTTTTTTTTAATCAAGTTTCGCCGATGAGTGTTTCGAAAATTTGATATTTATTTTTCTTTTTTAATCAGTTTTCGCCGATCAGTGTTTTCGAAAACTTGATATTCATTTTTCTTTTTTTAATCAGTTTTCGCCGATGAGTGTTCTGAAAACTTGATATTCATTTCTCTTTTTTAATCAATTTTCGCCGATGAGTGTTTCAAAAACTTGATATTCATTTTTCTTTTTTAATTAGTTTTTGTCATCGAGTATTTCGAAAACTTGATATTCATTTTTATTTTTTTAATCAGTTTTAGCCGATGAGTGTTTTCGAAAACTTGATATTCGTTTTTCTTTTTTTAATCTGTTCTCGCCGATTAGTGTTCTGAAAATTTGATATTCATTTTTATTTTTTTAATAAGTTTCCGACGATGAGTGTTTCGAAAACTTGATATTTATTTTTCTTTTTTTAATCAGTTTTCGTCGATGAGTGTTTCGAAAACTTGATATTCATTTTTCTTTTTTTAGTAAGTTTTCGTCATGAGTGTTTCGAAAACATGATATTAATTTTCTTTTTTTAATCTGTTTTTGCGGATGAGTGTTTAGAAAACTTGATACTCATTTTTCTTTTTTTGATCAGTTTTCGTCGATGAGTGGTCTGAAAACTTAATATTCATTTTTCTTTTTTTAATCATTTTTTATCGATGAGTGTTTCGAAAACTTGATATTCATTTTTCTTTTTTTAATCATTTTTCATCGATGAGTGTTTCGAAAACTTGATAATCATTTTTCTTTACTTAATCATTTTTCGACGATGAGTGTTTCGAAAACTTGATATTCATTTTCTTTTTTAATCAGTTTTCGCCGATGAGTGTTTCGAATACATGATATTCATTTTTATTTTTTTAATCAGTTTTCGCTAATGATTGTTTCCAAAACTTGATATTTATTTTTCTTTTTTTAATCAGTTTTCACCGATTAGTATTTCGAAAACTTGATATTCATTTTCGTTTTTTAATCAGTTTTCGCCAATAAGTGTTTCAAAAACTTTATATTCATTCTTATTTTTTTTAATTAGTTTTCGTCGATAAGTGTTTCGAAAACCTGATATTCATTTTTTTAATCTGTTTTCACCGATTAGTGTTCTGAAAACTTGATATTCATTTTTATTTTTTAGTAAGTTTTCGACGATTAGGGTTTCAAAAACTTGATATTTATTTTCTTTTTTTAATCAGATTTCGCCGATGAGTGTTTCGAAAACTTAATAGTTATATTTCATTTTTTAATCAGTTTTCGCCGATGAGTGTTTCGAAAACGTAATATTCATTTTTCTTTTTTTAAATAGTTTTCGCCGATGAGTGTTTCGAAAACGTGATATTCATTTTTCTTTATTTAATTAGTTTTCACCGATTTGTTTTTCAAAAACTTGATATTAATTTTTCTTTTTTTAATCATTTTTCGCTAATAAGTGTTTCGAAAATTGATATTCATTTTTTCTTTTTGGTCAAATACTCATTTCGGTCCTCTATGTTTCACCCAAGTTTTAAATTAGTCCTTTATGTTTCAAAAGTTTTATATTGGTCCTTTATGTTTTCCAAAAGTTTTATATTTATCCTTCAGGTTTCATGAAAGTTCTATATTGGTCCTTTATGTTTCATTCAAGTTCTATATTGGTCATTTATGTTTCATTGAAGTGTTATATTAGTCATTTATGTTTCATTGAAGTGTTATATTAGTCCTTTATGTTTTATTAGAGTTTCATATTGGTCCTCTCAGCATAATTTTATTTTTGGCTTAAACGACGCCGTTTGGGTAATTTTGGTGTGTCTAAGGCCATATCAGATATCTATACACGTAGGAGAGATTATTCGTCCACCTCGGAACGCCACATCAACAGTTAAATTAAGAAATTGACGGATTTGGACGGAAGGACCAATTTAGAACTCCTAGGAAACATAAAGGACTAATTTAAAAATTTTGAAACATAAAGGACTAATTTAAAACTTGAGTGAAACATAGAGGACCAAAATAAACCTTTGACCTTTCTTTTTTTAATTAGTGTTTGTCGATGAGTGCTTCGAAAACTTGATAGTAATTTTTCTTTTTTAGTAAGTTCTCGCGAATGAGAGTTTCGAAAACGTGATATCATTTTTATTTTTTTTAATCAGTTTTCGTCGACGAGTCTTTCGAAAACTTGATATTCATTTTTCTTTTTTTAGTAAGTGCTCGCTAATGAGTGTTTCGAAAACTTGATATTTTTTTTAATCAGTTTTCACTGATGAGTGTTTCGGAAACTTGATATTCATTTTCCTTTTTTAATCAGTTTTCGCCGATGAGTGTTTCATAAAATTTATATTCATTTTTTATTTTTTTTAATCAGTTTTCGTCGATAATTGTTTCGAAAACTTGATATTCATTTTTCTTTTTTTTAGTAAGTTTTCGCTAATGAGTGTTTCGAAAACTTGATATTCATTTTTCTTTTTGTAATCATTTTTCATCGATGTGTGTTTCGAAAACTTGATAATCATTTTTCTTTTTTTAATCATTGTTCACCGATGAGTGTTTCGAAAACTTGATATTCATTTTCCTTTTTTAATCACTTTTCGCCGATGAGTGTTTCGAATACATGATTTTCATTTTTATTTTTTTAATCAATTTTTGCTAATGAGTGTTTCCAAAACTTGATATTTAATTTTCTTTTTTTAATCTGTTTTCATCGATGAGTATTTTGAAAACTTGATATTCATTTTCCTTTTTTAATCAGTTTTCGCCGATTAGTGTTTCAAAAACTTTATATTCATTCTTATTTTTTTAATTAGTTTCCGTCGATGAGTGTTTCGAAAACTTGATATTCATTTTTCTTTTTTTAGTAAGTT
The DNA here is from genome assembly GCA_014851425.1 of Senna tora. Taxonomy (NCBI): domain Eukaryota; kingdom Viridiplantae; phylum Streptophyta; class Magnoliopsida; order Fabales; family Fabaceae; genus Senna; species Senna tora. The sequence goes on from CM026267.1 coordinate 29,229,590, forward strand.
TTCGCTGATGAGTGTTTCGAAAACATGATATTAATTTTTCTTTTTTTAATCTGTTTTGCGGATGAGTGTTTCAAAAACTTCATATTCATTTTTCTTTTTTTGGTCAGTTTTCGCCGATGAATGGTCTGAAAACTTAATATTCATTTTTCTTTTTTAATCATTTTTTATCGATTAGTGTTTCGAAAACTTGATATTCATTTTTCTTTATTTAATCATTTTTCGACGATGAGTGTTTCGAAAACTTGATATTCATTTTCCTTTTTTAATCAGTTTTCGCCGATGAGTGTTTTGAATACATGATATTCATTTTTATTTTTTTTAATCAGTTTTCGCTAATGAGTGTTTCCAAAACTTGATATTTATTTTTCTTTTTTTAATCAGTTTTCACCGATTAGTATTTCGAAAACTTGATATTCATTTTCCTTTTTTAATCAGTTTTAGCCGATAAATGTTTCGAAAACTGTATATTCATTCTTAATTTTTTAATTAGTTTGCGTCGATGAGTGTTTCGAAAACTTGATATTCATTTTTCTTTTTTTAGTAAGTTTTCACTGATGAGTGTTTCGAAAACTTGATATTAATTTTTCTTTTTTTAATCAGTTTTTGCCGATGAGTGTTTCGAAAACTTGATATTCATTTTTCTTTTTTTAAACAGTTTTCGCCGATGAGTGTTTTTGAAAACTTGATATTCATTTTTCTTTTTTTGATCAGTTTTCACCGATGAGTGGTCTGAAAACTTGATATTCATTTTTCTTTTTATAATCAGTTTTCGCCAATGAGTATTTTGAAATTTTGATATTCATTTTTCTTTTCTTTAATCAAGTTTCGCCGATGAGTGTTTCGAAAACTTGATATTTATTTTCCTTTAATAATTCGTTTTCGCCGATGAGTGTTTCGATTACATGATATTCATTTTTGTTTTTTTTAATCAGTTTTCGTCGATGAGGGTTTTGAAAACTTAATATTCAATTTTCCTTTTTTAGTAAGTTTTCGCAAATGAATATTTCGAAAACTTGATATTTATTTTTCTTTTTTTTAATCAGTTTTCACCGATGAGCGTTTCGAAAAGTTGATATTCATTTTCCTTTTTTAATCAGTTTTCGCCGATGAGTGTTTCGAAAACTTTTTATTCATTTTTATTTATTTTTAATCAGTTTTCGCTAATGAGTGTTTCGAAAACTTGATATTCATTTTTCTTTTTTTAATCATTTTTCATCGATGAGTGTTTCGAAAACTTGATAATCATTTTTCGACGTTTGTTTCGAAAACTTGATATTCATTTTCCTTTTTTAATCAATTTTCGCCAATGAGTGTTTCGAATACATGATATTCATTTTTATTTTTTTAATCAGTTTTCGCTAATGACTGCTTTCAAAACTTGATATTTATTTTTCTTTTTTTAATCAGTTTTCACCTATTAGTATTTCGAAAACTTGATATTCATTTTCCTTTTTTAATCAGTTTTTGCCGATAAGTGTTTCGAAAACTTTATATTCATTCTTATTTTTTTTAATTAGTTTTCGTCGATGAGTGTTTCGAAAACTTGATATTCATTTTTCTTTTTTAGTAAGTTTTCGCTGATGAGTATTTCGAAAACTTGATATTTATTTTTCTCTTTTTTTAATCAGTTTTTGCCGATGATTGTTTCGAAAACTTAATATTCATTTTTCTTTTTTTAATCAGTTTTCGTCGATGAGTGCTTTCGAAAACTTTATATTCATTTTTCTTTTCTTAATCAGTTTTCGCAGATGAGTGTTCTGAAAAAATGGTATTCATTTTTCTTTTTTTAATCAGTTTTCGCCGATGAGTGTTTTGAAATTTTAATAGTCATTCTCCTTTTTTTTTAATCAAGTTTCGCCGATGAGTGTTTCAAAAACTTGATATTTATTTTTCTTTTTTTAATCAGTTTTTGCCGATCAGTGTTTTCGAAAACTTGACATTCATTTTTGTTCTTTTAATAAGTTTTTGCCGATGAGTGTTTTGAAAACTTGATATTTGTAATACCCGAGGATAGTTTAACTGGCATCATTTATTATAACAAAAGTGGAAAAAATGAGATAAAAATACCCACTATCCTACTACCTATATTTTTTTTTTTAAAAAAATATAAATTAAAGTGAATCCTAATTATATATTTTTTTATATTTATTTTCTTAATTACTATTATATATATCAGATTGGTTTCTTTTATGATAGGTATGTATATTAATGTATTATATATTCATATATATTTTATAAGATAGAAATAAGGTAAAGAAAGAAAAGAAGAAGACGTGAGGGAACGCTCAGCGAAGGAAAAAAAAACGCGAGAGAGAGAGGGCTGAGCGAACGGAGGAGACGGAGAGAGCAAGGGTTGAGGCATCACGGACGGAACCGCACGGAGGGGAGGCAGAGCAAGGCGTTGACGGGCTGAGCACAAGTGGTGGCCGGAGCTCATTGCCGTCTCCGTTGTGCTAGAGAGAGAAAGCAAAGGGAGAGAGTTTCTCGGCGGAAAACGCCGTCTCTTCACCGGGGAAGGTAGCTGGGAGTCTCCTCTACTCCATATCGTCCTTCTAACCGGTTGAATCGAGGTGAGAAGTCCCGAAACTCTCAAACCCCAATTTTATCAATTTTAGGGATTTTTGGAAAGACCGCAATTGATTCAATCTGAGTGTTCTGGGTCCTAAATTGAAGTATATGCATGTTAGGAAGTGAGTTGGAAGCTTAGGAACCGGAACCAAATTGATGGAATTTATCCGGGTTGGAAAAAGTGTAGGAAAATGTGGTTGTTAAGGTTTAAGGGTGTTGTGGAATGATTTGGGTGCATTGAAAGGTTGAATGATAATTATATAATTGTTAAAAAATTATTGGAATGTACGAGGGATTAAAACCCGAGTAATTCCCGTCTCACCCGGAACCCCGTTCGGGGAAAAAGAGACAATTTTCTAATTTTACGCGTATTCGGGTATGTGTATTCATGTGTAGGTGAAGTGTTCAAGGTTAGTTTGATAAATGAAAAGCTTGGAAAAGTAGGATTTATGATTCTCTTGAGCCATAAATTCAAGACTTGGGTAATGGAAGTTCATATGGACACATAGAGGTGGAATTGGGTAACCTTGCATTCCCAAGTCAAAGCTTCCGAATAGTGTGATTACGACAGGGCTGAACACGAATAGAAGCATGCTAGGTGTTCCGAAAACTAGTTGAGGGCATTCCAAGCCAACAACTAGTCTATGGAATTAATTAGAAAGAACATGAGCATTAGCGTTACATGTACACGATAGTGGTTGAAATTGCAAGTTTCTGAATCTCTCAAGTATATGTGTATAGGGCACCATACTGTGAGTGGACTTTCGGGCGCACCGAGAGCCGATCAGAGGGGCCAACCAGGTGAGGGCCTTTCCTATCCTTGTCCTATAGGGTTGACTGCGTATATGGATATATGGTTTGCCTTCTTGCCTATTTGTAGGAATTACATGTTAGATAACATGCTATTGTTGTTCCTAAATTACAGTATATGTGAAAACGTGCTATATGTGTGTATGTGAATTGTAAAAGCAATGGTGGCTCAAGGAGCCTTATATGGAAAGAAGGTCCTCGGGACCTATATGATATCGGGGGTAGGATCGAGTAAATATTATCTGAAGGGTGTGGTTTTGTATGTAAGTCCTTAAAGAGAATAAACCTAGGTGACTTTGTTCTGAACCAAGAGTCCAAATTAGAAACCACTTGGAAATCTAGATTTGCCTAAGAAGAAGTAAAATGAACAAGTAGTGGTCCATAGGGGTCATTTATGGTACAACGCGGGAACCGAGTCTATCACGGGTGGTCCGGGTAGATTGAGTCTCTTGTCTTGAGTCAACCCACAGAGATACAGAGTATATGAGTACACCACATTGTGGCTATTGCCTTGGGTAAACCGAGGTCAGACGAGTCGCCGGCTATGCTCCAAGTAAAGTCTTCGGGTCAGATTATTGTTCCAAGTATAGTCTTGGGACCAGGGGTTCCTAGAATGATCAACTAGGTTCCCATATTGCTCACGTGAGATATTGCCTTCGGGCCAGATGCTCTCCTAACGGAGATATTGCCTTCGGACCAGTTTATGATTACGGTTAATTGAATACGGGTGACCACTTGGAATTATATGTTAAACTATGATATGATGTATGTGTGAATTTAAATGTATGTAAATCCATGCTTTAAATTCTTTATTGTGGATGTGATATAAGTTAATTGCCTGACCACTTAATATATGGAACTTTAAACCCGTTATATGCATATGTGTTTGTGATTGGCTCCTCTTCCCCAGTTGTAGTGGTACCCGCTACTACACCAGGGATGGGAAAGCCTCTCACTGAGTCTGTTTGACTCACCCCCAATGTTACATGTTACAGACACTAGTGGTATAGGCATCGGGAGCGCTTCCACTTCATCTCAGGGAGGCGGACAGACTTAGAGACCGCACGCATTGTTCGCGTGGGTAGTACAGTTATATGTATTTTGACAGGATATATATGTATATGATTCATTTTGGTATAGCATTATTTTGTACAGTTGCTATATGCATATATGTATATGTCACACTCTAGAATTGTCGGCTTCGGCAAGATTAAAGATTAGTCTTGTGGTTGGGAATATAGGTTATGATATGCTGAATATCATGTGTATATATATATATATATGAATGTGACTCCCGCATGTGAATATGATAGATCACACGCATTGAGCGTGTGGTCAATATGTAAATTTATATATATGTGTGACTGAATACTTGATTGTATGAAAATACAGCTTCCGCATGTCAATAGGATAGGTCACACGCATTGAGGCGTGTGATCAATATGTAAATTATATGCAGGTGTGTGATTGAATATATATATATACATGACTGTACACAGGGATTCTGCATGTGAATAGGATAGATCACCCGCCCTGAAGCGCGTGATCAATATGTATATTATATGTACGTGTGATTGACTATGTGTATATGTATAGACTGAAGCGACGTTGAGCGAGCCGTGGATTGCGTGCTACTTAGGTCACTTGATAGGGATGACCATATATACTATATACTGTTTGTACTAGAAATGGGTAGTTATGCATATATAAGAATGTCAATCAGGGGTTAGAGGCTTACGGGATAGGAGAAATCCTACCTCCCGTGCCGGTCACGGACGTCCAATAGGGGGTCGTGACAATATTCATTTCTCTTTTTTTAATCAGTTTTCGCCGATGAGTGTTTCGAAAACTTGATATTCATTTTTCTTTTTTTATTTGGTTTTTGTCATCGAGTATTTCGAAAACTTGATATTCATTTTTATTTTAATTATTAGTTTTCGTCGATAAGTGTTTCGAAAACTTGAAATTTATTTTTCTTTTTCTAATTAGTTTTCACCGATGAGTGTTTTGAAAACTTGATAATCATTTTTCCATTTTTAATCAGTTTTCGCCGATGTGTGTTTTGTAAAATTTAAATTCATTTATAATTTTTTTAATCAGTTTTCGTCGATATGTGTTTCGAAAACTTGATATTCATTTTTGTTTTTGTAATCATTTTTCATCGATGAGTGTTTCGAAAACTTGATTGTAATACACGAAATATTTAAATTAATTATTATCATCATTATTTAGTTTATTTTTCTTTTTGAGAGAAAAATAAATTAAATTAAAGGGTTAAAATAAAAAAAGAAATAATAAATATAATATATATATATATATATATTAAAATAATGGGTGGGGGTCAAACCGTGACCCCCTCCCCTTTCATTAAAACTTAAAACAAATCAATATATATATATATATAAATAATACTAAAATATATAAGGGGGGCCAACCGTGACCCCCCTCTCACAAACACACTCACACAAAAGAAAAAAAAAAGTAAGTAGAAGCAGTAGCTGAGAAACACACACCACGTGAGAGCAAACCAAAAAGAAGAGGAGGAAGGGAAAACAGGGGAAACGGCCAGAAATCCGCTGGAGGGGCGACGCCGGTGACCGGAAAAGTTGATCGGAAGTCTCTTTCAACACCCACAAGCCTTCTACCCGATTGGAATCAAGTAAGAAAGCCCCAAACTCTCAAAACCCCAATTTCTCCAATTTTGGGTATTTTAGGAATTCTTCAAATACTTCCAATCGGGGCATGCTGGGGTTAAATTTGAGCTTAGTGGGTGTTATTGAAAGCTTAGGGAGGTTCAGAATCGAAGTAAAACCGTAGGAATTGACCGGGTATGGAAATTAGGAAAATTGGGTTAGGAAATTGCTCTAAAATTTGAAATTGATAGTTTGATGCATGTTTAGGCTTGGATTGGAGTAGTATAAGTGTTATAAGTGCTGGAAATAATCAAGGGAATAAAGCCCGAGTATTTACCGTCTCAATCGGAACCCAATCCGGTGAAAAAAGAGGCGAAATACTAAGCCACATTGCCGTAAGGAGCTGTGCGGTGGGTTGGACACTTTGGTCTAGTCCGTAGTGGACACCTAAGACCCGCTAAATTGGTCCAAAGGCTCTAATTATACCCCATTACATTTTTATATATAATTAAAGAGGTAATAATTAAGCTTTTACTCGGCGAATAAGGGAGACGGTAGAATGAGTAAGCTAGAGCCTCTTTTGAACCATGAATTTAATTCTTTTATTAGTTAAATACCCATATGAACACATGAAGGGAAATTTAAACAAGTGGAAATCTCTAATCTAAGCAATTAGAGATTCTAAATGGCTCGAAAGTGTGAAAGTCGAATATGGGGCATCCTGGACTTTCAGAAAGAGCATATAAGACGACGTAACGAACTAAATAATTAGTTCTTGGGAAAATAGCTAGAGGGTGCATAAGCATTAGCATGACACGTGCATGGTTGATGCTTAATTATGTGTTCTAAATTTCTTAAATATAATGTGTATAGGGCACCACAGAGTGATTGGAGCTTCAGGCACTCCGAGTACTGATAAGGAGGGCCAACGAGGTGAGGGGCTCTCCCATCCCTGCCCCACAGGGTTGGATGACTACGTGGAAATGTGGTTTGCTCTATTTTGCGTAATTGTTATATGAAATTTATTTATCTGAATGAAATTGTGTTACACGTGTATGATTAGCAAGTAAGCAGTCAACGTGCAACAATATATCTGCTTATATGATTACTTTCAAGTGTATTACGTGATAATATGGCTCAATGAGCCCTATATGATACCGTGGGTAGGATTGGGTCGGAATTTCATATGTGAGGGTTCATTAATATTAGAAACCCATTTAATTTGATCATCGTGCAAAGGTTTTAACCGTATGGTACATCGAGGAAAATGGACCTAAGTTGTTAAATGTGAATGAGAGTGTTGCATAATTGAAACGGGGGAAATCTAGGCCTAACTAAAGAACGCGTATGATATTCAGTTAGTTACAAATAGGGTGTCGTTCAAGGTTAAATATGTTAGTTGAGTTTGTTTAGGTTGTCCGGGTAGATCGAGTCAGTCGTCCTGATCGGACAGACAAGATTATGACGTCAGCAAGTATGCCACATCGTGGCCATTACCTTGGTTTAACCGGGGTCAGACAAGTTGCCGGCTATTACTCTGAGCGTGCCTTGGAGTCAGAAAGTTCCTAGTTTGATCAACTAGGTTCGAATAAGACATTGCCTTCGGGCCAGTATTTCTCTTAGCGTAACGCATGAGACAGAAAGTGAATGCCTTCGGGCTAGTATTTCTCTTAGCGTAATGCGGGAGACAGAAAGTGAATGCCTTCGGGCCAGTATTTCTCTTAGCGTAATGCAGGAGACATAAAGTGAATGCCTACGAGCATAACTATGTATGACTTATGAAAAGATATGATATATGTTTATGATTGGTTTACATGCGGATTAATAAACATGTTAGGAGCATGAATTAGGATTTTTAATTGTGAATATGATATATTGATTGCCTTATCATATTTAAGGTCATAATATAAATCTGTTTCATGCGCATGTGGTTGTGGTTGTTCCCTTCCCCCAGCTGTAGTGGTACCCGCTGCTACGCCAGGGATGGGGGAGCTTCTCACTGAGTCTGTTCAACTCACCCCCTATTTACATGTTTCAGATACAGGTGGTTCAGGAGTCAGGAACGCGTCCACTTCTTCTCAAGGAGGCGGACAACTCTGAAGACTGCACGCTTTGTTCGTGTCAGTAGTTATTTTGATTATGTATATGTGTTGTGATGTATATATATATATGAACCCTTTTTGGGTGTAGCATTTGTACAGATACAGCTGCAGTATATATATACGTCCTATTCTAGCATTGTCGGCTTCATACAGATTAAAGTTAGGTCTTGGTGATGGGAATATAGGCTATGATATAATATATATCATGTATATACGTATTTGACTTCGGCATGTGACAAGGATAGGTCACACGCATTGAGGCGTGTGATCAATACGTAAATTATATGTATGTGTGATTGAATACCTGTTTGTGTGAAAATATGGCTTCCGCATGTGAATAAGATAGATTACACGCATTGAGGCGTGTGATCAATATGTAAACTATATGCAAGCGTGTGATTGAATATATGTATGACTGTACACAGGATTTCTACATGTGAATAGGATAGATCACCCGCCCTGAAGCGCGTGATCAATATGTATAATATATGTACGTGTGAGTGATTATGTGTATATGTATAGACTGAAGCGGGGTTGAGCGATCCGTGGATTGCACGCTACTTAGGTCACCGAATATGGATGGCCATAAATACTATATATTGTTGTATTAGAAATGGGTAGTTATAAACATGTGAAATTGTCAATCAGGGATTAGAGGCTTACGGGATAGGAGAAATCCTACTTCCCGTGCCGGTCACAGACGTCTGATAGGGGGTCGTGACAAACTTGGTATCAGAGCCTGCTTATCTTTAAACTGTATGAAGCCATAGGTATGACCGGGTGTCGGTTTACGCCTCGTTGTGAACCCGGGCGCAACGTGGGAGTAAAAAGGCACTTGTGGAAGTACCCAGGAAATTGAGTCAGCCTTTTCTTTCTACTCTCTTTGATATGGAATATCATTGATATACGTGTACTCATTTGGTGTGGTCCTTGTGCAGTATAGGGATGCCACCGATTACGAGACGAACTAGGGGTGGAGGGAGAACTCCTACTGAATTTGATCAAGAGTCAGTTCGGGAGGAGGAAATGCCCACCCGAGGCAGAGGTAGAGGCCGTACCCGAGGCCGAGGTAGAGGTCTTGCTCGTGGCCAAGGTAGAGCACAAGTGAGAGGGGAAGAGAGGAGACAGTCACTGGAACCTCAACCTCAAGTAGAGACAGGTGCACCTTCCGTGGCGGAAATGCTCACGGCAGGATTTCAGGAACTAAGAGAAGAGATGACGAGACAAATACAAAGGGAAGTACGCCGGTTAGTAGTCGGCGAGGAGGAACAAGAGAGAGTTCCTAGCAATCAAGAGATGGAGGTTGTTGAGGAAGAGGATAGGGAATGGCAGCAACCACAGGAAATGCCTCGTGAGCCATGGGTAGCACCCAGAGAGCTGCCAATTTCAAAATTTCTGAAGCTTCATCCACCCACTTTCTGCGGAACTAGTGAGAAAGAGGATCCGCAATACTTTGTGAGAGACATAGTCAGAATTGGGCACATGATGAGGTGCTCAGGACATGAGTTAGTGGAATTAGCTTCATTCCAGCTGAGGGGAGCCGCTAGAGTATGGATAGAGTCCGTACAGACAAGGTATTCAAGGAGGGTGGCACCGATGACCTTGGAAGATTTTCAGAGGGAATTTCTGGGTCGGTTTCTATCTGAAGGAACTAAAGATGCAAAGCGTCAGCAATTCGAGGAATTGTGGATGACGCCTAACATGACTGTGACGGAGTATGAGTTACTTTTTACAGAACTAGCTCAATTCTCACCTGAGTTGGTTCCTGATGAAGAGGCAAGGATCAAGAGGTTCATACAACGTCTCACGGAACCGTTATTTACTGCTTTATTACCTCAGAGGAGGCAATTTGAGACTTTAGCTCAAGCAGCAGACTGTGCCAGAATGATTGAAACCAGGAAGAGGTACGGGACTTCTGTTGATCCCAAAGTCAAGTTAAATACAGGCAGTGACAACCAAGGAGGTGGAAGTAAGAAAAGGAAGACAACAGGTGGAGGTGCAGGATATTCAGGGTCCGCAGGAGGACAATCCTCAACTACCACTCATGAAACAGGTACAAGAAGTAATTTTCAAGGGGGACAGAGAGTGCAAGGTGGTGGAAATTCCGGTAAAATAAGACCCCAGTGTGCGACTTGCGGCAGGTATCATTTTGGAATATGTCGGAGACTGACAGGTAGGTGTTACAACTGCGGCCAGGTGGGCCATATGGCTAGGGAGTGTCCAAAGAGAAAAGAGGGTACAAGTGTGAGAAGCAATCCGACGCCAAGGGGTACACCTATTCCAGCCCCACCAGTGAGAACCGTACCACCACAGACAGCAAGTACAGGTGCAGCTAGAGGCCGTGGTGCAGGATCTAGTGGTGGAGGGCCAAGGGCAGTAGGTGGAGGACAAGCGCGGGTATTTGCACTTTCTCACCAGGACGCTCATGCATCAAATGCAGTTGTGACAGGTACCCTTATTATTTGCTCTCTTGAAGCACGAGTTCTGTTTGATTCCGGCTCCACTCATTCTTATGTGTCTCATGCATTTGCTTCTAAATTCAACAAGAGTCCATCTAAAATGAAAGAAACAGTACTCTACTCCAATGGGAAAATCAGTACAAGTAGAGTACGTGCACAAGTCTTGCATTGTGGAGGTCGATGGTCATGAGACTGTGGTAGACCTTCGGTTGTTGTGTATGGTTGATCTTGATGTGATCCTCGGAATGGATTGGTTGTCGTCTTGCCATGCGGTTGTGGACTGCAGGGCTAAATGCTTGAAATTCAATATGCCAAACGAGGAGCCTTTTGTGATACGGGGTGACGGGGCTGCACCGTATCCAAGCTTGGTCTCGGCTTTGAAGGCATCCAAGTTAGTTGCAAAGGGTATTTGGCCTTCGTCGAAGATACCACGAAAGCAGTACTTTCACCGACTCAAGTACCGGTAGTGCGAGAGTTCTTGGATGTATTTCCAGAAGAATTGTCGGGGTTACCGCCCGATCGTGAGATTGAATTTGAAATTGAGCTGCAACTTGGCACCCAGCCTATCTCCACACCACTTTACCGGATGGCTCCGAAAGAGCTGAAGGAGCTACATACACAATTGCAAGAATTGCTTGACAAGGGTTTTATAAGACCCAGCTTCTCTCCTTGGGGTGCACCGGTCCTTTTTGTAAAGAAGAAGGACGGATCTTTGCGGTTGTGTATCGATTACCGAAAGTTAAACAAGGTGACGATCCGCAATCAATACCCACTGCCGAGGATAGATGACTTATTTGATCAGTTGCAGGGCGCAAAGCGGTTTTCCAAGATTGATTTGCGATATGGGTACCATCAACTAAAGATTCGAGAATCAGACATACCTAAGACCGCATTCCGGACCCGATATGGACATTACGAGTTCTTGGTGATGTCTTTCGGATTAACTAATGCTCCTGCAGCGTTCATGGACATGATGAACAGGGTCTTCAAACCATTTCTGGACCGATTTGTCATTATCTTCATTGATGATATCTTGGTTTACTCAAAGAATTCTGAGGAACATGCGGAACACTTGAGATTAGCATTGCAAAAGTTGAGAGAATAGAAATTGTATGCCAAGTTCTCTAAGTGTGAATTCTGACTTGACAGAGTTGCCTTTTTGGGTCACGTGGTATCATCAGAGGGAATCCACGTTGATCCAAGTAAGGTAGAGGCGGTGAAGAATTGGTCCCAGCCTACCTCTGTTACTGAAATTCGTAGTTTCTTGGGTTTGGCTGGATATTATAGAAGATTTGTGCAGGACTTCTGTAAGGTTGCTGCACCTATGACTAAGTTGACTCAGAAAGGAGTGAAGTTCGTATGGGATGACAAGTGTGAGTGGAGTTTTCAGAAGCTGAAAGACAGTCTCACTACCGCTCCGGTGCTGGCATTACCTGAAGGCACAGGAGGGTATGTGGTATACTGTGGTGCGTCGAGGATCGGGTTAGGGTGTGTCTTGATGCAGCACGGCAAAGTGATTGCGTATGCATCGCGACAGCTGAGGAAACATGAGAATAACTACCCGACTCACGACCTCGAAATGGTGGCTGTAGTATTCGCTTTGAAAATATGAAGACACTACCTGTACGGTGAGACGTGTGAAATTTATATAGATCACAAAAACCTCAAATACATTTTCGAGCAGAAAGACTTCAACTTGAGACAACGTCGATGGTTAGAGTTGTTGAAAGACTACGACTGCACGATCTTGAATCATCCAGGAAAGGCTAATGTGGTAGCCGATGCTCTAAGTCAGAAATCCATGGGCAATCTTGCTCATATAAGTGAAGAAAGAAGACCGTTGATCATAGAGTTGCACGAGCTAGAACAGACGGGGAATCAGTTTGAGATTGGGAATTCCAACTCACTTTTAGCTCATTTGCAAGCTAAATCCTCTCTGGTAGAAGAAGTGAAGGCTAGACAGGATGAAGATACTGACCTCAAGCAAATCAAGGATACTGTAACTAAAGAGAAAGGGGACGACGTCCAATTCTCTATTGATGATTTCGGGATACTTAGGTTGGAGGGACGGTTGTGTGTCCCTATGGTTGATAACTTGAAGGAAAGAATCCTTGAAGAAGCACACCGGACAGCTTATACAATCCATCCGGGAGCTAATAAAATGTATCATGACCTGAGACAGCTGTATTGGTGGAATGGCATGAAAAGGGATGTTGCAAACTATGTAGCCAGGTGTTTAGTGTGTCAGCAAGTTAAGGCTGAACACCAGAAACCCGCCGGAACATTACAACAGATAGAAATACCTGAGTGGAAATGGGAGAGGATAACTATGGATTTTGTAACAGGATTGCCAAGATCACAACGAGGATTCGATTCGGTTTGGGTCATAGTGGATCGCATGACTAAGTCCGCGCACTTTCTGCCAGTTAAGACCACTTACGAAGTGAGTCAATATGCACAGATTTATCTATCAGAAATCGTTAGATTGCACGGTGTGCCAATGTCCATAATATCTGATAGAGGGCCACAGTTCACTTCTCGGTTTTGGAAGTCATTGCAGGAAGTGTTGGGAACGAGAGTTGATTTGAGTACTGCGTTCCACCCACAGACCGACGGGCAATCAGAAAGAACCATTCAGATTCTTGAGGACATGCTTCAGGGCGTGTATTATGAATTTCGGCGGAAGTTGGGAAAGGTATTTACCTTTGGCTAAGTTTGCCTACAATAATAGTTATCAAGCGGGTATCCAGATGGCACCGTTCGAGGCTCTGTACGGTCGAAGGTGCAAGTCCCCGATTGGGTGGTTTGAGGTCGGAGAGGCTAGTCTAATCGGCCCAGAATTGTTAAAAGATGCCTTGAAGAAGGTGAAATGTATAAGGGAGAGATTGCTAACGGCTCTGAGTAGGCAAAAGTCTTATGCAGACAATCGGAGGAGAGAACTCAAATTCGCCATTGGTGAACAAGTGTTCTTGAAGGTATCACCGATGAGAGGCGTAATGCAGTTCGGTAAAAAGGGGAAGTTAAGTCCTCGATATATCGGACCATTTGAAATCCTAGAACGAGTTGGGAACGTGGCGTATCGGTTGGTATTGCCTACAGAATTGGAGGGAGTACATCCTGTTTTTCATGTATCAATGCTTCGGAAATATCTTCCCGATCCCTCGCACGTGATTCAATCGCAAAACGTGCAACTAACCGAAAATCTGACATATGAAGAAGAGCCAGTGGAAATCTTAGATCGGCAGTTGAAGAGACTCAAAATGAAGGAGATTCCATTGGTTAAAGTCCTGTGGAGAAACCACTCGACCGAAGAAGCTACATGAGAGGTCGAGGGTGAAATGCGCAAGACGTATCCTCATCTGTTTCAAGATTAAGGTTAGCAGTTTATTTGAAATTCAGGGACCGAATTTCTTAAGGGGGGAAGATTGTAATACACGAAATATTTAAATTAATTATTATCATCATTATTTAGTTTATTTTTCTTTTAGGGAGAAAAATAAATTAAATTAAAGGGTTAAAATAAAAAAGATATAAATAAACATTATATATATATATTTATATATTAAAATAATGGGTGGGGGTCAAACCGTCACCCCCCTCCCCTTTCATTAAAACTTAAAACAAATGAATATATATATATAAATAATACTAAAATATATAAGGGGGGCCAATCGTGACCCCCCTCTCACAAACACACTCACACAAAAGAAAAAAAAAAGTAAGTAGAAGCAGTAGCTGAGACACACACACCACGCGAGAGCAAACCAAAAAGAAGAGGAGGAAGGGAAAACAGGGGAAACGGCCAAAAATCCGCTGGAGGGGCGACGCCGGTGACCAGAAAAGTTGATCGGAAGTCTCTTTCAACACCCACAAGCCTTCTACCCGATTGGAATCAAGTAAGAGCCCCAAACTCTCAAAACCCCAATTTCTCCAATTTTGGGTATTTTAGGAATTCTTCAAATACTTCCAATCGGGGCATGCCGGGGTTAAATTTGAGCTTAGTGAGTGTTATTGAAAGCTTAGGGAGGTTCAGAATCGAAGTAAAACCGTAGGAATTGACCGGGTATGGAAATTAGGAAAATTGGGTTAGGAAATTGCTCTAAAATTCGAAATTGATAGTTTGATGCATGTTTAGGCTTGGATTGGAGTAGTATAAGTGTTATAAGTGCTGGAAATAATCAAGGGAATAAAGCCCGAGTATTTACCGTCTCAATCGGAACCCAATCCGGTGAAAAAAGAGGCGAAATACTAAGCCACATTGCCGTAAGGAGCTGTGCGGTGGGTTGGACACTTTGGTCTAGTCCGTAGTGGACACCTAAGACCCGCTAAATTGGTCCAAAGGCTCTAATTATACCCCATTATATTTTTATATATAATTAAAGAGGTAATAATTAAGCTTTTACTCGGCGAATAAGGGAAACGGTAGAATGAGTAAGCTAGAGCCTCTTTTGAACCATGAATTTAGTAATAATTAAGCTTTTACTCGGCGAATAAGGGAGACGGTAGAATGAGTAAGCTAGAGCCTCTTTTGAACCATGAATTTAATTCTTTTATTAGTTAAATACCCATATGAACACATGAAGGGAAATTTAAACAAGTGGAAATCTCTAATCTAAGCAATTAGAGATTCTAAATGGCTCGAAAGTGTGAAAGTCGAATATGGGGCATCCTGGACTTTTAGAAAGAGCAAATAAGACGACGTAACGAACTAAATAATTAGTTCTTGGGAAAATAGCTAGAGGGTGCATAAGCATTAGCATGACACGTGCATGGTTGATGCTTAATTATGTGTTCTAAATTTCTTAAATATAATGTGTATAGGGCACCACAGAGTGATTGGAGCTTCAGGCACTCCGAGTACTGATAAGGAGGGCCAACGAGGTGAGGGGCTCTCCCATCCCTGCCCCACAGGGTTGGATGACTACGTGGAAATGTGGTTTGCTCTATTTTGCGTAATTGTTATATGAAATTTATTTATCTGAATGAAATTGTGTTACACGTGTATGATTAGCAAGTAAGCAGTCAACGTGCAATAGTATATATGCTTATATGATTACTTTCAAGTGTATTACGTGATAATATGGCTCAATGAGCCCTATATGATACCGTGGGTAAAATTGGGTCGGAATTTCATATGTGAGGGTTCATTAATATTAGAAACCCATTTAAATTGATCATCGTGCAAAGGTTTTAACCGTATGGTACATCGAGGAAAATGAACCTAGGTTGTTAAATGTGAATGAGAGTGTTGCATAATTGAAACGGGGGAAATCTAGGCCTAACTAAAGAACGCGTATGATATTCAGTTAGTTACAAATAGGGTGTCTTTCAAGGTTAAATATGTTAGTTGAGTTTGTTTAGGTTGTCCGGGTAGATCGAGTCAGTCGTCCTGATCGGACAGACAGGATTATGACGTCAGCAAGTATGCCACATAGTGGCCATTACCTTGGTTTAACCGGGGTCAGACAAGTTACTGGCTATTACTCTGAGTGTGCCTTGGAGTCAGAAAGTTCCTAGTTTGATCAACTAGGTTCGAATAAGACATTGCCTTCGGGCCAGTATTTCTCTTAGCGTAACGCGGGAGACAGAAAGTGAATGCCTTCGGGCCAGTATTTCTCTTAGCGTAATGCAGGAGACAGAAAGTGAATGCCTACGAGCATAACTATGTATGACTTATGAAAAGATATGATATATGTTTATCATTGGTTTACATGCGGATTAATAAACATGTTAGGAGCATGAATTAGGATTTTAATTGTGAATATGATATATTGATTGTCTGATCATATTTAAGGTCACAATATAAATCTGTTTCATGCGCATGTGGTTGTGGTTGTTCCCTTCCCCCAGCTGTAGTGGTACCCGCTGCTACACCAGAGATGGGGGAGCTTCTCACTGAGTCTGTTTGACTCACCCCCTGTTTACATGTTTCAGATACATATGGTTCAGGAGTCAGGAACGCGTCCACTTCTTCTCAAGGAGGCGGACAACTCTGAAGACCGCACGCTTTGTTCGCGTCGGTAGTTATTTTGATTATGTATATGTGTTGTGATGTATATATATATATATATATATATATATATATATATATATATATATGAACCCTTTTTGGGTGCAGCGTTTGTACAGATACAGCTGCAGTATATATATACGTCCTATTCTAGCTTTGTCGGCTTCATATAGATTAAAGTTAGGTCTTGGTGATGGGAATATAGGCTATGATATAATATATATCATGTATATACGTATTTGACTTCTGCATGTGACTAGGATAGGTCACACGCATTGAGGCGTGTGATCAATACGTAAATTATATGTATGTGTGATTGAATACCTGTTTGTGTGAAAATATGGCTTCCGCATGTGAATAGGATTGATTACACGCATTGAGGCGTGTGATCAATATGTAAACTATATGCAAGCGTGTGATTGAATATATGTATGACTGTACACAGGATTTCTGCATGTGAATAGGATAGATCACCCGCCCTGAAGCGCGTGATCAATATGTATAATATATGTACATGCGAGTGATTATGTGTATATGTATAGACTGAAGCGGCGTTGAGCGTGCCGTGGATTGCATGCTACTTAAGTCACCGAACATGGATGGCCATAAATACTATATATTCTTGTATTAGAAATGGGTAGTTATAAACATGAGAAATTGTCAATCAGGGATTAGAGGCTTACGGGATAGGAGAAATCCTACTTCCCGTGCCGGTCACGGACGTCCGATAGGGGGTCGTGACATTGATAATCATTTTTCTTTTTTTAATTATTTTTCGCCGATGAGTGTTTCGAAAACTTGATATTCATTTTTCTTTTTTTAATCAGTTTTCGCCGATGAGTGTTTCGAATACATGATATTCATTTTTTTAATCAGTTTTCGCTAATGAGTGTTTTCAAAACTTGATATTTATTTTTCTTTTTTTAATCAGTTTTCATCGATGAGTATTTCGAATACCTGATATTAATTTTTGTTTTTTTAATCAGTTTTCGCTGATGAGTGTTTCGAAAACATGATATTAATTTTTCTTTTTTTAATCAGTTTTTGCCGATGAGTGTTTCGAAAACTTGATATTTATTTTTCTTTTTTTGATCAGTTTTCGCCGATGAGTGATCTGAAAACTTGATATTCATTTTTCTTTTTTAATCATTTTTCATCGATGAGTGTTTCGAAAACTTGATATTCATTTTTCTTTTTTTAATTATTTTTCATCGATGAGTGTTTCGAAAACTTGATATTCATTTTGCTTTTTTTAATCAGTTTTCGCAAATGAGTCTTCTGAAAACTTGATATTCGTTTTTATTTTTTTAATCAGTTTTCGCCAATGAGTGTTTTGAAATTTTAATATTAATTTTTATTTTTTTTAATCAAGTTTCGCCGATGAGTGTTTCAAAAACTTGATATTTATTTTTCTTTTTTTCATCAGCTTTCGCCGATCAGTGTTTTCGAAAACTTGATATTCATTTTTCTTTTTTTAATCAGTTTTCGCCGATGAGTGTTCTGAAAACTTGATATTCATTTATCTTTTTTTAATCAGTTTTCGCCGATGAGTGTTTCGAAAACTTGATATTCATTTTTCTTTTTTAATTAGTTTTTGTCATTGAGTGCTTCGAAAACTTGATATTTATTTTTATTTTTTTAATCAGTTTTAGCCGATGAGTGTTTTCGAAAACTTGATATTCGTTTTTCTTTTTTTTAATCTGTTCTCGCCGATTAGTGTTCTGAAAATTTGATATTCATTTTTATTTTTTTAATAAGTTTCCGACGATGAGTGTTTCAAAAACTTGATATTATTTTTCTTTTTTTTAATCAGTTTTCGCTAATGAGTGTTTCAAAAACGTGATATTCATTTTATTTTATTTAATCAGTTTTCGTCGATGAGTGTTTCGAAAACTTGATATTCATTTTTCTTTTTTTAGTAAGTTTTCGCTAATGAGTGTTTCGAAAACTTGATATTTATTTTTCTTTTTTTAATCAGTTTTCACCAATGAGTGCTTCGAAAACTTGATATTCATTTTCCTTTTTAATCAGTTTTCGCCGATGACTGTTTCGTAAAATTTATATTCACTGTTTATATTTTTAATCAGTTTTCGTCGATAAGTGTTTCGAAAACTTGATATTCATTTTTCTTTTTTTAGTAAGTTTTCGCTAATGAGTGTTTCGAAAACTTGATATTCATTTTTCTTTTTGTAATCATTTTTCATCGATGAGTGTTTCGAAAACTTGATAATCATTTTTCTTTTTTTAATCATTCTTCGCCGATGAGTGTTTCGAAAACTTGATATTCATTTTCCTTTTTTAATCAGTTTTCGCTAATGAGTGTTTCCAAAACTTGATATTTGTTTTTCTTTTTTTAATCAGTTTTCACCGATCAGTATTTCGAAAACTTGATATTCATTTTCCTTTTTTAATTAGTTTTCATCGATGAGTGTTTCAAAAACTTGATATTCATTTTTCTTTTTTTAGTAAGTTTTCGCTGATGAGTGTTTCGAAAACTTGATATTAATTTTTCTTTTTTTAATCAGTTTTCGCCGATGAGTGTTTTCGAAAACTTGATATTCAATTTTCTTTTTTTGATCAGTTTTCGCCGATGAGTGGTCTGAAAACTTGATATTCATTTTTTTTTATAATCGGTTTTCGACGATGAGTGTTTGGAAAATTTGATATCCATTTTTCTTTTTCTTTTTTAATCAAGTTTCGCCGATAAGTGTTTCGAAAACTTGATATTTGTTTTCCTTTTATAATTAGTTTTCGCCGATGAGTGTTTCGATTACATTATATTCATTTTTATTTTTTTTAATCAATTTTCGTCGATGAGGGTTTCGAAAACTTGATATTCAATTTTCTTTTTTTAGTAAGTTTTCGCTAATGAGTATTTCGAAAACTTGATATTTAATTTTCTTTTTTTAATCAGTTTTCACCCATTAGTGTTTCGAAAACTTGATATTCACTTTCCTTTTTTAATCAGTTTTTGCCGACTAGTGTTTCGAAAACTTTATATTCATTTTTATTTTTTTAATAAGTTTTTGTCGATGAGTGTTTCGAAAACTTTATATTCATTTTTCTTTTTTTAGTAAGTTTTCGCTAATGAGTGTTTCGAAAACTTTATATTCATTCTTTTTTAATTAGTTTTCGTCGATAAGTGTTTCGAAAACTTGATATTCATTTTTCTTTTTTTAGTAAGTTTTTTCTGATGAGTGTTTCGAAAACTTGATATTAATTTTTCTTTTTTTAATCAGTTTTTGCCGATGAGTGTTTTGAAAACTTAATATTCATTTTTCTTTTTATAATCAGTTTTCGCAGATGAGTGCTTCGAAAACTTTATATTCATTTTAATTTTTTTAATCAGTTTTCGTCGATTAGTGTTTCGAAAACTGGATATTCATTTTTCTTGTTTTAATAAGTTTTCCCTGATGAGTGTTTCGAAAACTTGATATTCATTTTTCCTTTTTTAATTAGTTTTTGCCGATGAGTGTTTTTAAAACTTGATATTCATTTATCTTTTTTTAATCAGTTTTAGCCGATGAGTGTTTTCGAAAACTTGATATTCATTTTTCTTGTTTTTAATCAGTTTTCGCCGATGGGTGTTTTGAAAACTTGATATTCAATTTTCCTTTTTTAATCAGTTTTTGCCGATGAGTGTTTCGAAAAGTTGATATTCATTTATCTTTTTTTAATCAGTTTTGTCCGATGAGTGTTTCAAAAACTTGATATTCATTTTTCTTTTTTTAATCAGTTTTCGCCGATGAGTGTTTTGAAAACTTGATATTCATTTTTCTTTTTTTTAATCAGTTTTCGCAGATTAGTGTTTCGAAAACGTAATATTCATTTTTCTTTTCTTTTTTCAAATAGTTTTCCCCGATGAGTGTTTCGAAAACTTGATGTTCATTTTTTTTTTCATCAGTTTTCGCCGATGAGTGTTTTCGAAAACTTGATAATTATTTTTCGTTTATTAATCAATTTTCGCCGATGAGTGTTCTGAAAACTTGATATTCATTTTTCTTTTTTTTTAATAGGGTTTCGCAGATAAATGTTTCAAAAACTTGATATTTATTTATTTATTTTTTTAATAAGTTTTCGCCGATAAGTGTTTCGAAGACTTGATAGTAATTTTTCATTTTTTAATCAGTTTTCGCCGATGAGTGTTTCAAAAACTTGAAATTTATTTTCTTTTTTTAATCAGTTTTCGCCGTTGGGTGTTTCGAAAACTTGATATTCATTTTTATTTTTTTTAATCAGTTTTCGTCGATGATTGTTTCAAAAACTTGATATTTATTTTATTTTTTTAATCACTTTTTCGCCGATGTGTGTTTCGAAAACTTGATATTCATTTTTATTTTTTTAATCAATTTTCGTAAATGATTGTTTCGAAAACTTGATATTCATTTTTTAATCAGCTTTCGTTGATGTGTGTTTCGAAAACTTGATATTCATTGCATTCATGCGACTTCTTCTTTCCCATCTCTATATTCAATCAAGAGGTTCTACTCTTTCCTTGTCATCAGACCTCAAAAGAAAAATCAAAATAAGTCTACTTCCAATTCGAATGAAGAAAAAAATATTGTTTCCAAAGATATCAATTGCTAAAATTCGAAGCAATTGCCCCCTTCGATGAATGCATGAAAGAGTACTTCTAGTAATGAGTATTAGTCGGATTTCGAAACGAAAGAATGCCCTTTCTATAAAATAAAAAATATCAAATATTTCGAAAAAAAAATTCTTGAATTTTTCAATTCATTTTTTTTTCTTTTTTTAATCAGATTTGGCCGATGAGTGTTTCGAAAACTTGATATTCATTTTTCTTTTTTTAATCAGTTTTAGCCGATAACTGTTTTCGAAAAGATGATATTCATTTTTCTTTTTTTAATCAATTTTCGTTGATGAGTGTTATGAAAACTTGATATTCATTTTTCTTTTTTTTTAATCAGTTATCGCCGATGAGTGTTTCGAAAACTTAATATTTATTTTTCTTTTTTAATCAGTTTTTGCCGATGAGTGTTTCGAAAACTTGATATTCATTTTACTTTTTTTAATCAGTTTTTGCCGATAAATGTTTTCGAAAACTTGATATTCATTTTTCTTTTTTAATCAATTTTCGCCGATGAGTGTTCTGAAAACTTGATATTCATTTTTCTTTTTTTAATCAGTTTTCGCCGATGAGTGTTTCAAAAACTTGAAATTCATTTTTCTTTTTCTTAATCAGTTTTCGCCGGTGAGTGTTTCGAAAACGTGATATTTCATTTTTCTTTATTTAATTAGTTTTCATCGATGAGTGTTTCGAAAACTTGATATTCATTTTCCTTTTTTTTAATCAGTTTTTGTCGATGAGTGTTTCAAAAACTTTATATTCATTTTTCTTTTTTTTCGTAAGTTTTCGATAATGAGTGTTTCGAAAACTTGATATTCATTTTTCTTTTTTTAATTAGTTTTTGCCGATAAGTGTTTCGAAAACTTGATATTCATTTTTCTTTTTTTAATCAATTTTCGCCTATGAGTGTTTTCGAAAACTTGATATTCATTTTTCTTTTTTTAGTAAGTTTTCGGTGATGAGTGTTTCGAAAACTTGATATTCATTTTTCTTTTTTTAATCAGTTTTTGCCAATGAGTGTTTCGAAAAATTGATATTCTTTTTTCTTTTTTTTAATCAGTTTTTGGCGATGAGTGTTTCGAAAACTTGATATTCATTTTTCTTTTTTTTTAATCAGTTTTTGGCGATGAGTGTTTCGAAAACTTGATATTCATTTTTCTTTTTTTAATCAGTTTTTGTCGATAAGTGTTTTGAAAACTTGATATTCATTTTTCTTTTTTTAATAAGTTTTAGCCGATGAGTGTTTTTGAAAACATGATATTCATTTTTCATTTTTTAATCAATTTTCGCCGATGAGTTTTCACCGATGAGTGTTTCGAAAACTTGATATTCATTTTTTTTAATCAGTTTTCGCCGATGAGTGTTTTGAAAACTTGATATTTATCTTTCTTTTTTTAATCAGTTTTTGCCGATAAGAGTTTCGAAAACTTGATATTCATTTTTCTTTTTTTTACTCAGTTTTTGTCGATGAGTGTTTCAAAAACTTGATATTCATTTTTCTTTTTTAAATAAGTTTTAGCCGATGAGTGTGTTCGAAAACTTGATATTTATTATTCATTTTTAATCAATTTTCACCGATGACTGTTCTGAAAACTTGATATTCATTTTTCTTTTTTTAATCAGTTTTTGCCAATGAGTGTTTCGAAAACTTGATATTCATTTTTCTTTTTCTTAATCAATTTTCGCCGATGAGTGTTACGAAAACGTGATATTTATTTTTCTTTTTTTAATAAGTTTTATCCGATGAGTGTTTTCGAAAACTTGATATTCATTTTTCATTTTTTAGTCGATTTTCGCTGATCAGTGTTCTGAAAACTTGATATTCTTTTTTCTTTTTTTTAATCAATTTTCGCCGATGAGTGTTTCGAAAACTTGATATTCATTTTTTTTAATCAGTCTTCGCCGATGAGTGTTTCGAAAACTTGATATTCATTTTTCTTTTTCTTAATCAGTTTTCGTCGATGAATGTTTCGAAAACGTAATATTCATTTTTCTTTTTTTAATAGTTTTCGCCAATGAGTGTTTTGAAAACTTGTTATTCATTTTTCTTTTTTTAACCAATTTCCGCCGATGAGTGTTTTGAAAACTTGATATTCATTTTTGTTATTTTAATCAGTTTTCGTCGATGAGTGTTTTGAAAACTTGATATTCATTTTTCTTTTTTTTTAATCAATTTTCGCCGATGAGTGTTTCGAAAACGTAATATTCATTTTGCTTTTTCTTTTTTAAATAGTTTTTGTAATACCCAAGAATATTTTAACTAGCATCATCAATTAAATTAAATTAACTAATTTAAGAGTGGAAAATATTTTTTTTATTTTATTATATCAGGTTTCTTTTTCTTTTTATGATATGTATATATATTAATTAATTAGATATATATATATTATATAAGGAATGAATAAAAGAAAAGAATAAGGAAAAGAAGAAGCAGACCGTGAGGAGGAAAGAAACGGGAAAGAACGTGGAGAGAAACACGAGAGAAGGGAAGAGCCATCATCGTGCACGGAGGAAGCAAGGAGGAAGACGCACGGAGGAGACGGAGGCCGGACGTGCGAGGAGAGCCGGAGTCGCCGTTCGCCGGAAAACGCCGTCGTTGTGGCTGGAGGAGAGAGAGTGACGGGCTAGAGAGAGAAACCATGAGGGAGAGAGTTTCTCGCCGGAAAATGCCGTCTCTTCGTCGGGGAAGGTGGCTGGGAGTCTCATCTACTCCATATCGTCCTTCTAACTGGTTGAATCGAGGTGAAAAGTCCCAAAACTCTCAAACCCCAATTTTATCAATTTTAGGGATTTTTGGAAAACCCCCATTTGATTCAATCTGAGTATTCTGGGTCCTAAATTGAAGTATTTGTATATTAGGAAGTGAGTTGGAAGCTTAGGAATCGGAACCAATTTGATGGAAGTGGTCCGGGTTGGAAAACTAGTAGGAAAAGTGTGATTAGTAAGGTTTAAGGGTATTGTGGACTGATTGGGGGTGCATTAATAGGTGGAATTGTGATTATATAATTGTTAAAATTATTGGAATGTACGAGGGATTAAAACCCGAGTAAGCACCGTCTCACTCGGAACCCGATTCGGGGAAAAAGAGACAATTTTCTAATTTCACGCGTATCCGGATATATGTATTCATGTGCAGGTAAAGTGTTGAAAGTTATTTTGGTAAATGGAAATCTTGGACAAGTAGGATTTATGACTCTCTTGAGCCATAAATTCAAGACTTGGGTAATGGAAACTTCACATGGACACATAGAGGTGGAATTGGGTAACCTTGCATTCCCAAATCAAGGCTTCCGAATAGTGTGATTAAGCAAGGGTTGGACACGAATAGAAGCATGCTAGGTGTTCCGAAAACTAGTTGAGGCCATTCCATGCCAACAACTAGTCTATGGAATTAATTAGAGAGAACCTGAGCATTAGCGTTGCATGTACACGATAGTGGCTGAATTTCAAGTTTCTAAATCTCTCAAGTATATGTGTATAGGGCACCATACGGTGAGTGGACCTTCGGGCACACCGAGAGCCGATCAGAGGGGCCAAACAGGTGAGGGGCTTTCCTATCCTTGTCCTATAGGGTTGACTGCGGATATGGATATAAGGTTTGCTTTCTTGCCTACTTGTAGGAATCATATATTAGATAACATGCTATTGTTGTTCCTAAATTATAATATATGTGATAACGTGCTATATGTGTATATGTGAACTGTAAAAGCGATGGTGGGTCAAGGAGCCTTATATGGAAAGAAGGTCCTCGGGACCTATATGATATCGGGGGTAGGATCGAGTCAATTTTATTTGTGAGCGTCTTGTGGTACTAGAAACCAACCTCATTGATTATTATCTGAAAAGTGTGGTTGTGTACGTAAATTCTTAAAGAAAATGAACATAGGTGACTTTGTTTTAAACCGAGAGATTCCGAATTAGAAAACCACTTGGAAATTAAATTTGCCTAAGATGAAATAAAAATGAATAAGTAGTGGTCCACAGGGGACATTTATGGTACAACGCGGGAACCGAGTCTGTCATGGATGGTCCGGGTAGATTGAGTCTCTTGTCTTGAGTCAAACTCACAGAAATACAAAGTATATGAGTACACCACATTGTGGCTATTGCCTTGAGTAAACCGAGGTCAGACGAGTCACCGGCTATGCTCCAAGTGAAGTCTTGGGGTCAGACTAATGTTCCAAGTAAAGTCTTGGGGCCAGGGGTTCCTAGAATGATCAATTAGGATCCTATATCGCTCACGTGAGATATTGCCTCCGGGCCAGATTCTCTCCTAACGGAGATATGCCTTCGGGCCAATTTATGATTACGGTTATTTGAACATGGATATCCACATGAAGTTGTATGTTAAACTGTAATATGATGTATGTATGAATTTAAATGTTACAGACACAGGTGGTATAGGCATCGGGAGCGCTTCCACTTCATCTTAGGGAGGCAGACAGACTTAGAGACCGCACACCTTGTTCGCGTGGGTAGTATTGATATATGTATTTTGTCAGGATATATATATGTATCTGATTCTTTTGGTATAGCATTGTTTTGTACAGTTGCTATATATATACATGTATATGTCACACTCTAGAATTGTCGGCTTCATACAGATTAAAGATTGGTCTTGTTGTTGGGAACATAGGCTATGATATGATATATATCATGTGTATATATATGTATATGACTTCCGCATGTGAATAGGATAGATCACACTCACTGAGCGTGTGATCAATATGTAATTTATATATATATATATATATATATATATATATATATATATATATATATATATATGTGACTGAATACTTGATTGTGTGAAAATACAGATTCCGCATGTGAATAGGATAGGTCACACGCATTGAGGTGTGTGATCAATATGTAAAATATATGCAGGTGTGTGATTGAATATATATATACTTGACTGTACACAGGATTTTTGCATGTGAATATGATAGATCACCCGCCCTGAAGCGCGTGATCAATATGTATATTATATGTATGTGTGATTGATTATGTGTATATGTATAGACTGAACCGGTGTTGAGCGAGCCGTGGATTGCGTGCTACTTAGGTCACCTGATAGGGATGACCATATATACTAGAATAAATTACACTGCCCTCCCCTGAGAGATGCTGAAATTACACTGCCCTCCCCTCTCGTTTGCAAAATTACACTGCCCTCCCTTGAGAGATCAAAAGTCATTACACTTTGGTCCAAAACACCATTCTCCAATAAAAAAAAAGTCTAAAAGGTCAAATTGTAATACCCAGAAAATTTTTTTCAAAGTTTAAAATGAAATGAAAGGGAAAGAAAAGAAGAAGAAATTTAATTTTGGATTAAATTCAGGACCTAAGGAATGGGAAACCTGAATTAAATGGGAAAAAGAGAGTAGGAAATATTTTTGGGTATTTAATTTGGGGTATAAGAGAAAATAGAATTAATTGGAAAGAGGAGGATTTAATTGGGGATATTTTTCCACCTCTTCTTTTTTATAATAATAATTATTAGTGTTATTATTTAATTATTTTATTTATTTTAATTTTAATTATTATTATTATTATTATTTAGTTATTATTTAATTTTTTTTATTTTGGGGTGGGGGGGTGCGTGACTTAAAGGATGAAGAAACAAAAAAATATATAATAATAAAGGGTGAGAGAGAGAGAGAGCCTACGGGAAGAGAAAGAAGGAAAGAAAGAAAGAAAGAGAGAGAAAGAAGAGAGAGAAGGAGGAGTGAAGGAGAAGAGGTTGGGGCTCGCCGGAAAAGTGACCAGGGAGAGCTAGCCGACGCCGGAGAAGTCACCGGAGCTCGGGTACGACGTCTCTTACACCTTCCACCAATCGGATCAAAGGTTGGTAACCCCAATTTCATTCGAAAACCCCAAATTTCTTCATTTTAGGGATTTCTTCATTCCACCTTCGATTGGGTTGTTTCGAGGGTAGATTGAGACCTAGGAAGTGTTCTTGAACACTTAGTTGGGGTAATAATCGAGGATATACCCTCGGGTTTAGCCGAATTCGAATCTGAAAGGGTTTGGGGTTTGAAATTCTAAATATTCCCAATTTGGGGATTCGTTGATAAATTTGGAATCGGGCTTGGATTTGAGTAGTTAGGGTTGGATTTATGTCGTTGAATTGTAGGGAAACAAAACCCGTGAAGTGCGGAGTCGAAGCCGGGGTCGAAAGGGGGCCGGAGCGGGCTCAAACCGGCCCACAGCACAGCAAACAAATTGTTGTGCTGCGAACCGGTGCTATCGGCACTATAGCGCCATTTCTCTGGTTCACCACAGCAGCTTGGCGCTATAGCGCCAGAAACGGCGCTATAGCGCCGTGCCTCTGTCCAGCATTCTCAAAATTCAATTTTAGCCAATCCGGGGCGTCCGATCCTCCTATTTTCAATCCGAAACATCTTAGGACACCCCCAACCATGTTTTTAAGGATCAAAACCATTTCAAATGTCTTCTTATCCCTCAAGAATAGGAACTTACGGAATAAGCTACGCCCAATTTCTTGAATTTCTAAATTCCCCGTACATCGTCATTAGGTAACCTTAAGTAGGATGGCTTAGAAGCACGTTGAGGTTTAGTAACTCAAATCCAAGGCCCCAAAAGCAACTCAA
>CM026267.1:29262373-29390754 GCA_014851425.1 Senna tora
AATCAGTTTTCGCCGAAGAGTGTTTCGAAAACTTGATATTATTTTTATTAATTTTAATTAGTTTTCGTAGATGAGTGTTTCGAAAACTTGATTTTCATTTTTCTTTTTTTAATCAGTTTTCGCCGATGAGTGTTTCCAAAACTTTATATTCATTTTTCTTGTTTTGATCAGTTTTCACCGATGAGTGTTTCGAAAACTTGATATTCATTTTTCCTTTTTAATCAGTTTTCGCCGATAAGTGTTTCGAAAACATTGTATTCATTTTTATTTTTTAATAAGTTTTCGTCGATAAGTGTTTCGAAAACTGGATATTCATTTTTCATTTTTTAGTAAGTTTTCGCTGATGAGTATTTCGAAGACTTGATATTCCTTTTCCTTTTTTAATCAAATTTTGCAGATGAGTGTTTCGAAAACTTGATATTCATTTTTCTTTTTTTAATTAGTTCTAGATGATTAGTGTTTTCGAAAACTTGATATTCATTTTTTTTAATCAATTTTCGTCGCTGAGTGTCCTGAGAACTTGATATTCATTTTTCTTTTTTTTAATCAGTTTTTGCCGATGAGTGTTCACTGATGAGTGTTTCGAAAACTTGATATTCGTTTTTCTTTTTCTTAATCAGTTTTCGCCGATGAATGTTTCGAAAACGTGATATTCATTTTTCTTTATTCAATTAGTTTTCACCGATGAGTGTT
The DNA here is from genome assembly GCA_014851425.1 of Senna tora. Taxonomy (NCBI): domain Eukaryota; kingdom Viridiplantae; phylum Streptophyta; class Magnoliopsida; order Fabales; family Fabaceae; genus Senna; species Senna tora. The sequence goes on from CM026267.1 coordinate 29,263,067, forward strand.
TCGAAAACATGATATTCATTTTTCTTTAATTAATTAGTTTTCGCCAATGAGTGTTTTCGAAAACTTGATATTCATTTTTCATTTTTTAATCATTTTTCACTTATGAGTATTTCGAAAACTTGATATTCTTTTTCCTTTTTTAATCAGTTTTTGCCGATGAGTGTTTCGAAAACGTGATATTCATTTTTCTTTATTTAATTAGTTTTCCCCGATGAGTGTTTCGAAAACTTGATATTCATTTTTCTTTCATTAATAAGTTTTTGCCGATGAGTGTTTCGAAAACTTGATATTCATTTTTATTTTTTTAATCAGTTTTCGTAGATGAGTGTTTTGAAAACTTGAAATTCATTTTTCTTTTTCTAATCAGTTTTCGCTGATAAGTGTTTCCAAAACTTCATATTCATTTTTCTTTTTTTAATCAGGTTTCGCCGATGAGTGTTTCGAAAACTTGTTATTCATTTTTTTAATCAGTTTTTGCCGATGAGTGTTTTCGAAAACTTGATATTCATTTTTCTTTTTTTAGTAAGTATTTGCTAATGAGTGTTTCGAAAACTTTATATTCATTTTTCTTTTTTTTAATCAGTTTTCAGCGATGAGTGTTTCGAAAACTTGATATTCTTTTTCCTTTTTTAATCAGTTTTCGCCGATGAGTATTTCGAAAACTTTATATTCATTTTTATTTTTTTTATTTCGTTTTTGTCGATTAGTGTTTCGAAAACTGGATATTCATTTTCCTTTTTCTTGTAAGTTTTCGCTGATGAGTATTTTGAAAACTTGATATTCATTTTTCCTTTTTTTAATCAGTTTTTGCCGATGAGTGTTTCGAAAACTTGATATTCATTTAGTTTTTTTAATCTGTTTTAGCTTATGGGTGTTTTCGAAAACTTGATATTCATTTTTCTTTTTTTAATCAATTTTCGCCGATGAGTGTTCTGAAAACTTGATAATCATTTTTCTTTTTTTTGTAACCAGTTTTCGCCGATGAGTGTTTCAAAAACTTGATATTGATTTTTCTTTTTTTTAATCGGTTTTTGCCGATGAGTGTTTCGAAAACTTGATATTTATTTTTCTTTTTTTAATCAGTTTTTGCCGATGAGTGTTTTTGTAAACTTGATATTCATTTTTCTTTTTTTAATCAATTTTCGCCGATGAGTGTTCTGAAAACTTGATATTCTTTTTTCTTTTTTTTCATTAGTTTTCGCCGATGAGTGTTTCGAAAACTTGATATTCATTTTTCTTTTTCTTAATCAGTTTTCGCCGATGAGTGTTTCGAAAACGTGATATTCATTTTTCTTTATTTAATTAGTTTTCATCGATGAGTGTTTCGAAAATTTGATATTCATTTTTTTAATCAATTTTCACCGATGAGTGTTTCGAAAACTTGATATTCATTTTTCTTTTTTTAATCAGTTTTCGTCGATGAGTGTTTCGAAAACTCGATGTTCATTTTTCTTTTTTCAGTAAGTTTTCGCTAATGAGTGTTTCGAAAACTTAATATTCATTTTTTTAATCAGGTTTCGCCGATTAGTGTTCCGAAAACTTGATATTCATTTTTCTTTTTCTTAATCAGTTTTCGCTGATTAGTGTTTCGAAATTTTGATATTCATTTTTCTTTAGTTAATTAGTTTTCATCGATGAGTGTTTCGAAAACTTGATATTCATTTTTCTTTTTTTAATCATTTTTCCCCGATGATTGTTTCGAAAACTTGATATCCATTTTTCTTTTTCTTAATCAGTTTTCGCCGATGAGTGTTTTGAAAACGTGATATTCATTTCACTTTTTTAGGTAAGTTTTCGCTAATGAGTGTTTCGAAAACTTGATATTTATTTTTCTTTTTTTTAATCTGTTTTTGTCAATGAGTGTTTCAAAAACTTGATATTTATTTTTCATTTTTTAATCAGTTTTCGCCGATGAGTGTTTCGAAAACTTTATATTCATTTTTATTTTTTTAATCAGTTTTCGTCGATTAGTGTTTCGAAAACTGGATATTCATTTTCCTTTTTTAGTAAGTTTTCGCAGATGAGTGTTTCGAATACTTGATATTCGTTTTTCTTTTTTTAAATAGTTTTCACCGATGAGTGTTTCGAAAACTTGATATTCATTTTCCTTTTTTAATCAGTTTTGGCCGATGAGTGTTTCGAAAACTTTATATTCATTTTTATCTTTTTAATGAGTTGTCTTCGATTAGGGTTTCGAAAACTGGATATTCATTTTTCTTTTTTTAGTAAGTTTTCGCTGATGAGTGTTTCAAAAACTTGATATTCATTTTTCGTTTTTTAATCAGTTTTTGCCGATGAGTGTTTCGAAAACTTGATATTCATTTTTCTTTTTTAATCAGTTTTTGTCAATGAGTATTTTGAAAACTTGATATTCATTTTTCTTTTTTTAATAAGTTTTAGTTGATGAGTGTTTTCGAAAACGTGATATTCATTTTTCTTTATTTAATTAGTTTTCATCGATGAGTCTTTCGAAAACTTGATATTAATTTTTCTTTTTTTAATAAGTTTTAGCCGATGAGTGTTTTCGAAAACTTGATATTCATTTTTCTTTTCTTAGTAAGTTTTAGCCGATGAGTGTTTCGAAAACTTGATATTCATTTTTCATTTTTTAATCAATTTTCGCTGATGAGTGTTCTGAAAACTTGATATTCATTTTTCTTTTTTTTAATAAGTTTTTGCCGATGAGTGTTTCGAAAACTTGATATTCATTTTTCTTTTTCTTAATCAGTTTTGGCCGATGAATGTTTCGAAAACGTGATATTCATTTTCTTTTTTTAATTAGTTTTTGCCGATGAGTGTTTCGAAAACTTGATATTCATTTTTCTTTTTTTAATCAGTTTTCGCCGATGAGTGTTTTCGAAAACTTGATAATTATTTTTCTTTTTTTAATCAGTTTTCGCCGATGAGTGTTCTGAAAACTTGATATTCATTTTTCTTTTTTTTAATCAGGTTTCACCGATGAGTGTTTTGAAAACTTGATTGTCACGACCCCCAATCAGACGTCCGTGACCGGCACGGGAAGTAGGATTTCTCCTATCCCGTAAGCCTCTAATCCCTGGTTGACATTTTCACATGTTTATAACTACCCATTTCTTATACAAACAATATATAGTATTTATGGTCATCCATATCCGGTGACCTAAGTAGCGTGCAATCCACGGCTCGCTCAATGCCGCTTCAGTCGATACATATACACATAATCACTCACACATACATATATTATACATATTGATCACACGCTTCAGGGCGGGTGATCTATCATATTCACATGCAGAATTCCTGTATACAGTCAAGTATATATTCAATCACACACCTGCATATAGTTTACATATTGATCACACGCCTCAATGCGTGTGATCTATCCTATTCACATGCGGAAGCCGTATTTTCATACAATCAGGTATTGAGTCACACATATATATAATTTACATATTGATCACACGCCTCAATGCGTGTGATCTATCCTATTGACATGCGGAAGTCACATATATATATATATATATATACACATGATATATATCATATCATAGCCTATATTCCCAACACCAAGACCTAACTTTAATCTGTATGAAGCCGACAATGCTAGAATAAGACGTATATATATACTGCAGCTGTATCTATACAAACGCTACACCAAAAAAGGATTCATATACATATACATCACAACATATGTACGTAATCAAAATAACTACCGACGCGGACTAAGCGTACGGTCCTCAGATCTGTCCGCCTCCCTGAGAAGAAGTGGACGCGTTTCCGACTCCTGAACCACCTATATCTGAAACATGTAAACAGGGGGTGAGTCGAACAGACTCAGTGAGAAGCTCCCCCATCCCTATCGTAGCAGTGGGTACCACTACAGTTGGGGGAAGGGAGCAACCACAACCACATGCGCATGAAACAGATTTATATTGTGACCCTTAATATGATTAGGCAATCAATATATCATATTCACAATTAAAAATCCTAATTCATGCTCCTAACATGTTTATTAATCCGCATGTAAACCAATCATAAACATATATCATATCTTTTCATAAGTCATACATAGTTATGCTCGTAGGCATTCACTTTCTGTCTCCTGCATTACGCTAAGAGAAATACTAGCCCGAAGGCATTCACTTTCTGTCTCCCGCGTTACGCTAAGAGAAATACTGGCCCGAAGGCAATGTCTTATTCGAACCTAGTTGATCAAACTAGGAACTTTCTGACTCCAAGGCACGCTTAGAGTAATAGCCGGCAACTTGTCTAACCCCGGTTAAACCAAGGTAATGGCCACTATGTGACATACTTACTGTTAACTGAATCCTGTCTGTTCGACCAGGATAACCGACTCGATCTACCCGAACTAACCTAAACAAGTTCAAATAACCTATTCGACCTTGAAAGACGTCCTATTAATAACTAACTGAATATTACACGTGTGAATTAGCTAGGCCTAGTTTCCCCCATTTCAATTATGCAACCCTCTCGCTCACAATTGACAACCTAGGTTCATTTTCCTCAATGTAACATACGGTCAAAACCTTTGCACGATGATCAATTTAAATGGGTTTCTAATATTAATAAAGCCTCACATGTGAAATTCTGACTCAGTCCTACCCACGGTATCACATAAGCCTCGTTGAGCCACAATAGCACATATACACCTTGAGGTTAATCATATAAGCACATATACTATTGCACGTTGACTGCTTACTTGCAAATCATACACGTGTAACACACATTTATTCATATAAATATATTCCATATATCAATTCGCACAAAATAGAGCAAACCACATATCCACATAGTCATCCAACCCTGTGGAGCAGGGATGGGAGAGCCCCTCACCTCGTTGGCCCTCCTGTTCAGTCCTCGGAGTGCTTGAAGCTCCAATCGCTCTATGGTGCCCTATACACATATATATTTAGGAAATTTAGAACGTGTAACTAAGCATCTAAAAATGCGCGTGTCATGCTAATGCTCATGTACCCTCTAGATATTTCTAAGAACTAATTTTTTAGTTCGTTACGTCGTCTTATTTACTCTTTCTGAAAGTCCAGAATGTGTCATATTCGACTTTTACACTTTCGAGCCATTTAGAACCTCTAATTTCTTAGGTTAGAGATTCCCACTTGTCTAAATTTCCCTTCGTGTGTTCATATGGGTATTTTACTAATAAAAGAATTAAATTCACGGTTCAAAAGAGGCTTTAGCTTACTCATTCCACTGTCTCCCTTATTCACCGAGTAAAAGCTTAATTACTACCTCTTTAATTATATACAAAAAAATATAATTGGGTAATAATTAGAGCCTTTGAACCAATTTAACGTGTCTTAGGTGTCCACCACGGACTAGACCGAGGTGTTCAACCCACCGCACAGCTCTTTACGGCACTGTGGCTTAGTATTTCGCCTCTTTTTCACCGGATTGGGTTCCGGTTGAGACGGTAAATACTCAGGCTTTATTCCCTTGTATATTTCTAGCAATTACAACCCTTATTCTACTCCAATCCAAGCCTAAACATGCATCGATTTATAAATTTCGAATTTATAGCAATTTCCTAACCCAATTTTCCTTATTTCCATACCCGGTCAACTCCTACGGTTTTACTTCGATTCTGAACCTTCCCAAGCATTCTATAACACCCACTAAGCTCAAATTAAACCCCAGAATGCCCCGATTGGAAGTATTTGAAGAATTCCTAAAATATCCAAAATTGGAGAAATTGGGGTTTTATAGATTTGGGGCTTTCTTACTTGATTTCAATCGGATACAAAGCTTGGTGGTGATGAAAAATGAGGTCCGGTCACCTTCTCCGGCGAAAATCCGGTCAAAATCATGCTTCTTGTGGCTTGTCTTGTGCGTGCGTCTCTGCTTCTCTTCTATTTATTTTTTGTAAATATGTGTGTGTTGATGGATGCATCTACTTAATAATATATATTATTATTATTATTTTTTAAGTGAATTGGATGGGGTCACGTTTCCTTCAGCCTTCCCTTTTCTTTTCTTTTTTTGTTTATTTGTGTGTGTGTATTTGTGAAAAAGGGGGGTCACGTGGCCCCCATATATATTCCATTATATATATATATATATATTATTAGGAAAACTTATTTACTTGTTATATCATCTTTTTTCCTCATGCTTTTTAGTCCTCTTTTCTTTTAGGTCCTAAAAAAATTATAAATATCCCCCATTACTTTCTTCTTCATTCTATTTTTAACCCTATAATTTTTTAATTTAATTTATTTTTCTTTCTGAAAGAAAAATAAATTTAATAAAAATGAAAATAATTAAATCTAAATATCTCGGATATTACATTGATATTCATTTTTTTAATCAGTTTTCGCCGATAAGTTTTTCAAACACTTGATATTTATTTTTCTTTTTTTAATCATTTTTCATCGATGAGTGTTTCGAAAACTTGATAGTAATTTTTCATTTTTTAATCAGTTTTTGCCGTTGAGTGTTTTGAAAACATAATATTTTCTTTTTTCTTTTTTTTAAATAGTTTTCGTCGATGAGTGTTTTGAAAAATTGATATTCATTTTTGTTTTATTGATCAGTTTTTGCCGCTGATGAGTGTTCTGAAAACTTGATATTCATTTTTCTTTTTTTAATCAGTTTTTGTCGATGAGTGTTTTGAAAACTTGATATTCATTTTTCTTTTTTTTAATCAGTTTTCGCCGATGAGTGTACCAACCACATGTATCAAAATACTATCCAATGACTCCATCTCTGACTTAGTCTAAAGACGTGTAGCAAGACTCAAACTCTTGCCTCTTGCTACTAGCACATCATTCGGGTTCAGGTTTTCTCAAATAGAATCCACCAAGAATCTCTTCTTATAGGATTCTTGTGACAGAGTGAGTCGATTCTTGGAGCATTCTCCATGAATCTTAACTCCCACTGCCTAACCCAATTCCTATATCTTAAAGATGAAAGGATAGTCATCTTTAATTGACTAAAGCAGCCTTTGTGTCATTTCTAGCTAGCCATATGTCTTCTACATATAGCGTGAGGGTAATGAAATACTCTCAGCTTTCTTGAAATGGACTAAGTGGTCAATTACCACAAGTCTAGATGAAGATGTGAGATCTTGACAGATCCTTGGAGTCGGCATACTCTGCGTTCCTAGCCTTTTGCTATGAAACCTATGTGCTTGTGCACGTAGATCCCTTCACCTAGTTTTTCATTCAATAAAGTGGTCTTGACATCCTAATCGATGTACTCCCAGACTTAAACTGCTGACCAAAGCTAGAATCAGACTCTGACCACACAACAAACATGAAGATTTCATCACAGTCGATACCTTCTTGTTGTGTGTACTTCTTCACTGCTTAATGTGCCTAGTAGTGGTCGATTGACCAATCTGCCTCCCTTAACTTTTGAGAGCACACTTGTTCTCAAAATGCCTTGTGACGCGGGGCAAATCCACCAAGCCTTATACTTGGTGTGTCCTTATAGACTTCATCTTTTCTTCTTCCATCGTTTTAGTCCAACTTTTACTAGTAGGGCTGGAGAGAGCCTTTTGAACTATCAAAGGCTCTACTTGATAATTTAGTACTCCTCTTGGATTATTGTGCTTCGTGGAAGATATGCTCCTCGTAAGCATTACTCCCACTGGACTCAGCAACTGGAGATGCGTCTATACGCTCCTCTCAACGTGTTGTAGGTCCACCTTCTTTCAATAAAGATGCACATCCCAAAATCCGTCTCCCTTGCTCTAAAAAATTTTGTCTTAAAGATCATTACATCCTTAGACTTAAATTATGTGACCGAAATGTCTTCATTCTCGCTAATGAAGACATATCCTTTTGAGTGACCAAGCTATCTTACCAAGACACGCTACTTGCCTCTAGGGTCAAGCTTCCCATACTCATAGGAAGGATCAATTGTGTTGTATACCCTCATGGTTTCAACATACTCTAATCAGGTCTTTTACCTAACTAGAACTCATAAGGAGTCACTCACATAATTTGAAAGGGCATATGGTTAAGTACGAAAGTGACTGTTGGCAAAACATCTCTCTAATGGGAACGTTCATTTGAGTCATTATCAACTTAACCAACTCCAGGAGCAACTCATTTTGCTGTGGAGTGTGTGGAATAGTTAGTTGTCTAACTATCCCAATTTCATCACGTAACTGTGAGAAAATACTAGGCCGCTTGCCTCACCCTTACGCTTATTGAACCGCTGATGTCCGAGTGGACTAATTTGATGAAAGCAGGTTTTCTGTTTTCATGACTGAATGGTTTTCAGGTTGCTTTATCGGTAAGGCAATGTTTACAAACTAGCATCGGGAATTTGTCCTCCCAAATTCTCCTTTGCTAATACGTAATTGCGTCCCACACGCACTTGCCAAATAGGTGTATCATCCACAGAGGAAGACACATCAAAGCAACTAGTTGAATTACGAGAATGTAATTCAATGTGTATCACAATACAACCATTGTCATAAAATCAGAACTAACACTAAGGAGTCATGATAAATATGTAGATCACATTATATCTTAAGTTCTCTCACGAAAAAACAGCTTATAACAAGTTCCGTTCAGATTCTAGAACACATAACATATATAAAGATAAAGAGTGGCCACTACGAACTTCATTTTGTAGCTGCCCAGCCTCTTAACTTTAATAATGCTTTGTTCCCACGAGTATACTTCTGCTCTCATTGGGCAGAGGATGGAACTCCATGAACCAATGTTCATGGGTGAGAGGAAAATGATTGGTGCAAACAATTTTTGCGCATAGTGCCTTATGGAATGACACAAGCAACATTTGACCTTGGCCAAAATCTCTTTTCCTCTCTTGCTTTTCCTTTGAACTGAGGCTACTAACCTTACACTTACCCTTTCTCTTCCTAGCACCACGTCTCTTGGACCCATTGTCCTTGTTCTTGGAACCTATAGCTCTAAGAATCTTTAGCCACTTAGGCTACGTGCTCGGTGGATTTCGCAGCCTTGTGCCACAAATCCTTGAGCACTAGGTGGTGTTTAATATCATCAAGAAACTTGATGATATTAGTGGAGGTCGGAATGGCCTATATGCACTCCCAATAGGAGGGAAGAGATCTCGCAACAGTTTGAACTCACTGTTTACCAGTGGGGAGTGTTTAGGCTTACTCACACTCCCAAATTATGTTTGATTTCTCCCTTAGATGCGTCTTCATTCTCTTGTCAGAGCGCATCTTGGAGGAATCAAACTCGATTGTAAGCTGTCTCAGTTTGGTGGCCACAGTGTCACCAAAGCGATATCTCTAATGTGATCTACATTTACAAGTTTTGTAGTTATACTATCAGTCAATCCTAAACGCTAACACTAATTCCATAGCTCCTTATTACACAACACACAATTCTTGAAAATTGTAATCAGTACAAGACGAGTGTAGATTTAGTCAGTCTCTGCATTTGAGAAGTAGGGTTAACCACCCTCATCACATAGAGAGGCTATATATGTACACTTTTCTCTACTTGACTCAACAATTTTCATAGAATAGTCACATACTATTCAAAATCCCTTTTGGATTCCCACTATATAAGCGATCAAGAAGGACATCGAGTCGCCACAGGCACAACCTCGAACTTCCACTTGATTATAACGCTTACAATAATTTAAAAAGTCACTTACTATTTAAATTCCCATGTGGATAAGCATTTAAATTGAGTTATGGGTTTGCCACATGCTACCCCTAGCTCCCACTCGAGCAAAACGCTTAACATAATTTAAACGATCACAAACCGCTTTAATCTTCTCTCTCGTTGTGTATGTGAATGAGTCAAGAGATGGTCATATCCGCTCTTTAGACTCCAATTCACCCTAATTTATCCCCATATTTGGATTCATCTTGCGAAAACAAGAAAAAAGACTCAAAAATCATCGAAATTGGAGCTAAAACGGAGAAATTATGCGCGACAGAAAACTTCGCGACGATGGTCAACGGTCAGAGTTGACCAGTCAACGGTTGACCTCTGGTGGTCACCGACGTCGGACAACCGCCGGCCGACCACCGTCTCTGCCGGCGGCGCCGCCGGTGATCGGGGTACCTCCGGCGGGTCGCCATCTCTGGCGGCGCCAGACATCCGCTGGCCCGGCGACCGCCCCCAGCGGCGACGGACGTCGCCAACCTTGGTCGTCACCGGCGAACCACCGGCCGATCACCGTCGGCGGCGGTCCACGGCGGATCCTGTCGCCGGACCTTCGCCGCCGGCCACCACCGGCGCCAGTATGCGGCAGCGCTGGCTGCCGGTCGGCCACCTGCGGCGACGACTCTTTCAGCCTCCTTAGTCAACATTCCCCTTCCCAAAAGCAGTAGCATACATCCACAGGTATATATCTAATTCGTAGGGTACACATACCTTAAATAATATATACATGCATGCAAATTAGGGTCTTTAATATTGAAGGGGAAACCTAAACATGTTTCTAGGTTTTAGGGTATGGGTTACTAATCAATATTGAATTAAAAATTAATACATATAATTTAAATTCAAAAATCATAGGACGCTACACTACAATATATTATTATCACATGTTTTAAATCAAAATTAAAACATATAATTAACACTGAGAACCTATTCATGTTCCTAAGTTTTAAATAAAATAAAATCATATAAACCCTAAACATGTTTCTAACCCTTTTCGGTTCATCAATCCTTGGAGAACAGAGCCCTAGCATAAACCTGGCTTTGATACCAATGTAGGGAAAGACCCGATTCCACATGATCCGACCCAACTCAAGAACCGAAAAGAAAAACCGAAAATAAGTCCAGACAAAAATAAATATTGCGGAAGCTACTAACCTGAACGCCATCGCTAAATCCTTGGATCTTGCCAGTGCCTCTGCTTTTAATCATTTTTCGCCGATGAATGTTTCGAAAACTTGATATTCGTTTTTCTTTTTTTAATCAGTTTTCGTCGATGAGTGTTTCGAAAACTTGATGTTCATTTTTCTTTTTTTAGTAAGTTTTCGCTAATGAGTGTTTCGAAAACTTGATATTCATTTTTCTTTTTTTAATTTGTCACGACCCCCTATCGAACGTCCGTGACCGGCACGGGAAGTAGGATTTCTCCTATCCCGTAAGCCTCTAATCCCTGATTTACATTTTCACATCTTTATAACTACCCATTTCTAACACAAACAATATATAAAATATATATGTATACGGCCATCCATTTCCGGTGACCTAAGCAGTTTGCAATCCACGGCTCGCTCAGCGCCGCTTCAGTCTATATATATACACATAATCATTCACACGTACATATAGTATACATATTGATCACGCGCTTCAGTGCGGGTGATCTATCCTATTCACATGCATAAGTCCTGTATACAGTCATACACATATTCAATCAAACACTTGCATATAGTTTACATATTGATCACACACCTCAAGGCGTGTGATCTATCCTAGTCCCATGCGGAAGTCACACACACACACACACACATATATATATATATATATATATACATGATATATGCTATATCATAGCCTAAATTCCCAATACCAAGACCTAACTTTAATCCGTATGAAGCCGACAATGCTAGAATAGGACGTATATATATACTGCAGCTGTATCTGTACAAACGCTACACCCAAACAGGATTCATATACATATACATCACAACATATGTACGTAATCAAAATAACTACCAACCCGGACTAAGCGTACGGTCCTCAGATCTGTCCGCCTCCCTGAAAAGAAGTGGACGCATTTCCGACTCCTGAACCACCTGTATCTGAAACATGTAAACAGGGGAAGAATCGAACAGACTCAGTGAGAAACTCCCCCATCCCTGGCGTAGCAGCGGGTACCACTACAGCTGGGGGAAGGGAGCAACCACAACCACATGTGCATGAAACGGATTTATATTGTGACCTTTAATATGATCAAGCAATCAATATGTCATATTCACAATTAAAAATCCTAATTCATGCTCCTAACATGTTTATTAATCTGCATGTAAACCAATCAAAAACATAAATCATATCTTTTCATAAGTCATATATAGTTATGCTCGTAGGCATTCACTTTCTGTCTCCAGCATTACGCTAAAAGAAATACTGGCCCGAAGGCATTCACTTTCTGTCTCCTGCGTTACGCTAAGAGAAATACTGGCCCGAAGGCAATGTCTTATTCGAACCTAGTTGATCAAACTAGGAACTTTCTAACTCCGAGGTATGCTTAGAGTAATAGCCGGCAACTTGTCTGACCCCGGTTAAACCAAGGTAATGGCCACTATGTGGCATACTTACTGCTAACCGAATCCTGTCTGTCCGACCAGGATAACCGACTCGATCTACCCGAACTAACCTAAACAAGTTCAAATAACCTATTCGACCTTGAAAGACGCCATATTAATAACTAACTGAATATTACACGTGTGAATTAGCTAGGCCTAGTTTCCCCCTGTTCAATTATGCATCACTCTCACTCGCACTTAACAATCTAGGTTCATTTTCATCAATCTACCATACAGTCAAAACCTTTGCACGATGATCAATTTAAATGAGTTTCTAATATTAATGAACCCTCACATATGAAATTCCGACTTAATCCTAACCACGGTATCATATAAGGCTCGGTGAGCCACAATAGCACATATACACCTTGTGATTAATCATATAAGCACATATACTATTGCACGTTGACTACTTACTTGCAAATCATACAAGCGTAACACAAATTTATTCATATAAATATATTCCATATATCAATTTGCACAAAATTGAGCAAACCAGATTTTCCACGTAGTCATCCAACCCTGTGGGGCAGGGATGGGAGAGTCCCTCACCTCGTTGGCCCTCCTGATCAGTCGTCGGAGTGCCTGAAGCTCCAATTACCCTATGGTGCCCTATACACATATATATTTAAGAAATTTAGAACGCGTAACTAAGCATCTACCATGCACGTGTCATGCTAATGCTTATGCACCCTTTAGATATTTTCCACGAACTAATTATTTAGTTCGTTACGTCGTCTTATTTGCTCTTTCTGAAAGCCCAGAATGTCTCATATTCGACTTTCGCACTTTCTAGCAATTTAGAACCTCTAATTGGTTAGGTTAGAGATTTCCACTTGTCTAAATTTCCCTTCATGTGTTCATATGGGTATTTAACTAATAAAAGAATTAAATTCACGGTTTAAAAGGGGCTTTAGCTTACTCATTCCACCGTCTCCCTTATTCGCCGAGTAAAAGCTTAATTATTACCTTTTTAATTATATATAAAAATATAATTGGGTATAATTAGAGCCTTGGAACCAATTTAGCGGGTCTTAGGTGTCCACCACGAACTAGACCGAGTGTCCAACCCACCGCACAACTCCTTACGGCACTATGGCTTAGTATTTCGCCTCTTTTTCACCGGATTGGGTTCCGATTGAGACGGTAAATACTCGGGCTTTATTCCCTTGATTATTTCCAGCACTTATAACGCTTATACTACTCCAATCCAAGCCTAAACATGCATCAAACTATCAATTTCGAATTTATAGCAATTTTCCTAACCCAATTTTCCTAATTTCCATACCCGGTCAATTCCTATGGTTTCACTTCGATTCTGAACCTCACTAAGCTTTCAATAACATCCACTAAGCTCAAATTTAACCCCGGAATGCCCCGATTGGAAGAAATTGAAGCATTACTAAAATACCCAAAATTGGAGAAATTGGGGTTTTGAAGGATTGGGGCTTTCTTACTTGATTTCAATTGGATAGAAGGTTGGATGGAGGTGAAGGAGAGCTTCGTTTACCGTCACCGGCGTCGGAACGCGATTTCCGGCGAGATTTCGGCGCCAAACCACTGTCTTCGTGCTTCTCCTCTCCTCCTTGAGCTTCTTGGCTTGGTAGCGTTGTTACTTGCTCTATTTGGCTTCTGCTTAAATTTTTTTTGTGTTGTGCTTTAATGCATTGGTGGGGGGTCACGGTTTCCCGCCCCCCCCCCCCCCCCATTATTTTAATATATATTTTATTATATATATATATATATATATTATATACATATTTATTTATTTTTTTTCTTTTATTGCTTAGTAAATAATAGTAATAATAATTATTATAATATATATATATATATATATATATATATATATGTATTTATTTATTAGTTTTTTTATTTCGTTATTTTATTTTCTTTTTCCCCATCTCTTTTTTTTTATCCCTATTCCTTTTACGTCCTAGAAAAAATTACATATATTCCCTATTATTTTCTCCTTTATTTTATTTTAACTCTTTAATTCTTTAATTTAATTTATTTTTTCTTTCAGAAAGAAAAATAAATTAAATATTAATGAAAATAGTTAAATCTAAATATCTCAGATATTACATAATTAGTTTTCGTCGATGAGTGTTCTGAAAACTTGATATTCATGTTTTTTAATCAGGTTTTGCCGATGAGTGTTTCGAAAACTTTATATTCATTTTTATTTTTTTAATCAGTTTTCGGTGATGAGTGTTTCGAAAACTTGATATTCATTTTCCTTTTTTAATCAGTTTTCGCCGATCAGTGTTTCGAAAACTTGATATTCATTTTTTATTTTTTAAATCAGTTTTCGTAGATGAGTGTTTCGAAGACTTGATATTCATTTTTTTAGTAAGTTCTCGCTAATGAGTGTTTCGAAAACTTGATATTCATTTTTCTTTTTTTAATTAGTTTTCGCCGATGAGTGTTTCAAAAACTTGATATTCGTTTTTCTTTTTTTTTAATCAGTTTTCGCCGATGAGTGTTTCGAAAACTTGATATTTATTTTTCTTTTTTTAATCAGTTTTCGTCGATTAATATTTCTAAAACTTGATATTCATTTTTCTTTTTTAATTAGTTTTGGTCGATGAGTGTTTCAAAAACTTGATATTGATTTTTCTTTTTTTTATCCGTTTTTGCCGATAAGTGTTTCGAAAACTTGAAATTCATTTTTTTAATCAGTTTTCGCCGATGAGTGTTCTGAAAACTTGATATTAATTTTTCTTTTTTTAATCAGTATTCCCCGATGAGTGTTTTGAAAACTTGATATTCATTTTTCTTTTTATTAATCAGCTTTCGCCGATAAGTGTTTCGAAAACGTAAAATTCATTTTTCTTGTTTTTTTTAAATAGATTTCCCCGATGAGTGTTTCGAATACTTGATATTCATTTTTCTTTCTCTTAATCAGTTTTCGCCGATGAGTGTTTCGAAAATGTGATATTCATTTTTCTTTATTTAATTAGTTTTCACTGATGAGTGTTTTGAAAACTTGATATTCGTTTTTCTTTTTCTTAATCAGTTTTCGCCGATGAGTGTTTCGAGAACGTGATATTCATTTTTTTTATTTAATTAGTTTTCACCGATGAGTGTTTCAAAAACTTGATATTCATTTTTCTTTTTTTAATAAGTTTTTGCCATTGAATGTTTCGAAAACTTGATATTCATTTTTATTTTTTTTAATCAGTTTTCGCCGATGAGTGTTTCGAAAACTTGATATTCTTTTTTCTTTTTCTAATCAGTTTTCGCCGATGAGTGTTTCCAAAACTTCATATTCTTTTTTTAAACAGTTTTCGTCGATGAGTGTTTCGAAAACTTCATATTCATTTTTCTTTTTTTAATCAGTTTTCGCCGATGAGTGTTTTCCAAAACTTGATATTCATTTTTCTTTTTTTAGTAAGTTTTTGCTAATGAGTGTTTCGAAAACTTGATATTCTTTTTTCTTTTTTTAATCAGTATTTGTCACGACCCCCTATCGGACGTCCGTGACCGGCACGGGAAGTAGGATTTCTCCTATCACGTAACCCTCTAATTCCCTGATAGACATTTTCACATGTTTATAACTACCTATTTCTAATACAAACAACATATAGTATTTATGGCCATCCTTATCCGGTGACCTAATTAACGTGCAATCCACAGCTCGCTCAACATCGCTTCAGTCTATACATATACACATAATCACTCACACGTACATATAGTATACATATTGATCACGCGCTTCAGGGCGGGTGATCTATCCTATTCACATGCAGAAATCCTGTGTACAGTCCTACATATATTCAATCACACGCTTGCATATAGTTTACATATTGACAACACGCCTCAATACGTGTGATCTATCCTTTTCACATGCGGAAGCCATATTTTCATACAATCAGGTATTCAGTCACACATATATATAATTTACATATTGATCACACCCCTCAAGGCGTGTGATCTATCCTAGTCGCATGCGGAAGTCATATATATATATATATATATATTCATGATATATGCTATATCATAGCCTATATTCCCAACACCATGACCTAACTTTAATATGTATGAAGCCGACAATGCTAGAATTCAAGTGTGATATGTATATATACACAGCAGATGTAAACGTACAACGCTACGCCCAAAAAGGATTCATATATACATATACATCACAACATATATACATAATCAAAATAACTACCGACGCGAACAAAGCCTGTGGTCTTCAGAGTTGTCCGCCTCCTTGAGAAGAAGTGGACGCGTTAGCGACTCCTGAACCACCTGTGTCTGAAACATGTAAACAGGGGGTGAGTCGAACAGACTCAGTGAGAAGCTCCCCCATCCCTAGCGTAGCAGCGGGTACCACTACAGCTGGGGGAAGGGAGCAACCACAACCACATGCGCATGAAATGGATTTATATTGTGATCTTTAACATGATCAGGCAATCAATAAATCATATTCACAATTAAAATCCTAATTCATGCTCCTAACATATTTATTAATCCACATGTAAATCAATCTCAACATATCTCATTTGGTTTCACAATTAACACATACGTGTGCACGTAGGCACTCACTTTCTGTCTCCCGCATTACGCTAAGAGAAATACTGGCCCGATGGTAAATCCACATGTAAATCAATCTCAACATATCTCCTTACTGTACGGTGACTTAGTATTTCGCCTCTTTTTCACTGGATTGGGTTCCGGTTGAGATGGTAAATACTCAGGTTTTATTCCCTTGTATATTTCCAGCAATTACAACAATTATACTACTCCAATCCAAGCCTAAACATGCATCGAATTATCAATTTCGAATTTTAGAGCAATTTCCTAACCCAATTCTTCCTAATTTCCATACCCGGTCAATTCCTACTGTTTAACTTCCATTCTGAACCTCACTAAACTTTCAATAACACTCACTAAGCTCAACTTTAACCCTGGAATGCCCCGATTGGAAGTATTTGAAGAATTCCTAAAATACCCAAAATTGAAGACATTGGGGTTTGAGAGATTTGGGGCTTTCTTACTTGATTTCAATCGGAAAGAAAGTTTGGTGGGGATGAAAGAAAACTCCAGCCACTTTTTCCGGTCACCGGCGCACATCCTCCGGCGAGAAAACGGCCCAAAACCATCGTCCGCTTCTTTTCTTCTCGGCTCGTGCGTGGCTGCTTCTCTTTATTTTCTTTTTTTGCTTGTGCGTGTGTTTTGTGAATGGGTGTGTGTGTGTGTGTTAACATATTGTATATATATATATATATATATATATATATATATATATATATATCATATATATATATATATTTATTAGATATGATATATATATATTTATTTTTATTTTTATTTTTATTTTTTTGAAAAATTTATTTACTTGTTATATCCTCTTTTTCTTTTAGGTCCAAGAAAAATTATAAATATCTCATTTCTTTCCCTCCATTTTATTATTATTTTTTAACTCTTTAACTTTTTAATTTAATTTAATTTTCTTTCTCAAAGAAAAATAAATTTAATAAAAATGAAAATAATTAAATCTAAATATCTCGGATATTACAGTTTGATTGATGAGTGTTTCAAAAACATGATATTCTTTTTCCTTTTTTAGTCAGTTTTCGCCGATGAGTGTTTCGAAAACTTTATATTCATTTTTATTTTTTTAATCTGTTTTCGTCGATTAGTGTTTCCAAAACTGGATATTCATTTTCCTTCTTTTAGTAAGTTTTCGCTGATTAGTGTTTCGAAAACTTGATATTCATTTTTCTTTTTATTAATCAGTTTTCGCCGATAAGTGTTTCGAAAACGTAAAATTCATTTTTCTTGTTTTTTTAAATAGTTTTCCCCGATGAGTGTTTCAAATACTTGGTATTCATTTTTCTTTTTCTTAATCAGTCTTCGCCGATGAGTGTTTTGAAAACGTGATATTCATTTTTCTTTATTTAATAAGTTTTCATTGATGAGTGTTTCGAAAACTTGATATTCGTTTTTCTTTTTTCTTAATCAGTTTTCGCCGATGAGTGTTTCGAAAATGTGATATTCATTTTTCTTTATTTAATTAGTTTTCACCGATGAGTGTTTCGAAAACTTGATATTCATTTTTCTCTTTTTTAATAAGTTTTTGCCGATTAGTGTTTCGAAAACTTGATATTCATTTTTATTTTTTTTAATCAATTTTCGTAGATGAGTGTTTTGAAAACTTGATATTCATTTTTTTTTTCTAATCAGTTTTGGCCGATAAGTGTTTCCAAACCTTCATATTCATTTTTCTTTTTTTAGTCAGTTTTCGCCGATGAGTGTTTCGAAAACTTGATATTCATTTTTCTTTTTTTAATCAGTTTTCGCCGATATGTTTCCGAAATCTTGATATTCATTTTTTTTATTAAGTTTTTGCTATTGAGTGTTTCGAAAACTTGATATTCATTTTTCTTTTTTTAATCAGTTTTCACCGATGAGTGTTTCCAAAACTTGATATTCTTTTTCCTTTTTTAATCAGTTTTCGCCGATGAGTGTTTCGAAAACTTTATATTCATTTTTATTTTTTTAATATGTTTTTGTCGATTAGTGTTTCGAAAATTGGATATTCATTTTCCTTCTTTTAGTTAGTTTTCACTGATGACTGCTTCGAAAACTTGATATTCATTTTTTTTTCCTTTTTTTAAACAGTTTTTGCCGATAAGTGTTTCGAAAACTTGATATTCATTTAGTTTTTTTAATATGTTTAGCTGATGAGTGTTTTCGAAAACTTGATATTCATTTTTCTTTTTTTAATCAATTTTCGTCAATGAGTGTTCTGAAAACTTGATATTCATTTTTCTTTTTTTTTTTAATCAGTTTTCGCAGATGAATGTTTCGAAAACTTGATATTTATTTTTCTTTTTTTTTAATCGGTTTTTGCCGATGAGTGGTTTGACAACTTGATATTTATTTTTCTTTTTTTTATCAGTTTTTGCCGATGAGTTTTTTGAAAACTTGAAATTCATTTTTATTTTTTTAATCAATTTTCGCTCATGAGTGTTCTGAAAACTTGATATTCTTTTTTCTTTTTTTTAATCAGCGTTCGCCGATGAGTGTTTCGAAAACTTGATATTCATTTTTCTTTTTCTTAATCAATTTTCACCGATGAGTATTTCGAAAACGTGATATTCATTTTTCTTTATTTAATTAGTTTTCATCGATGAGTGTTTTGAAAACTTGATATTCATTTTTTTAATCATTTTTCGCCGATGAGTGTTTCGAAAACTTGATATTCATTTTTCTTTTTTTAATAAGTTTTCGTAAATGAGTGTTTCAAAAACTTGATGTTCATTTTTCTTTTTTTAGTAAGTTTTCGCTAATGAGTATTTCGAAAACTTGATATTCATTTTTCTTTTTTTAATTAGTTTTCGCCGATTAGTGTTTTGAAAACTTGATATTCATTTTTTTAATCAGGTTTCGCGGATGAGTGTTCCGAAAACTTGATATTCATTTTTCTTTTTCTTGATCAGTTTTCGCCGATTAGTGTTTCGAAAACTTGATAGTCATTTTTCTTTATTTAATTAGTTTTCATCGATGAGTGTTTCGAAAACTTAATATTCATTTTTCTTTTTTTAATTATTTTTCCCCGATGAATGTTTGAAAACTTCATATCCATTTTTCTTTTTCTTAATCAGTTTTCGCCGATGAGTGTTTTGAAAACGTGATATTCATTTTTCTTTTTTAGGTAAGTTTTCGCTAATGAGTGTTTCAAAAACTTCATATTTATTTTTCGTTTTTATAATCTGTTTTTGTCGATGAATGTTTCGAAAACTTGATATTTATTTTTCATTTTTTTAATCAGTTTTCGCCGATGAGTGTTTCGAAAAATTTATATTCATTTTTATTTTTTTAATCAGTTTTCGTCAATTAGTGTTTCGAAAACTGGATATTCATTTTCCTTTTTTTAGTAAGTCTTCACGGATGAGTGTTTTGAAAACTTGATATTCGTTTTTCTTTTTTTTAAACAGTTTTCACCATTGAGTGTTTCGAAAACTTGATATTCATTTTCCTTTTTTAATCGGTTTTCGCCGATGAGAGTTTCGAAAACTTTATATTTATTTTTATTTTTTTAATTAGTTTTCGTCGATTAGTGTTTCGAAAACTGGATATTCTTTTTTCTTTCCTTAATCAGTTTTTGCCAATGAGTGTTTCGAAAACTTGATATTTATTTTTCTTTTTTTAATCAGTTTTTGCCGAACAATGTTTTGAAAACTTGATATTCATTTTTCTTTTTTTAATCAGTTTTTGTCGATGAGTATTTCAAAAACTTGATATTCTTTTTTCTTTTTTTAATAAGTTTTAGCTGATGAGTGTTTTTGAAAACGTGATATTCATTTTTCTTTATTTAATTAGTTTTCATCGATGAGTGTTTCGAAAACTTGATATTCATTTTTCTTTTTTTATCAGTTTTTGTCGATGAGTCATTCGAAAACTTGATATTCATTTTTCTTTTTTTAATAAGTTTTAGCCGATGAGTGTTTTCGAAAACTTGATATTCATTTTTCTTTTTTAGTAAGTTTTAGCTGATGAGTGTTTTCGAAAACTTGATATTCATTTTTTTATTTTTTAATCAATTTTCACCGATGAGTATTCTGAAAACTTGATATTCATTTTTCTTTTTTTTTAATCAGTTTTTTCCGATGAGTGTTTCGAAAACTTGATATTCATTTTTCTTTTTCTTAATCAGTTTTCGCCGATGAGTGTTTCGAAAACGTGATGTTCATTTTTCTTTATTTAATTAGTTTTCACCGATGGGTGTTTCGAAAACTTGATATTCATTTTTCTTTTTTGAATCAGTTTTCGCCGAAGAGTATTCTGAAAACTTGATATTCATTTTTTTAATAAGTTTTAGCCGATGAGTGTTATCGAAAACTTGATAGTAATTTTTCATTTTTTAATCAGTTTTCGCCGTTGAGTGTTTCGAAAATGTAATATTCATTTTTCTTATTTTTTAAATAGTTTTCGCCGATGAGTGTTTCGAAAACTTGATATTCATTTTTCTTTTTTTTAATCAATATTCGCCGATGAGTATTTTGAAAACCTAATATTCATTTTTCTTTTTTTTTAAATAGTTTTCTTCTACGAGTGTTTCAAAAACTTGATATTCATTTTTCTTTTTCTTAATCAGTTTTCGCCGATGAGTGTTTCGAAAATGTGATATTCATTTTTCTTTATTTAATTAGTTTTCACCGATGAGTGTTGTAATATCCAAGATATTTAGATTTAATTATTTTCATTATTATTAAATTTATTTTTCTTTCAGAAAGAAAAATAAAGTAAATAAAAAAGTTAAAGAGTTAAAAAAATAATAATAAAATGGAGGGAAAGGAATGAGACATTTAATATTTTTCTAGGACCTAAAAGAAAAAGAGGATATAACAAGTAAATAAATTTTTCAAAAAAAAAAAAATAAATAAATAAAATATATATAGATAATATCTAATATTAAAATATATATATATATATATATATAAATATTTGATCAGTTGCAGGGCGCAAAGCGGTTTTCCAAGATTGATTTGTGATCTGGGTATCATCAATTAAAGATTCGAGAATCAGATATACCTAAGACCGCATTCCGGACCTGATATGGACATTACGAGTTCTTGGTGATGTCTTTCGGATTGACTAATGCTCTTGCAGCGTTCATGGACATGATGAACAGGGTCTTCAAATCATTTCTGGACCGATTTGTCATTGTCTTCATTGATGACATCTTGGTCTATTCTAAGAATTCAGAAGAACATGCAGAACACTTGAGATTAGCATTGCAGAAGCTGAGAGAGGAAAAATTGTATGCCAAGTTCTCTAAGTGTGCATTCTGGCTTGACCAGGTTGCCTTTTTGGGTCACGTGGTATCATCAGAGGGAATCCACGTTGATCCAAGTAAGGTAGAGGCGGTGAAGAATTGGTCCCAGCCTACCTCTATTACTGAAATTTGTTGTTTCTTGGGCTTGACTGGATATTATAGAAGATTTGTGCAGGACTTCTCTAAGGTTGCTGCACCTATGACTAAGTTGACTCAAAAGGGAGTAAAGTTCATATGGGATGACAAGTGTGAGCAGAGTTTCCAGAAGCTGAAAGACAGTCTCACTACCGCTCCGGTGCTGGGATTACCTGAAGGCACAAGAGGGTATGTGGTATACTGTGACGCGTCGAGGATCGTGTTAGGGTGCGTCTTGATGCAGCACGGCAAGGTGATTGCATATGCATCGCGACAACTGAGGAAACATGAGAAGAATTACCTGACTCACGACCTTGAGATGGCTGTCGTAGTGTTCGCTTTGAAAATATGGAGACATTACCTGTACGGTGAGACGTGTGAAATTTATACAGACCACAAAAGCCTCAAATAAATTTTCGAGCAGAAAGATTTGAACTTGAGACAACGTCGATGGTTAGAGTTGTTGAAAGACTACGACTGCACGATCTTGTATCATCCAGGAAAGGCTAATGTGGTAGCCGATGCTCTGAGTCGGAAATCCATGGGCAGTCTTGCTCATATAAGTGAAGAAAGAAGACCGTTGATCAGAGAGCTGCACAAGCTAGAACAAACGGGAAATCAGTTTGAGATTGGAAGTTCTAACTCACTTTTAGCTCATTTGCAAGCTAAATCCTCTCTGGTAGAAGAAGTGAAGGCTAGACAGGATGAAGATACCGACCTCAAACAAATCAGGGATACTGTAACTAAAGAGAAAGGAGACGACGTCCGATTCTCTATTGATGAGTTCGGGATACTTCGGTTGGAGGGACGGTTGTCTGTCCCTATGGTTGATAACTTGAAAGAAAGAATCCTTGAAGAAGCACACCGGACAACTTATACAATCCATCCGGGACCTAATAAAATGTATCATGACCTGAAACAGTTGTACTGGTGGAATGGCATAAAGAAGGATGTTGCAAACTATGTAGCCAGGTGTTTAGTGTGTCAGCAAGTCAAGGCTGAACACCAGAAGCCCGCCGGAACGTTACAACAAATAGAAATACCTGAGTGGAAATGGGAGAGAATAACGATGAATTTTGTAACAGGGTTGCCAAATTCTCAACGTGGATATGATTCGGTTTGGGTGATAGTGGATCGCATGACTAAGTCCGAGCACTTTCTTCCAGTTAAGACCACTTACGGAGTGAGTCAATATGCACAGATTTATCTATCAGAAATCTTTAGAATGCACGGTCTGCCAGTGTCCATAATATCTTATAGAGGGCCACAGTTCACTTCCAGGTTTTGGAAGTCATTGCAGGAAGTGTTGGGAACTAGAGCTGATTTGAGTATTGCGTTCCACCCACAGACTGACGGGCAATCAGAAAGAACCATTCAGATCCTTGAAGACATGCTTCGAGCGTGTATTATGGATTTCGGCGGAAGTTGGGAAAGGTATTTACCTTTGGCTGAGTTTGCATACAATAACAGTTATCAAGCGAGTATCCAAATGGCACCTTTCAAGGCTCTGTGCGGTCGGAGAGGCTAGTCTAATCGGCCCAGAATTGTTACAAGATGCCTTGCAGAAGGTGAAGTGCATAAGAGAGAGATTGCTAACGGCTCAGAGTAGGCATAAGTCGTATGCAGACAATCAAAGAAGAGAACTTGAGTTTGCCATTGGTGAACAGGTGTTCTTGAGAATATCACCGATGAGAGGCGTGATGCGGTTCGGTAAAAAGGGGAAGTTAAGTCCTCGGTATATCGGGCCATTTGAAATCCTGGAACGGATTGGGAATGTGGCGTACCGGTTGGAATTGCCTACGGAATTGGAGGGAGTACATCCAGTCTTTCATGTATCAATGCTTCGGAAATATCTTCCCGATCCCTCGCACGTGATTCAATTGCAGGACGTGCAACTAACTGAAAATCTGACATATGAAGAGGAGCCAGTGGAAATCTTAGATCGGCAGTTGAAGAGACTCTGAACGAAGGAGATTCCATTGGTTAAAGTCCTGTGGAGAAACCACTCGACCGAAGAAGCTACATGGGAGGTCGAGGGTGAAATGCGCAAGACGTATCCTCATCTGTTTCAAGACTAAGGTTAGTAGTGTATTGTTGAAATTCAGGGACCGAATTTATTAAGGGGGGAAGATTGTAATATCCGAGATATTTAGATTTAATTGTTTTCATTATTATTAAATTTATTTTTCTTTCAGAAAGAAAAATAAAGTAAATCAAAAAGTTAAAGAGTTAAAAAAATTAATAAAATGGAGGGAAAGAAATGAGATATTATAATTTTTCTAGGACCTAATAGAAAAAGAGGATATAACAAGTAAATAAATTTTTCAAAAACATAAATAAATAAAAAATATATATTATCTAATATTAAAAAAAAAATATATATATATATATATATATATATATATATAAGGGGGGGGGGGGGGGGGAAACCGTGACCCCCCATTCATTCTTCCACTAACACACACACACACACATATATATATATATATACAATATTAAAAAACACACACATTAAAATAATGGGGGGCCAAACCGTGACCTAAAAGAAAAAGAGGATATAACAAGTAAATAAATTTTTCAAAAAAAAAAAATATATATATATAGATAATATCTAATATTAAAATATATATATATATATATATATATATATATATATATATGATATAATAATAATAATAATAATAATAATAATAATAATAATAATAATATATTAAAATAATGGGGGGCCAAACCGTGACCCCCCATTCATTCTTCCACTAACACACACACACACACACACACACACACATATATATATATATATATATATATATACAATATTAAAAAACACACACACCCATTCACAAGTACATACACGCATAAGAAAAAAAAGAGAAGAAGCAGCACACACAAGACGCACACACGGGGAAGGAGAAGAGGAAGCGGAAAACGGCGGGTTTGGACCGGATTTTCGCTGGAGAAGACATTCCGGTGCCGGAGAAGGTGACCGGACCTCATCTTTCATCACCACCAAGCTTTTTATCCGATTGAATCAAGGTATGGAAGCCCCAATCTTTCAAAACCCCAATTTCTCCAATTTTGGGTGTTTTAGGAATTCGTCAAATAATTCCAATCGGGGCATTCCGGGGTTAAATTTTAGCTTAGTGGGTGTTATTGAAAGCTTAGTGAGGTTCAGAATCGAAGCTAAACCATATGAATTGACCGGGTATGGAAATTAGGAAAATTTAGCTAGAAAATTGCTATAAAATTCGAAATTAATAATTCGATGCATGTTTAGGCTTGGATTGGAGTAGTATAAGTGTTATAAGTGCTGGAAATAGTCAAGGGAATAAAGCCCGAGTATTTACCGTCTCAACCGGAACCCAATCCGGTGAAAAAGAGGCGAAATACTAAGCCACAGTACCGTAAAGAGCTATGGTGGGTTGAACACCTCGGTCTAGTCCGTGGTGGACACCTAAGACACACTAAATTGGTTCCAAGGCTCTAATTATACCCAATTATATTTTTATATATAATTAAAGAGGTAATATTTAAGCTTTTACTCGGCGAATAAGGGAGACGGTGGAATGAGTAAGCTAGAGCCTCTTTTGAACCGTGAATTTAATTCTTTTGTTAATTAAATACCCATATGAACACATGAAGGGAAATTTAGACAAGTGGAAATCTCTAACCTAAGCAATTAGAGGTTCTAAATGACTCGAAAGTGTGAAAGTCGAATATGGGGCATTCTGGACTTTCAGAAAGAGCAAATAACATGACGTAACGAACTAAATAATTAATTCTGGGAAAATAGCTAAAGGGTGCATAAGCATTAGCATGACACGTGCATGGTAGATGCTTAATTACGTGTTCTAAATTTCTTAAATATAATGTGTATAGGGCACCACAGAGTGATTGGAACTTCAGGCACTCTGAGTACTGATCAGGAGGGCCAACAAGGTGAGGGGCTCTCCCATCCCTGCCCCACAGGGTTGAATGACTACGTGGAAATGTGGTTTGCTCTATTTTGTGTAATTATTATATAAATTTATTTATATGAATATATTTGTGCTACACGTGTATGATTGGCAAGTAAGCAGTCAACGTGCAATAGTATATGTGCTTATATGATTAATCTCAAGTATATATGTGCTATTGTGGCTCATTGAGCCTTATATGTTACTGTGGGCAGGATTGTGTCGTGATTTCATATGTGAGAGTTCAGTAACATTAGAAACCAATCATATTGATCGTCACTTAAAGATCTCATTCGTATGGTTTGTTGAGGAAAACTGAACCTAGGTTGTAGAATATGTGTGAGAGTGCCGCATAAATTAAAAAGGGAGAAACTAGGCCTAATTAATAACCACGTGTAATATTCAGTAGTTTATCTTAGGGCGTATTTCAAGGTTAAATATGTCAGTTGAGTTTGTTTAGGTCGTCCGGGTAGATCGAGTCGGTCATCCTGATCGGACAGACAGGATTATGACGGCAGCAAGTGTCACGACCCCCGTTTAGAGGACCGTGACCGGCACAAACACAGGGAATACCCTTATGCCTGTAAGCCTTATCACCTAATTGACAGAATATCTATTATTGAAAATACATTCACATGCAGTATAATACCATGGCTACATCGAAATGGTAGCCTATCCTAGGCAAACAAATCCACGGTCAGTGCCGCTTCAGGATATAGATATAGGAAAACACACATAATATATATAACCTGTGTACTGGCTACACATCCGAAGATGTTGCCTATCCTATTCACATGCAACAGATATATGTATATATATATATATATAATATTTTTTGAAAACAAATTTGCCCTGTACCGCAGTATAACTAATCCTGATCTTTAAGGTGTGTGAAGCTGATAGTTCTAGATTTAGTAATACGGTCTAATTGGGTACGTCTACCCTTTACTTTATGATACAATAATAAAGTAAATTAAATTACAATTACACTTTATTCACCCACATGAACAAGTTGTGGGTCTTGGAAAGTGTTGCTCAACCCTCGTTCCACCGAGACTTCTTCCACCTGTACTTAACCTGTCTCTGTGTAGTAAAAATGAGGTATGAGTCTTAACCACGCGGCTCAGTGAGGACTCTCCCATCCCCGGCGCAAGGCGGGTACCTTACCGCTGGGACTGGGAGTCATACACAACCACATGCACAAACAACTAGTTACTGTGAGTTAGCATGCATTCTTGGTGATCACACAATAACAGAAATTTCACCCAAACACTCACATGCATTTAGCAAATATAAGCATGCACCAGTTTAATTCTCATCATCACTCAAAAAGTAAACATATAACATATAATGCTGGCTTTTACTTACCGGTCTTCTCACGTTCAACATGTTTGAATCAACCAAAACGTTGTGGTGACGTAATCCTGTACGTCACTACTATGCTGCACAATCAGAAATCATATGCAAACACAGACAATTTGTATATATACACAGATACTATAACATACATCTACTTAATCTCCCCAACTCTGGGGTTTCTACTAGCCACTACATGGCTTTCCCACTTTGAACCCGTGCACTCCGGTTGTTGGCCACCACGTGGAAAATGTACTTAAGTCATTCACTCGGGTACTGGTCACCTCGTGACAATTCTGTTAATCAAACAATAATTAACCCATTCACTTGGGTACTAGTCACCTCATGACAATTCTATTAATCAAACACAATCAACTTCTATCTATCAAACAACTGATACGTAGCCACCACGTGGCACATCCTGACCCCTTACTGCGGGGCAATAGCTTGAGCCCACTCGTCCATTACCCAACCAGGCCACATGGCGGGCACGGCACGACGTCTCGAAGCATGGCCACTGACACACCCTGGACCAACTCCACAGGATGGTTTCTCTTTTACTAGGTTAGGCTCACGGTTCACCCATAGGTTCCTCCCGTGTCTCCTTACCTTAGTTTCACATATTAATAGGATTCTTTGTATCTTTCCTGAAGGATCAACAATTCTTCTCCTTATTAATATGTACAAGTAACCTCAATAGGATATAACTCATATACCCGTCCAGATGCACTCTCTGAGCCTCAAGCTATCGTCATAGCAATATAAAACCTTTCTGACCCTATTGCCAGGATAGGGCAATGACCATCGTCATGGCAATTATAAAAACTGAGGTCTCAAGTGTCATCTGACGTTGTTCTAGTCGATGTCTCACATCGCTAGCATAACCAAATCCGAAACCCACCAATAACTCCCTTTGCATGATTTTAATTTAAGTCACCGTCGTGACAAGTTTTCAAAATAAAGTTTAGCCCTTCCGTACAAGGACTCTTGCCACCGTCGTGGAAAAGATTTAATAAAATACTCATCATGCCTCCGGAGTGTATGAGTTGGATTTGTAGCAAACCAATCATAGCAAACAATTATACTCTATTCATATGTCTTTCTATCCAAGCTATCTTCCACAACCTATTTTCTGGTTCTTTCATTCTTTTAGCATTCTATATCTCTAGCTAACACATACCAGACAAGCAGAGAATATGCATACTCATGTAATCCACATAAGCATACAACCCTAGGAGCAGAGATGAAAGAGCCCTCACCTTGGTCACTTTACTTAACATATCAATTTTCATACATCAACTTCTATTTCACCACATAAGTCCTATCACATATAATCATTTCCACCATATTCTAAATTCATAATTACATAGCAACTTAAAACTACATTCAAGGCTAACCCAAAACCTCTTATTAAGCTAAGGTCATCATTTAGAGTTCTTTTTAAGTTAAAAACAATTTATGCTTAAGTAAACAAGTCTTGCCACTTGCTCACTCTCCAAGCTCCTTCAATGAAGGATTTTGCCAAATATGGAAACTTCTCATTTTCACCATGGGTCCACACATAAAAGTTGAAATGACACTTAAAAGTTGGTTAAACTCATTTTAGTTGAAGGAAAAGTAACCATTCAAATTAAGGAAGAAATAACAACTTTTCAAAAACTAGAAACTTGGTAGTGTGTAAAACAGAACCGCTAACTTTCGAGAAACTTTCCAAAACATCTAACCGTTGGACTTTTTAGTAAAAATACAACTTAGAAAGCTTAGGATGTTAGATTTCATATGGATTTGGAATCACTCAAATCCATTAAGTAACGAATTCAGAAAACACATTTAAACAGAGAAAGATCAGATTCAAAACAGCATGCAACATTTGGCAAGCTTCATTGAAATGGTCATATCTCCTTCCATACTTAACGAAATTATTTGATTCTTCTTTCTAAATCAAGCTTAGAGATCAAATATTCTAATTATAAATTCATTACAGAAAGGATTTGAGCCATTTAAGAGCAGTAATTTAAAAACAGTAGCCAATTATACAAAAATTCCGCATCAGTTTAGAAAACAGAACTGCTGACTTTCGAGGCAATTTCCAGAAGATCTAACCGTTGGAATATTTTGGAAAAATACAATTTAGAAGGCTTAGTATGTTAGCTTTCATATGGATTTGGAATCATGCAAATCCATCAAGAAAAAAATTCAGAAAACACGTTTAAACAGAGAAAGGTCAGATTCAAAAACTCAGTTTTTGACAAAAAACATGTTCCACGAATTTCTTGTGTCTTATACCATCAAAGATTGTTGTTTTTAGAAGAACATGATGAACAAACTCAAACCCTAAGCTCAAATCTCTAACCCAGAAAAATCTCAGCACAACCAACAATTAAAACATCCAATAGAAATGTTCATAACATCAAGAATGCAAAGTTTGAGCCTCCATTGTTCATAAATTCAAGAAATGGTGAGGATGAGAAAAATCATAGATGGAGGAGATTACTAAACCTACCTTTGATGGATGAATATAGATGAAGATGAAGCTTGAAAAGGTCACTTGAGTGTTGCTCCGGTCACCGGCCACCGGATTCCGGCCACCCTTCACCTTCAACCTTCAAGCTTCCTCCCAATTGCTCTCCCTTCTCTCCAAAACCCTAACCCTCACTTCCTCTCTCTAAAATGTGAAAAATGGATGTGTTATGCGTGAATGGTGGCTGGACGGGGTTTATGAGTGTGTTTATTATCTTTTGGGAAAAATTATAGTTTTTGCCACTTTCAGAAATTTCTTTTCAATTAAGTCCCAATTTCTTAGGTCCTGAATTAAATCCTGAAAATTATTTTCTACTTCTTTTCTTTTCCTTTCATTTTATTTTAAACGTCGAAAAAATTTCTTTCCGGTTTCTTTTAACTTTCACATATATTTTATTTTATTTTATTTTATTTCTAAGGTTTTAATTCCTAGCCTCGGAATAAATCATTTTCAAATCCTCAAAATTTTTAAATAAATCATTCTTTAATCCTCGAAATTTTCCGGGGTATTACATTCTTCCCCCCTTAAGAAATTCGGTCCCCGAATTTCATCTCCTTCGTGGGGTTGTTGGCTTGTTGCCCTCCCTTCGCTGAATTTCATCTATGATTTCCCTCAATGTGAAAGTTTTACCGTTTTACCCTACAGTTCATCTTTCTTTCCTAGAGATTCAAGGTCTCTATCTGGTTTCTACATATTCTTTCTGTGATCGTTTCCATTTTTAGTTTCGTAGTTAACCACCTCTTCGCGAGGTGTTAACTGATAGACTCCATCTGTCGTCGTATCCTTCCCCGAGGATACCTAACTTTCCTAGTTTCAATTCACTTTGTGCTACAAATTTTGCAATGGAGTGTCTGGCACGTACCACATGCCATGCTCCATTTTAGTTCTCCGAGGAGTTAACTATTGCCTTCTCTAGTGAGGCTTACCTTGACTCAATCTGTTGTCCGACTAACTACCTTCGTAGTGACTTCTTATATCCGTCTTGAAACACGCCAGGACACTAGCTATTTGCATAGCACACTAGGTTCTATTTCTATAAAGTAATCCCCTACCTCGGAGTCCCCGTACCTAAGTATCCTCTACTATCAAGTAGCTACCCTTCTGCCGGTATTCCCCCGATATATTCTTTGTAAACGACTTCTCCAGAAAAGTCTGTTTACATCTTACTACACCCTCTACTCTACATTTAGACTTACCGCTTACACGGCATACACCCTACGTAGGTGTTTATACCTTGTGCCATCAGTGTACCCAACCCTTCCGAGGTTGTTACACTCACTGCCGACTCGGTTTACTCTTCTCGTGTCCTAACGAAGCTAAATGCCATGACACTAGCACAACTATGTGTTACGCTTACCGTTTCTCCATCAAACGGTAAAGGATCTTACATTTATGACTCATGTTTCCCTTTCCTTTCCGGACTTTTGCACTTACCCTTAGTGGTTTCCATAACCACTTCAGGTTACTCCCTATCGA
The DNA here is from genome assembly GCA_014851425.1 of Senna tora. Lineage (NCBI taxonomy): Eukaryota > Viridiplantae > Streptophyta > Magnoliopsida > Fabales > Fabaceae > Senna > Senna tora. The sequence goes on from CM026267.1 coordinate 29,294,530, forward strand.
CATCCTATGTCTGACTGACTTAGACTCTTCTCTGACTACTACTTGTAGTCATTTCTGTTTATAATGGAAACTCATCAGTCTCCTCTTTACCATCATACTCATTACTCTATCTCAGGCTCGGTTCGGTCTTCACATCCGAAGACCTTGCTTAACACGACTATGACTGTGGATCTATACCATCCTCAGGTTAGTCCACTTAGAGTTGCACACCCTATGCTAACTCTACTCGTTGGGTTTCCGTTGGCTTTTATCGTAACTTGGCCCACTCGGACTCCTCATCTCACTTAGATCCTGTATTCCTACTTGGAATACTCGATCCGTTAACTAGAGCACGAACCTTTCCAGACATGCTCTACTCCCCTTGACCAAACGGGATCCACTCCCATTGTTTGATTCTTTCCTTTCTTACGGTGTGACATATGTTCACGAACATATACCGCCTTTTGCAAGTGTGTTAGCCGTTGGGTTCCAATCGCCCCCAACGATAGCATACCCTGTTTTATCATTTTTGCTTGCATCCTCAAATGCTTACCCAACTCTGTTCCCGTATTCATTCTCTTCTTTTCAATTTCGTACCTACGTGGTACTCTTCCTTCGAGTATTTCTCAATACTCGTTACTCACTAAATTCTCCTTCTCGATTAACTGTCCTTACGGTTAATTTTTCCTTTATGGCACCCACATGGCCATTTATACGTTTGGTTTATCCACTTAGTCTCCACCCATACAAGGGCTTTAGACTAACGGATTTACGGTTCACCAACCTGTGGAACTAGCTTACCTAGCTATGTCCACTACAATCTGTGTATTATACATGCACTTACGGTAGTAGTTGGTTCTCCACCTCCTACTTGACTCTTATCCTATGGGGTACTATAGGCTTCTGCTCTTCCCCCCTTATGGGACTACTTATCACTGTCTACTTTCTCTCCTCGCGGGCCTCCATGAGTCCCTTTGGGGTTTATCTCATCTCTTACGTTATCTTGTTCGAGAGCTATCTACCGCAATAGCACTCATTTTCTTATCTCTGGACGGTACCCGAAGGTCTACGCCCAGTTCCACTTCTAGACCTGCTCCGGTCTAATACTTTCGGGTCCATAATCACCCTATGGCCCCCTTAATTGGTAAACCTTAGGTTTACCTGTATACTCCCTTAGCACTTTAGCACTCTCTAGTGCTTTTCAATATCTACTTAACTTTAATCACTCCAAGCGAGTGATTTCTCAACTACATCTACCATCCTTATACAGCTTACCTGTAAAAGGACTATTGTTGGGTAGGGTATTGGTCGCATGAGTTAATTTTCTTAGGCCCTACAGGTTTTAAAAATTAAGTCAAGTTTATTTCTTAGAAAATGACGCCTAAGGTTTTCGTAAATGGTTAGGGTTTAACGAATTGGAATGACACAAATTGAGAAAGAGTTTTCATAAAAATTTGTCTTCCAATGGTTACCCTAGTATTTTGAAAAAAAAAATTGAGGGTCTTTCAGAATCTCTCATCCGGAAAGAACAAAAAGTTTTTACAAAAATTTCTCATGTGATCAATATCCTATTCTTTATGCTCTTCCTCAAGCAACCCGAGAGAGTTTGGTCATTTTTCTTTATTTAATTAGTTTTCACCGATGAGTGTTTCGAAAACTTGATATTTATTTTTGTTTTTTTAATCAGTTTTCGCCGATGAGTGTTTAGAAAATTTGATATTTATTTTCCTTTTTTAATCAGTTTTCGCCGATGAGTGTTTCGAAAACTTGATATTCATTTTTATTTTTTTAATCAGTTTTCGTAGATGAGTGTTTCGAAAACTTTGATATTCATTTTATTTTTTTAATCAATTTTCGCCGATGAGAGTTTCGAAAACTTGATATTCGTTTTTCTTTTTTTAATCAGTTTTCACCGATGAGTGTTTCGAAAACTTGATATTCATTTTCCTTTTTTAATCAGTTTTTGTCACGACCCTAAATCGGGAGTACGTGACCGGCACGGGAATAGATTTTTACCTCTAAACCCGTATGCCTTATCCTGTAAACATGACTATAACTACCCTACTATACAATCAATATATTTATATCATACTAGTGGCCACACCTCACTGATGGCCTAATTAACCTGCAATCCGCGGTTCGCTCAATACCGCTTCAGCTCAGCCAGTGTATAGATATATATATCAGCACTCATAAGGTAAATATTAATATCATATTGACCGTACGTCTCAATACGTACGATCTATCCTATTCACATGCAGCAAGCACACATAATATATATATCCATATCATATTGACCGTACGCCTCAATGCGTACGATCTATCCTATTCACATGCAGGAGTTCATATACTCAAACATATATCCTAGTTTATCCCCAACTGGACCCTGTCTTTAAGTGCATGTGAAGCCGACAATTCTAGAGTAGGTACATATCAAAAGCTATAAATATATATATATATATACAACTCTTACAACTTTAAAATATGTACAACAAGAGAAATCAAAATAACCAAAGGAGTCCACCCACGCGAAAAAGAGAGTAAGGATGGTCTGATGTCCGTATCACTGTCCAGACGTCGATGCCTGCCCGATCCCTGTATCTGAAACATTGAAGCAGAGGGAGTGAGTCAAACAGACTCAGTGAGAAGCTTCCCATCCTCGGCGTAGCGGCGGGTACCACTGCGGCTGGGGAAAGGGAAAGACCCACAATCACATGCGCATGAAAGTCCAGTTTATCAAATGTTATATTACGATCAGGCAATATTAATATAACATTAAAATCACAGATAAACCTACGGATCATGCTTTTCTATCATGCTTCTCGTAAACAAGCAATCACATTTTAACATATAATATGAAAACTGTAAGTCACTTAACTGACCCTAGTACCAAGCTAGGGCAATGGCCTCAACGGGCAATTTCTTTTAAATCTTTAACTGACCCTAGTGCCAGGCTAGGGCAATGGCCTCAACGGGGAAATCTTTTAATATATAACTGACCCTAGTGCCAGGCTAGGGCAATGGCCTCAACGGGCAAATCTTTTAATATTTAACTGACCCTAGTGCCAGGCAATGGCCTCAACGGGCAAATCTTTTAATATTTAACTGACCCTAGTGCCAGGCTAGGGCAATAACCTCAACGGGCAAATCTTTTCTGACTTGTTTCTCTCTCCGAGCTCTCAGCTGGGATTCCGACTCTATCTACCCATTTCTATCCTAAACTGACTTTACCTAGGTGGTGTGAACCTCCCTATGACTCACTAATCAATTTATGAGATCGTTTTAATCCTTATGTAATACCCAAACCCTTGATTAGATCATAACCTACCTCTAAGGCCTTTCCTATGTTCAATTACCATAAAACGTCGACGTTTACTAACAACTTCTATACGATTTCTTTAATGAGTTTCTAATTAATAGGGTAAACTAAACCTTGGACTCAATCAACAACTTACCCCCTTACTTGTACTGTTCGGCGTATCTCATGTCATCACATGGATACCCTCCAGTACCTCTTTACTTGTAGTCAAACACACATATACAAATATTTTCACATATAACAGTTTAGGAACAACAATAGCATGTTAACCACTAAGTAATTCTTACAAATAGGCAAGTAGGCAAACCACATATCCACATCCTCAATCAACCCTGTAGGGCAAGGATGGGAAACCCCTCACCTGGACGGCTTCCGTGCTTGTCCTGGAGTAACTCCCGCTCCGGAGGAGTCGTGGTTTCCTAACGAATGCATTCAAGTGGTTAACATCTCATCTATATGAAATTCATATGCATACTACATGCTCATGCCTAGAATGCATCTAGACGTTGCCAAGAACCGAGTCCTTGGTCTTATCCGTCTTCCCTCTCTTCTGTGAGAGTCTCAAGTGCCTTGCACTTGGTTTCATACAACCATCGTTCTCCTTGAGTTGCTTTTGGGGCCTTGGATTTGAGTTACTAAACCTCAACGTGCTTCTAAGCCATCCTACTTAAGGTTATCTAATGACGGTGTACAGGGAATTTGGAAATTCAAGAAGTTGGGCGTAGCTTATTTCGTAAGTTTCTATCCTTGGGGGATAAGAAGACATTCGAAATGGTTTTGATCCTTAAAAAACATGGTTGGGGGTGTCCTAAGATATTTTGGATTGAAAATAGGAGGTTCGGACGCCCCGGATTGGCTTAAAAATGGGTTTTGAGCATGCTGGACTGAGGTCCGGCACTATAGCGCCATTTCTGGCGCTATAGCGCCAAGTTGCTGCCCAGCAGCTTTTGGTGAACCAGAGAAATGGTGCTATAGCGCTGGTGTTGGCGCTATAGCGCTGGTGTTGGCGCTATAGCGCTGGTGTTGGCGCTATAGCGCCGGTTCGCAGCACAGCAATTCATTTGCTGTGCTGTGGGCCGGTTTGAGCCCGTTCCGGCCCCCTTTCGACCCTGGCTTCGACTCCGCACCTCACGGGTTTTGTTCCCCTACAATCCAACGACATAAATCCAACCCTAACTACTCAAATCCAAGCCCGATTCCAAATTTATCAATGAATCCCCAAATTGGGAATATTTAGAATTTTAAACCCCAAACCCTTTCAAATTCGAATTCGGCTAAACCCGAGGGTATAGCCTCGATTATTACCCCAACTAAGTGTTCAAGAACACTTCCTAGATTTCAAGCTACCCTCGAAACAACCCAATGGAAGGTGGATTGAAGAAATCCCTTAAATGAAGAAATTTGGGGTTTTCGAATGAAATTGGGGCTACCAATCTTTGATCCGATTGGTGGAAGGTGTAGGAGACGTCGTACCCGAGCCCCGGTGACTTTTCCGACGTCGGCTAGCTCTCCCCAGTCACTTTTTCGGCGCACCCCACCTCTTCGTCTCCTTCTCCTTCACGCCACCTTTCTCTCTCTCTCTCTCTTCTTTCCCTTTCTTCTTTCTCTCTATTCTTTCCCATCCTCCTTCATTCCTTTATCACCAACCCCACGGCACCCCACTTCCCATTTCTAAAATAATTAATTAAAATAATATATATATATATATATATATATATATATAGTAAAAATAAATGAATAAATGATAACTAAATAATAATGATAATTATATTATAATAGAGAAGAGGTGGAAAATATCCCCAAATTAAATCCTCCTCTTTCCAATTAAATTTTTATTTTCTCTTATATCCCAAAAATATTTTCTACTCCCCTTTTTCCTATATAATTTAGGTTTCCAATTTCTTAGGTCTTGAATTAAATCCAAAAAATTATTTTCTACTTCTTTTCTTCCCCTTTTCATTTCATTTTAAACTTCGAAAAAATTTTCCGGGTATTACAGTTTTCGCCGATGAGTGTTTCGAAAACTTTATATTCATTTTTATTTTTTTAATGAGTTTTCGTCGATTAGTGTTTCGAAAACTGGATATTCATTTTTTAGTAAGTTTTCGTTGATGAGTGTTTCGAAGGATTGATATTTATTTTTCTTTTTTTAATCAGTTTTTGCCGATGAGTGTTTCGAAAACGTGAAATTCATTTTTCTTTTTTTAATCTGTTTTAGCTGATTAGTGTTTTCGAAAACTTGATATTCATTTTTCTTTTTTTATTCAATTTTCGCCGATGAGTGTTCTGAAAACTTGATATTCATTTTTCTTTTTTTAATCAGTTTTTGCCGATGAGTGTTTCGAAAACTTGATATTCATTTTTCTTTTTTTAATTAGTTTTGCCGATGAGTGTTTCGAAAACTTGATATTTATTTTTCTTTTTTTTAATCAATTTTTGCCGATGATTGTTTTCGAAAACTTGATATTCATTTTTCTTTTTTTAATAAATTTTCCCCGATAAATGTTCTGAAAACTTGATATTCATTTTTCTTTTTTTAATAAGTTTTAGCCGATGAGTGTTTTCGAAAACTTGATATTCATTTTTCTTTTTTTAATCAATTTTCGCTGATAAGTGTTCTGAAAACTTGATATTCTTTTTTCTTTTTTTTAATCAGTTTTCGCCAATAAGTGTTTCAAAAACTTGCTATTCATTTTTCTTTTTCTCAATCAGTTTTCGCCGATGAGTATTTCGAAAACATGATATTTATTTATTTTTATTTAATTAGTTTTCATCGATGAGTGTTTCGAAAACTTGATATTCATTTTTCTTTTTATTAATCAATTTTCGTTGATAAGTGTTCTGAAAACTTGATTTTCTTTTTTCTTTTTTTTTTAATCAGTTTTCGCCAATAAGTGTTTCGAAAACTTGCTATTCATTTTTCTTTTTCTCAATCAGTTTTCGCCGATGAGTGTTTCGAAAACGTGATATTCATTTTTCTTTATTTAATTAGTTTTCATCGATGAGTGTTTCGAAAACTTGATATTCATTATTCTTTTTTTAATCATTTTTATTCAATTAGGGTTTCGAAAACTTGATATTCATTTTTCTTTTTTTAATCAGTTTTCGTCGATGAGTGTTTCGAAAATGTGATATTCATTTTTCTTTATTTAATTTGTTTTCACCGATGAGTGTTTCAAAAACTTTATATTCATTTTTCTTTTTTTAATCAGTTTTCGCCGATGAGTGTTTCGAAAACGTGATATTCATTTTTCTTTATTTAATTTGTTTTCACCGATGAGTATTTCAAAACTTGATATTTATTTTTCTTTTTCTTAATCAGTTTTCGCCGAGTAGTGTTCCGAAAACTTGATATTCATTTTTCTTTATTTAATTAGTTTTCACCGATGAGTGTTTCGAAAACTTGATATTCATTTTTCTTTTTTTAATCAGTTTTTGCCAATGAGTGTTTTCGAAAACTTGATAATTATTTTTCTTTTTTTAATCAGTTTTCACCGATGAGTGTTCTGAAAACTTGATATTCATTTTTATTTTTTTAATCAGGTTTCGCCGATGAGTGTTTTGAAAACTTGATATTCATTTTTCTTTTTTTTTTAATCAGTTTTCGCCGATGAGTGTTTCAAAAATGTAAAATTCATTTTTCTTTTTCTTTTTTTTAAATAGTTTTACCCGATGAGTGTTTTGAAAACTTGATATTCATTTTTCTTTTTCTTAATAAGTTTTCGCCGATGAGTGTTTCGAAAACATGATATTCATTTTTCTTTATTTCATTTGTTTTCACCGATGAGTATTTCAAAAATTTGATATTCATTTTTCTTTTTCTTAATCAGTTTTCGCCGATGAGTGCTTCGAAAACGTGATATTCATTTTTCTTTACTTAATTAGTTTTTACCGATGAGTGTTTCGAAAACTTGATATTTTTTTTTCTTTTTTTAATCAATTTTCGCCGATGAGTGTTTTCGAAAACTTGATAATTATTTTTCTTTTTTTAATCAGTGTTCACCGATGAGTATTCTAAAAACTTGATATTCATTTTTCTTTTTTTAATCAGGTTTCACCGATGAGTGTTTTGAAAACTTGGTATTCAGTTTTCTCTTTTTTAATCAGTTTTCGCCGATAAGTGTTTCAAAAACTTGATATTTATTTATTTTAATCAGTTTTCGCCGATAAGTGTTTCGAAAACTTGATAGTAATTTTTCATTTTTTAATCAGTTTTCACCGTTGAATATTTCGAAAATGTAATATTCTTTTTTCTTTTTTTAAATAGTTTTCGCCAATGAGTGTTTCGAAAACTTGAAATTCATTTTTCTTTTTTAATCAGTTTTCGCCGATGAGAGTTCTGAAAACTTGATATTCATTTTTCTTTTTTTTTTAACTAGTATTCGCCGATTAGAGTTTTGAAAAGTTGATATTCATTTTTCTTTTTTTTAATCAGTTTTCGCCGATGAGTGTTTCGAAAACGTAAAATTCATTGTTCTCTTTTTTTATATAGTTTTCCTCGATGAGTGTTTCGAAAACTTGATATTCATTTTTCTTTTTTTTAATCAGTTTTCGTCGATGAGTGTTTCGAAAACGTGATATTCATTTTTCTTTATTTAATTTGTATTCATCGATGAGTGTTTCATAAACTTGATATTCATTTTTCTTTTTCTTAATCAGTTTTCGCCGATGAGTGTTTCGAAAACGTGATATTTATTTATTTTATTTAATCAGTTTTCGCCGATAAGTGTTTCAAAAACTTGATATTTATTTATTTTCAATCAGATTTCGCCATTGAGTGTTTCAAAAACTTAATATTTTTTTTTTCATTTTTTTAAATAGTTTTCGCCGATGAGTGTTTCGAAAACTTGATATTCTTTTTTTCTTTTTCTTAATCAGTTTTCGCCGATTAGTGTTTCAAAAACGTGATATTCATTTTTATTTTTTAGGTAAGTTTTCGCTAATGAGTGTTTCGAAAACTTGATATTTATTTTTCCTTTTTTAATCAATTTTTGCCGATGAGTGTTTCGAAAACTTGATATTTATTTTTCATTTTTTTAATCAATTTTCGCCGATGAGTGTGTCGAAAACTTTATATTCATTTTTATTTTTTTAATCAGTTTTCGTCAATTAATGTTTCGAAAACTAGATATTCATTTTCCTTTTTTTAGTAAGTTTTCGCTGATGAGTGTTTCGAAAACATAATGTAATACCCCAGAAATTTTCGAGGATTAAAGAATGATTTATTTAAAATTTTGAGGATTTAAGAATGATTTATTCCGGGGCTAGGAATTAAAACCTCAAAAAGAATATCGGAAAAGTATGAAGGTTAAGGGAAACCGGAAAGGAACCGCGAAATTCTTCGAAATTTCAAGTAAAATAAAAGATAAAAGAAATGAGTAAAATATTTTTTTTTGGAAATTATTTAGGACCTACGAAATTAGAAACCCAAAATAAATAGGAGTGAGTACTAAATCAAAATATTATTAGCTACTATTTGTTTAATTATTAATTAGTTTATTTTTATTATGATTATTTTATTATTATTATTGTTGTTGTTGTTGTTATTTAATTAGAAAGAGGGGTGCCGTGGAAGTAGGTATAGAAGAAGAAGAATCAAATATATATATATATATATATATATAAAGGAAAGAAATAAAAAGAATAAGGGGAAGGAGAGAGAGACGGATCAAAGAAAGTAATAAGGAAACAAGAGTGAGAAAGAAGAGAGAGAGAGGAGAGGCGTGAGGAAGAAGAAGAAGAAGGGTTGGGGTTCACCGGAAAAGTGACCGGGGGAGAGCTAACCGACGCCAGAAAAGTCGCCGGAGCTCGGGTACGACGTCTTCTACACCTTCCACCAATCGAATCAAAGGTTGGTAACCCCAATTTCATTCGAAACCCCCAATTTCTTCATTTTAGGGATTTCTTCTTTTTTTTTTGGCCAAACATTTTAGGGATTTCTTCGATTCACCTTCGATTGAGTTATTTCGAGGGTAGATTGAGACCTAGAAAGTGTTCTTGAACACTTAGTTGGGGTAGGAATCGAGATTTTGTTCTCGGATTTGCTCAAATTTGAATTTGGAAGGATTTGGGATTGAAATTATAATTATTTCCAAATTGGGGAAAATTGTTGATAATTAGGATTGAGCTTGGATTTGAGTAAATAGGCTTGGATTGATATTATTAAAATTATATTGTGTAAATATTAGCTGAACAAGACCCGTGAAGAGTTGGCCCGAGGTTATTAAGGTTGAACTTTGACGTTAACATGCCGGGTCCCTGCTCGATTTGCCCAAATACACTTAAGGGTGACGTTGAGTGTTTTAAAGCTCCTCTCTTCGATCTTAAACACCCGAGGATAATTATGAATATTTATTAAGAATTATTTTAGGTACCTTCTTGTTTCTCAAGGATGGAAACTTGCGGAACAAATTAAGTCTAACTTCGTGAATTTCAATCTTATCCTTTCACAACCTTTAGGAAACCTTAAGTGGGATAAATTAGAGGTATATTGAGGTTTAGAAACTAGATTTCTTAGAACCCAAGTAGGATAAATTGGAGGTATATTGAGGTTTAGAAACTAGATTTCTTAGAACCCAAGTAGAAACACAAGTTGAATTAAAATGCTTAGACCTTCCTAGAATTAGGATTCCTTTCAACCAAGCTAGATAAGCTTCATTAGATGCGAATACAAGTTAGATAGAGGTCTAGTACTCAAATCCAAGTACATTGAAACACTCAAGTAGAGTGTTATATTCGAGTAAGTGAAGTGTCCGATGAAGGATACGCATAAGTCAGGATAGAGAGGTTCGATAAGACCAAGAGCTTGATTCTGTGGCAACCATGGACTACATGTGAGAGTAATTGAGACATCAATAACAAGTTAAGCTAAGTAATAACCTTAATGAAGTAAATGTTGTTCTTATAGGAACAACGACACACGATTGAGTGCAACATGAACTCCGAGGAGACTAAAGTTACAGGAGAGGATTGCATGGAAGGTTGGCCAAGGTGAGGGTTCTTCCATCTCTACTCCTAGGGTTCTTATAGAATGCTAAAAGAATGAAAGAACTAGAAATAGGTTGTGGAAAGTAGCTTGGATAGGAAAACATAGGAGTAGAGTATAATTGTTTGCTATGATTGGTGTATTACAAATCCAACTCATACACTCCGGAGGCATGATGAGCATTTTATTAAATCTTTTCCACAACGGTGCTCAAATTATAATCATGCAAAGAGAATTATTGGTGGGTTTCGAATTTGGTTATGCTAGCTATGTGAGATATCGACTAGAACAACGTCATATGGCACTTGAGACCTCAGTTTTATAATCACCATGACGATGGTCATTGCCCTATCCTGGTAATAGGGTCAGAAAGGATTTATATTGCTATGACGATAGCTTGAGGCTCAGAGAGTGCATCTAGACGGGTATATGAGTTATATCATGTTGAGGATACTTGTCCATATTGACAAGGAGAAGAATTGTTGATCCTTCGGGAAAGATACAAAGAATCCTATTAATATGTGAGACTAAGGTAAGGAGACACGGGAGGAACCTACAGGTGAACCGTGAGCCTAACCTAGTAAAAGAGAAATCATCCTGTGGAGTTGGTCCAGGGTGTGTCAGTGGCCATGCTTCAAGACGTCGTGCCGTGCCTACCATGTGGCCTGGTTGGGTAATGGACGAGTGGACTCAAGCTATTGCCCCGCAGCAAGGGGTCAGGACGTGCCACATGGTGACTACGTATTAGTTGTTTGATAGGTAGAAGTTGATTGTGTTTGATTAATAGAATTGTCACGAGGTGACTAGTACCCAAGTGAATGTGTTAAGTATTGTTTGATTAACAGAATTGTCACGAGGTGACCAGTACCCGAGTGAATGGGTTAAGCATATTTGCCACGTGGTGGCCAGTAGCCCGAGTGCACGGGTTCGAAGTAGAAAAGTCACGTAGTGGCTAGTAGATACCCTAGAGTTGGGGAGATTAAGTAGATGTATGTTTAGCATCTATGTGTATGTACAAATTGCCCGTGTTTGCATAAAATTGTTGATCGTGCAGCATAGTGGTAACGTACAGGATTACGTCACCACACGTCTTGTTTGATTCAGACATGCTGAAACGTGAGAAGACCGGTAAGTAAAAGCCGGCACTATATGTTACATGTTTACTTGCTGATTGATGACGTGGAATAAACTGCTGCATGTTTACAGTTATTAAATGCATGTGAGTGTTTGGGTGAAATTTCTGTTGTTGTGTGATCACCTAGAATATATGCTAACAACAGTAACTAGTTGTTTTTGCATGTGGTTGTGTATGACTCTCAAACCCAGCGCTATGGTACCCACCTTGCGCCAGGGATGGGAGAGTTCTCACTGAGTGGCGTGGTTAAGACTCACACCTCATTTTTACTACACAGAGACAAGTTAAGTACAGGTGGAAGAAGTCTCGGTGGAGCGAGGAACGAACAAAACTTTCTGAGAACTGTCAGCTTCACACACCTTAAAGATCAGGGTTTATTTTACTACGATACAGGGAAAAATTTGTTTTCAAAATGTATATATATACATATATTTGTTGCATGTGAATAGGATAGGCAGCATCTTCGGATGTGTAGCCAGTACACAGGTTATATATATTATGTGTGTTTTCCTATATCCATATCCTGAAGCGGCACTTGCCGTGGATTTGCTTGCCTAGGATAGGCCACCATTTCGGTGTAGCCATGGTTTTATACTGCATGTGGATGTATTTTCAATAATAGATATTTTGTCAATTAGGTGATAAGGCTTACAGGTACAGGGATATTCCCTGTGTCTGTGCCGGTCACGGTCCTCTAAACGGGGGTCGTGACACTTGATATTCATTTTTCTTTTTTTAATTAGTTTTTTTCGATGAGTGTTTCGAAAACTTGATATTCATTTTTGTTTTTTTAATCATTTTTCGCCCATGAGTGTTTTCGAAAACTTGATAATTATTTTTCTTTTTTTAATCATTTTTTGTCGATGATTGTTCTGAAAACTTGATATTCATTTTTCTTTTTTTTAATAAGGTTTCGCCGATAAGTGTTTTGAAAACCTGATTATCTTTTTTCTTTTTTTTTAATTAGTTTTCGCCGATAAGTGTTTCAAAAACTTAATATTTATTTTTCTTTTTTTTAATCAGTTTTCGCCGGTAAGTATTTCGAAAACTTGATAGTAATTTTTCATTTTTTAATCAGTTTTCGCCGTTGATTCTTTCGAAAACGTAATATTCATTTTTGTTTTTTTTAAAATAGTTTTCTCCGATGAGTGTTTCGAAAACTTGATATTCATTTTTCTTTTTCTTAATCAGTTTTCGCCGATGAGTGTTTCGAAAACGTGATATTCATTTTTCTTTATTTAATAAGTTTTCGCCGATAAGTGTTTCAAAAACTTGATATTTATTTTTTTTAATCAGTTTTCGCAGATAAGTATTTCGAAAACTTGATAGTAATTTTTCATTTTTTAATCAGTTTTCGCCGTTGAGTGTTTCAAAACGTAATATTCCTTTTTCTTTTCTTTTTTAAATAATTTTCGCCGATAAGTGTTTCGAAGACTTGAAATTCATTTATCTTTTTTTAATCAGTTTTCGCCGATGAGTGTTCTGAAAACTTGATATTCATTTTTCTTTTTTTTAATCAGTATTCGCTTATGAGTGTTTTGAAAACTTGATAGTCATTTTTCTTTTTTTTTAATCAGTTTTCGCCGATGAGTGTTTCGAAAACGTGATATTCATTTTTATTTATTTAATTTGTTTTCATCGATAAGTGTTTCAAAAACTTGATATTCATTTTTCTTTTTTTAATCAGTTTTCGCCGATGAGTGTTTCGAAATCTAAAATTCATTTTTCTTTTTCTTTTTTTAAATAGTTTTCCCCGATAAGTGTTTCGAAAACTTGATATTCATTTTTCTTTTTCTTAATCAGTTTTCGCCGATGAGTGTTTCGAAAACGTGATATTCATTTTTCTTTATTTAATTTGTTTTCACCGATCAGTGTTTCAAAAACTTGATATTCATTTTTCTTTTTCTTAATCAATTTTCGCCGATGAGTGTTTCGAAAACGTGATATTCATTTTTTTTATTTAATCAGTTTTTGCCATAAGTGTTTCAAAAACTTCATATTTATTTTTTTAATCAGTTTTCGCCGATAAGTGTTTCAAAAACTTGATAGTAATTTTACATTTTTTAATCAGTTTTCGCCGTTGAGTGTTTCGAAAACGTAATATTCTTTTTTCTTTTTTTTTAAATAGTTTTCGCCGATAAGTGTTTCCAAAACGTAAAATTCATTTTTCTTTTTTTAATCAATTTTCGCCGAAGAGTGTTCTGAAAACTTGATATTCTTTTTTCTTTTTTTAATCAGTATTCGCCATTGAGTTTTTCGAAAACTTGATATTCATTTTTCTTTTTCTTAATCAGTTTTCGCCGATGAGTGTTTCGAAAACGTGAAATTCATTTTTCTTTATTGGGTAAAGGTCTATTTTGGTCCTCAATGTTTGCATGAAGTTTAATGTTAGTCCTCAATGTTTCAAAAGTTTAATGTTGGTCCTCAAAGTTTTTTTTTTTGGTCGATTTTGGTCCTCGAGCGTAACACCGTTAACTTTTTGCCGTTAAATGATGACGTGGCATGCTGATATGGCACACCATCTCTCCTACATGTCATATTTTAATGACGTGGCATGACAAATAACTATCACGTCACCCCAGATTGCCACATCATCATCTCTCTCCTTCATCGGTATCATTATCATCATCATCTGGAGTGATGTGGCAGTGATGTGTCATGCCACGTCATTAAAATATGACATGTAGGAGAGAGGTTGTGTCATATAAGCACGCCACATCATCATTTAATCGATGAATGTTTCGAAAACTTTATATTCATTTTTCTTTTTCTAATCATTTTTCGCCGATTAGTGTTTCGAAAACTTGATATTCATTTTTCTTTTTTTAATTAGTGTTCGTCGATGAGTGTTTCGAAAACTTGATTTTCATTTTTCTTTTTTTAATTAGCTTTTGTCGATTAGTGTTTCGAAAACTTGATATTCATTTTTCTTTTTTTAATCAGTTTTCGCCGATGATTGTTTTCGAAAACATGATAATTATTTTTCTTTTTTTAATCTCTTTTTGCCGTTGAGTGTTCTGAAAACTTGATATTCATTTTTCTTTTCTTTAATTAGGTTTCGCCGATGAGTGTTTTGAAAACTTGATATTCTTTTTCTTTTTTTTTAATCAGTTTTCGCCAATAAATGTTTCAAAAACTTGATGTTTATTTTTCTTTTTTTAATCAGTTTTCGCCGATAAGTGTTTCGAAAACTTGAAATTCATTTTTTAATCAGTTTTCGCCGATGAGTGTTCTGAAAACTTGATATTAATTTTTCTTTTTTTAATTAGTATTCGCCGATGAGTGTTTTGAAAACTTGATATTTATTTTTCTTTTTTTTAATCAGTTTTCGCCGATAAGTGTTTCAAAAACTTAATATTTATTTTTCTTTTTTTTAATCAGTTTTCGCCGATAAGTGTTTCGAAAACTTGATAGTAATTTTTCATTTTTTAATCAGATTTCGCTGTTGAGTGTTTCGAAAATGTAATATTCATTTTTCTTTTTCTTTTTTAAATAGTTTTCGCCGATGAGTATTTCGAAAACTTGATATTCATTTTTATTTTTTTAATCAGTTTTCGCCAATGAGTGTTCTGAAAACTTGATATTCATTTTTCTTTTTTTTAATCAGGTTTCGTCGATGAGTGTTTTGAAAACTTGATATTCAATTTTCTTTTTTTAATCTGTTTTCACCGATAAGTGTTTCAAAAATATGATATTTATTTTTCTTTTTTTAATCAGTTTTCGCCGATAAGTGTTTAGAAAACATGGAATTCTTTTTTTAATCAATTTTCGCCGATGAGTGTTCTGAAAACTTGATATTCATTTTTTAATCAGTTTTCACCGATAAGTGTTTCATTTTTTATATTCAGTTTTCTTTTTTTTAATCAGTTTTGCCGATAAGTGTTTCGAAAACGTGATATTCATTTTTTTTAATTAGTTTTCATGGATTAGTATTTCTTAAACGTAATATTCTTTTTTCTTTTTTTTAAATAGTTTTCTCCAATGAGTGTTTCGAAAATTTGATATTCATTTTTCTTTTTCTTAATCAATTTTCGCCGATGAGTGTTTCGAAAACTTGATAGTAATTTTTGATTTTCTTAATCAGTTTTCGCCAATGAGTGTTTCGAAAATGTGCTATTCATTTTTCTTTTTTTAATTAGTTTTTGCCGAAGAGTGTTTCGAAAACTTGATATTCATTTTTCTTTTTTTAATCAGTTTTCGCCGATGAGTGTTTTCGAAAACTTGATAATTATTTTTCTTTTTTTAATCAGTTTTCGTCGATGAGTGTTCTGAAAACTTGATATTCATTTTTCTTTTTTTTAATCAAGTTCCGCCGATGAGTATTTTGAAAACTTGATATTCATTTTTCTTTTTTTTTAATCAGTTTTCGCCGATATGTGTTTCGAAAACGTAAAATTCATTTTTCTTTTTTCCTTTTTTGAATAGTTTTTCCCGAAGAGTGTTTCGAAAATTTGATATTAATTTTTCTTTTTCTTAATCAGTTTTCGCCGATGAGTGTTTCGAAAACGTGATATTCATTTTTCTTTATTTAATTAGTTTTCACCGATGAGTGTTTCGAAAACTTGATATTCATTTTTCTTTTTTTAATCAGTTTTGGCCTATTAGTGTTATCGTAAACTTGATATTTATTTTTCTTTTTTTAATCAGTTTTCGCCGATAATTGTTCTGAAAACTTGATATTCATTTTTTTAATCAGTTTTCGCCGATGAGTGTTTTGAAAACGTAATATTAATTTTTCTTTTTTTTAAATGGTTTTCTCCGATGAGTGTTTCGAAAAATTGATATTCATTTTTCTTTTTCTTAATCAATTTTCGCCGATGAGTGTTTCGAAAACTTGATAGTAATTTTTTTATTTTTTAATCAGTTTTCGCCGTTGAGTGTATCGAAAACGTAGTATTCATTTTTCTTTTTTTTAAATAGTTTTCGCCGATGAGTGTTTTCGAAAACTTGATATTCTTTTTTCTTTTTTTAATCAATTTTCGCCGATTAGTGTTCTGAAAACTTGATATTCATTTTTCTTTTTTTTTTTAATCAGTTTTCGCCGATGAGTGTTTCGAAAACTTGATATTTATTTTTCTTTTTTTTAATCAGTTTTTGTCGATGAGTGTTTCGAAAACTTGATATTTATTTTTCATTTTTTAATAAGTTTTCGTCGATTAGTGTTTTGAAAATGGGATATACATTTTCCTTTTTTTAGTAAGTTTTCGCTGATGAGTGCTTCGAAAAGTTGATATTCATTTTTCTTTTTTTAATTAGTTTTGTCGATGAGTATTTCGAAAACTTGATATTCATTTTTCTTTTTTTAATCAGTTTTTTGCCGATGAGTGTTTTCGAAAACTTGGTAATTATTTTTCTTTTTTTAATCAGTTTTCGCCGATGAGTGTTCTGAAACCTTGATATTAATTTTTCTTTTTTTTTAATCAGGTTTCGCCGATGAGTGTTTTGAAAACTTGATATTCATTTTTCTTTTTTTTAATCAGTTTTCGCCGATAATGTAATACCCGGATATTTTCCAGTCAACGTTAAGGTCTTAAATTAATTTTTATTTTAATTTGGAAGGAAAGGGAGAAAATTTTAAATAAATGAAATTTTATTTGGATTAAAATTTGGACTTAACGGGAAATATTGGGTGTAAGCTATTAACCCCAAAGTCGATTTTTGAATAAATAAATGATATATAAATAATTATATATATGGATATATGTGACAAGTGAGGTAAATATATACATATAATATATATATATTAATTCTTGGCAGAAAAAGGGGGGAGGGGACACATTTAAAAAAAAAAAAAAAATTAAATATGTATGTTGGCAAAGGGGGAGGGGGGGTCACGCACGTGACCCCCATTAAAAATTTTTGATCCTCATACACCTTCTCCAGCAGCACCCGAGAAGCAGAAAAGGAGAAGAGGAGGACCACCATTCACGTTGGAACCGAGAGGAAGAAGAAGACGACGCCGGGGCACAAGGGAGCTGGAGGCTGAGGGGCTCGACATCGTCACCGTGAAGAGCTGTAGACGGCGGTGCTGTGGAGGCTGAAGGTGGCCGGTGGCGGGTCCGTTTGGGAGGGGACGAAAATCTTGGAAAGGAGCCAAGTTGGCCGGAATCTCGCCGGAATCCGCCGTTCCGAGCTCGGGAAGGTGACCGGAGGCTTACTCTACCCCGTAGCATCACTCAATCCGATCGAATCGAGGTAAGGAGTCCCCAATCACTCAAACCCCAAATTTATCAATTTAGGGATTTTTGGAAAAAATTCCAAATTGATACATTTGGTCATTCTAAGCTTCAATTGGATGTTGTTGGGTTGATTGGTAGTATGTGGAAGTATCATATTGATAAATTGATGTTGGAAGTTATTAATGTGGAAAAACCTAGACTAATGAGTTTCCAATAGGATTTAAAGTGATTTGAAATGTTGGATGGATAGTATTAGAGCCGATTGGAGTGTTGAATTATTATTTTATAATGGTATAAATTATTAGAATAGACAAGGGGTTGAAGAATGAATAATTTGGCTTTAATTGGAAACTAGATGATTGATGAAGGAGATAAATTCTAGTTCATATAACCAATTTGGGATTAGGAGGTGAATTAGGAAGTTGGTTAGCCCGTGATAGACGCCGGAGAATTATTTAGTTAGTGAAATTCCTTAGTTGGGGCAAATTTCAACTTTTGAGTATATTGATCCACATGTGTGTATATGTGATAATAAGTTATAAGTGGAGTTGGAAATTGGTAAGTATGGGCCATTGGAAATTATGATTTTCATAGGTTATTAAATTAATAAGGAATGAGAAAAGTCACATATGCACATTTGTTGGTAAATGGATAACTTGGGAAATATAAGTTGAAGGGAAGTTGGAAATTTAAATATAAATTTCAATGAATGTTCAAAGAAGGGGTAAAAAGGTAATGAGAACAAGTGTGAGACACTTGAAAAATGGCATAAAGAGAAAAAGAGAAATTTAGACCAAGAATGTGATTCTTGGCAAAGTTAAACACATTCATATGGCATAAGCATTTCATATGCATACATGTTGCATAGAATATAAATGTTAATGACGTACGTATATTCGATAGGTAACCGCGAGTCATCTGGAGCGGGAGTGACTCCAGAATTGGAGCCGGGAAGCCGTCCAGGTGAGGGGTTTTCCCATCCTTGCCCCAGGGTTGGATGTGGACGTGTAAAGGTGGTTTGGTTGATTTCTTGATTGTAGAAATTATTAGAAATTGACATGCTATTGTTGATCCTAAAAAGGATTTATTTTGAATATACTTGTGTTTGCGAATATTACTCGTGATAGTATAGTACTGAAGGGTGTTCACGTGATGACACGGGACACGCCTAATAGTACGGATAAAAGGGGTAGGATATTGATATGAATTGAGTTCTGGCTGTCTTAATAACTAGAAACACACTCAAGGAACTAAACTCGTTTTCTCAAAACGTCGACGTATCTTGTTTTAAATGAATTTAGGATCTCCTTAGAATTAGGGATTTACGAAACAAGGGCTGGGTACTAATTAAAGAATAGGCAAATTTCATAATGAGTTAGAAAGTCTTAGTGAGTTTTCACTAGTTAAGAGCAATAGAAAATTTATACAGGGTAGATAGAGTCAAAACTCCAAGGTATGGCTTGGAAAGTGAATAGAGTCAAACAAAAGATAATCGCCCGTTGAGGCCATTGCCCTAGCCTGGCACTAGGGCCAGTTAAAACCTAAAGATAATCGCCCGTTGAGGCCATTGCCCTAGCCTGGCACTAGGGCCAGTTAAAACTAAAGATAATCGCCCGTTGAGGCCATTGCCCTAGCCTGGCACTAGGGTCAGTTAAAATATATATATAATTGCCGTGGAGGCCATTGCCCTAGCTTGGTTCTAGGGTCAGTTGTGTGATTTATTGCATTTAGTTTATCATGTAAATTGTGAATGTTTACGAGGAGTATGCTAGAGAATGCATGATATTAGGTTTATCTACGTGTAATGTTATATAAATGTTGCCTGGTCACTGTATAAACACATGTTAAACCAGAAATTTCATGCGCGCGTGGATGTGAGTGTTTCCCTCTCCCCAGCTGCTGTGGTACCCGCCACTTAGCCGAGGATGGGATTCTCCTCACTGAGTCAAGTGGTTAAGACTCACTCCTCTTTTAAAACATTCAGACACAGGTATTGGACAGGCGTCGACGTCCGGGCAGTGACACGGACATCTCACCACTTGTAACGTTTCGTTCGCGTGGGTTGGTTTTGTTTTGGTTATTCATATTTCATATTTTGAGTTGTAAATATATATATATATATTCTAAGTTGTAAATGGGATGTAAATATTACAGCTTTTGAATTATATATGTTATCTAGCATTGTCGGCTTCACATGAACTTATAGATAGGATTCTGGGTGTTGGGGAAGTCAATTATTTGTTTATATATATATATATACGTTCCAACGCATGTGAATAGGATAGGTTGTACGTATTGAGACGTACAACCAATATGATATGGATATATACATACGTGTGAAGTTGTACATGGATGTGTGGAATATAATATACTTGCATGCGAATAGGATAGATTACACGCATTGAGGCGTGTGATCACGTATATACATAACTGTGAATGTGTATGTATATAAGATTGGTTGAACAGGTTATATATATGTTGCGTGTGAATAGGATAGATCATTCCCTTGTGGTTTGATCACTGTATATATATATATAGCTATGGTTGATTGGTTGATATACCTACTTGAAATGGGCTGAAGCGGCAATGAGAGCCTGTGGATGCAGGTTACCTAGGCCACAAAGGATGGTGTGGCCACTACCTAGTATGTGCATATTGTTTGTTGAGTGTGAAACAGGGTAGTTATATTATATGGTCATAGGGAAGGCTTACGGGTTTAGGGACGAAATTCTAACCCCCGTGCCAGTCACGTACTCCTAAAATTGGGGTCGTGACAAAGTTGGTATCAGAGGCAGGTTGTTTCTTTAAGTCATGTGAAGCCCTTGGTATGACCGGGGTGTCGGTTTACCCTTCTTTGTGTACCCGGGCACAAAGTGGGAGTAAAAGTCACTTGTGGGAGTACCCAGGACAGTTTGAGTCAGCTTTTCTTTCATTCCTTCTTATGTTGTCATAATTGTATGAATACTCATCAGGTGACGTTCTTGTGCAGTATAGGGATGCCGCCAACTACCAGACGAGGTAGGAGGGGTGGTAGAGTTACTGCCAGAGCTGATGAGGAATCAGTTAGGGAGGAGAGAATACCTCCTAGAGGCCGAGCAAGAGGTCGTGCTCGTGGCCGTGGAAGAGCAAGAGGGAGAGAGACACCAGTAGAACAACCCTCAGAGCCACAGGTAGAGACGGGTGCTCCGTCGGTGGCCGAAATGCTGACTGTGGGATTTCAGGAGCTGAGAGCTGAAATCACCCGCCAGATTCAACAAGAGGTCCGTCGACTAGTGGTCGGCGAAGTGGAAGAACCGGTACTACCCGAGGGACAAGGGGTAGGAGAAGTAGAAGAAAGAGGTGAAGGGCCAAGAGAAGATTGGCAAATGGGGGAGGTGCCTAGAAGACCGAGGGGCGGCCCAAGAGAGTTGCCAATTACAAAATTTCTGAAGTTGAATCCGCCTACCTTTTGCGGAACCGAAATAAAAGAGGACCCTCAACACTTCATTCGTGATGTAATTAGAATTGGAGAGTTGTTGAGGTGTTCGGGTGGAGAAATGGTAGAACTTGCCTCGTTTCAGTTGAGAGGCGCTGCAAGAATATGGTTTGAGTCAGTAAGGAAGAGATATGCTCAGAGAATTGCACCTATGACCTGGGAAGATTTTCAGAGGGAATTCCTAGGTCGGTTTCTATCTGAGGGAACTAAATATGCTAAGCGTCAACAGTTTGAAGATTTGTGGATGACGCCTAACATGACAGTGACAGAGTTTGAGCTACAGTACACGGAGTTAGCTCAATATGCTCCTGAATTGGTTCCAAATGAGAGGGAATTAATTAAGCGGTTCATCCATAGATTGGTTGAGCCATTGTTCATGGTACTGCTACCCCAGTGTGATCATTTTGAGACTCTAGCACAGGCTGCTGATTGTGCCAGAGTGATAGAGAATAGAAGAAAATTTGGGACGTCGGCAAATCCCAAGAACAAGCTGTTGATGAGCAGTGAAAGTCAAGGGTGGAAGAAGAAACAAAAGGTGACAGGAAGCTCGGGCGTAGTCTCAACTTTTGTGGGACAAGCAGGTGGACAAACTACTACTACCGCCACAGGTACTTGGAGGAACAATAGGCAGGATGGGCAGAGATCCCAAGGTAGTGGTCAGAGTGGTAGCCAGAGGCAGCAATGTGCAACATGTGGCAGGTATCATTTCGGTGTATGCCGGAAACTGGTGGGAGCGTGTTATACATGTGGCGAAATGGGCCACCTATCTAGGGAGTGTCCCAAAAGAAGGGAAGGTACAAGTGTAAGGAGTAATTTAACTCCAAGAACGACACCGATTCCAGCTCCACCGGTAAGGACGGTACCCCCTCAGATTAATACTTCTGGCGTGGGCAGAGGCAGAGGCACAGGAGCAGGTGGTAGAGGTACAGGTGCACCGGGAGGAGGACAGGCACGTGTATTTGCTTTGTCCAGGCAGGATGCGCATGCTTCCAACACTGTGGTAACAGGTACACTTACCGTATGCTCTCTCAAGGCCTTTGTATTATTTGACTCTGGGTCACACATTCATACATGTCACATGCATTTGCACGGAAGTTAGAGAAACGCCCAACCAAGTTAAAAGAGACAGAAAAAGTCTCTACTCCGATGGGTAACTCAGTTCAAGTCAAATATGTTTATGAGTCGTGTGTGGTTGAAGTCGAGGGTCATGAGACAATGATAGATCTTCGCTTGCTACATATGGTGGATCTAGATGTTATTTTGGGCATGGACTGGTTGGCATCTTGTCATGCAGTGGTTGACTGTAGGGCCAAGTGCTTAAAGTTCAATATGCCTGGTGAAGAACCATTTGTGATATGGGGTGATGGTGGTGCATCACGGCCAAGCTTGATTTCGGCAATGCAAGCTTCCAAGTTACTTGAAAAAGGGTGTAAGGGGTATTTGGCATTCGTGAAAGACACTACGAAGGAAGTAGCTTCACCGGATCAAGTACCAGTGGTGCGGGAATTCTTAGATGTATTTCCAGAAGAGTTGCCGGGGTTGCCTCCCGATCGGGAAATTGAGTTCGAAATTGAATTGCAACCCGGTACTCTACCTATTTCTACACCACCATATCGAATGGCTCCTAAAGAATTGAAGGAGTTACACGCTCAATTGCAAGAATTGCTTGATAAAGGCTTTATTCGGCCAAGCTTTTCGCCGTGGGGTGCTCCGGTATTATTTGTGAAGAAGAAGGATGGCACTTTGAGATTGTGTATTGATTACCGGAAGTTGAATAAGGTAACGGTTCGCAATCAATACCCGCTTCCAAGAATCGATGATTTGTTTGATCAACTGCAAGGTGCCAAGCGGTTTTCCAAGATTGATTTGAGGTCTGGGTATCATCAGTTGAAGATCAGAAGTGAAGATGTACCCAAGACTGCTTTTCGAACCCGATACGGCCACTATGAATTTCTAGTTATGTCGTTCGGTCTTACTAATGCACCAGCAGCTTTCATGGATTTGATGAACCGGGTTTTCAAGCCATTCCTAGATAAGTTTGTCATTGTTTTTATAGATGACATTCTAATCTATTCTAAAAACGCGGAGGAGCACGCAACCCACTTGAGAATGGCATTACAAAAGCTCAGAGAAGAAAAGTTGTATGCTAAGTTCTCAAAGTGTGAATTTTGGCTGGATAGAGTCGCCTTTTTGGGTCACGTGGTATCATCAGAGGGAATCCACGTTGATCCAAGTAAGGTGGAGGCGGTGAAGAATTGGTCCCAACCAACCTCAGTCACAGAGATACGCAGTTTCTTGGGTTTGGCTGGGTACTACAGGAGGTTTGTGCAGGATTTTTCAAAGATCGCTGCACCTCTTACAAAGCTAACTCAGAAAGGGGTAAAATTTGAATGGAGTGACAAGTGTGAAGAAAGTTTTCAGAAATTGAAGGAGAGTCTCACCACAGCACCAGTCTTAGCACTTCCTGAAGGTACTGGAGGATATGTGGTTTTGTGATGCTTCACGGATTGGGTTAGGGTGTGTTCTTATGCAACATGGGAAAGTAATTGCTTATGCGTCTAGGCAACTTCGGAAGCATGAGAGGAACTACCCGACTCACGATCTTGAGATGGCAGCGGTGGTATTTGCCTTAAAAATATGGAGGCATTACCTATATGGAGAAACTTGTGAAATTTATACAGACCACAAAAGCCTCAAGTACATATTTGAACAGAAAGACTTAAATTTGAGCAACGCAGGTGGATGGAATTGATAAAGGATTATGATTGTACAATTCTTTACCATCCTGGCAAGGCAAATGTTGTAGCAGATGCTCTGAGCCGGAAGACAATGGGTAGCTTAGCCCATATTAGCGAAGTCCGGAAACCATTAATTCGGGAGTTGCATGAACTAGAGCAGTATGGAACTCAGTTTGAAATTGGAGATTCCAACTTGTTCTTAGCTCATATTCAAGCGAAATCAACTCTTATTGAGGAAGTGAAGTCCAAGCAAGATCAAGACGCCAACCTCAACCAGATTCGAGATGCAGTTAATGAGGGGAAATGGAATGATACTCGATTCTCTATTGATGAGAATGGTATACTCCGGTTGGAGGGAAGATTGTGTGTACCTATGGTGAATGGTTTAAAAGGAAAGATTCTTGATGAGGCACACAAGACCGCTTATACAATCCATCCCGGAGGTAACAAAATGTATCAAGATCTTAGGGAGCTATACTGGTGGAATGGTATGAAGAGGGATGTGGCAGACTATGTATCTAGATGCTTAGTGTGTCAGCAAGTTAAGGCTGAACACCAAAAGCCCGCCGGAACGCTTCAGCAGATAGAATTCCAGAGTGGAAGTGGGAGAGAATTACGATGGATTTTGTGTCAGGATTGCCGCGATCACAGAGGGGTTTTGATTCGGTTTGGGTTATAGTTGATCGGATGACCAAGTCCGCTCACTTCTTGCCGGTTAAGACCACTTACGGAGTGGGTCAGTATGCCCAATTGTACATATCAGAGATAGTGAGGTTACACGGAGTTCCGGTGTCGATTATCTCTGACAGGGGGCCACAGTTTACCTCTCGGTTTTGGAGAGCATTGCAGGAGGCATTGGGGACTAGGGTCGATCTGAGTACCGCATTTCATCCCCAGACTGATGGGCAATCTGAGAGAACCATTCAGGTGTTAGAGGATATGCTTAGGGCGTGTGTTATGGATTTCGGCGGGAGTTGGGAGAGGTATCTACCGTTAGCAGAGTTTGCCTACAATAATAGCTACCAATCCAGTATACAGATGGCACCATTTGAGGCTTTATATGGCCGGAGGTGCAGATCCCCAATTGGGTGGTTTGAGGTCGGAGAGTCCAAGTTAGTTGGTCCGGAACTTGTTCAAGAAGCTATAGACAAGGTAAAGATAATCAGAGAAAGGCTTGCGACGGCTCAGAGTAGACAGAAGTCGTATGCTGACAACCGTAGAAGAGAATTAGAAATTTGCTGTGGGCGAGCAAGTGTTCTTGAAGATTTCACCGATGAGGGGCGTAATGAGATTTGGCAAGAAGGGCAAGCTATGTCCGAGATACATTGGACCATTTGAGATTCTAGCACGTGTAGGAACTGTCGCCTACCGTCTTCAATTGCCGGCGGAACTAGAAGGAGTTCATCCGGTGTTCCACGTATCTATGCTTCGCAAGTACTTGCCAGATCCTTCTCATGTCATTCAACCCCAAGAGGTACAACTAACCGAAGACTTGACATATGAGGAAATACCAGTGGAAATCTTAGATTATCAAGTAAAGAAGTTGAGATCGAAAGAAATCCCGTTGGTAAAAGTTCTGTGGCGGAATCATTCAGTCGAAGAAGCTACATGGGAAGTCGAGGCTGATATGCGCAGGGCGTATCCTCGTCTATTTGAAAACTAAGGTTAGTATGTGATTGAAATTCGGGGACCGAATTTCTTAAGGGGGGAAGATTGTAATACCCGGATATTTTCCAGTCAACGTTAAGGTCTTAAATTAATTTTTATTTTAATTTGGAAGGAAAGGGAGAAAATTTTAAATAAATGAAATTTTATTTGGATTAAAATTTGGACTTAACGGGAAATATTGGGTGTAAGCTATTAACCCCAAAGTCGATTTTTGAATAAATAAATGATATATAAAATAATTATATATATGGATATATGTGACAAGTGAGGTAAATATATACATATAATTATATATATTAATTCTTGGCAGAAAAAGGGGGGAGGGGACACATTTTAAAAAAAAAAAATTAAATATGTATGTTGGCAAAGGGGGAGGGGGGTCACGCACGTGACCCCCATTTAAAAAATTTTTGATCCTCATACACCTTCTCCAGCAGCACCCGAGAAGCAGAAAAGGAGAAGAGGAGGACCACCATTCACGTTGGAACCGAGAGGAAGAAGAAGACGACGCGGGCACAAGGGAGCTGGAGGCTGAGGGGCTCGACATCGTCACCGTGAAGAGCTGTAGACGGCGGTGCTGTGGAGGCTGAAGGTGGCCGGTGGCGGGTCCGTTTGGGAGGGGACGAAAATCTTGGAAAGGAGCCAAGTTGGCCGGAATCTCGCCGGAATCCGCCGTTCCGAGCTCGGGGAAGGTGACCGGAGGCTTACTCTACCCCGTAGCATCACTCAATCCGATCGAATCGAGGTAAGGAGTCCCCAATCACTCAAACCCCAAATTTATCAATTTAGGGATTTTTGGAAAAATTCCAAATTGATACATTTGGTCATTCTAAGCTTCAATTGGATGTTGTTGGGTTGATTGGTAGTATGTGGAAGTAATCATATTGATAAATTGATGTTGGAAGTTATTAATGTGGAAAAACCTAGACTAATGAGTTTCCAATAGGATTTAAAGTGATTTGAAATGTTGGATGGATAGTATTAGAGCCGATTGGAGTGTTGAATTATTATTTTATAATGGTATAAATTATTAGAATAGACAAGGGGTTGAAGAATGAATAATTTGGCTTTAATTGGAAACTAGATGATTGATGAAGGAGATAAATTCTAGTTCATATAACCAATTTGGGATTAGGAGGTGAATTAGGAAGTTGGTTAGCCCGTGATAGACGCCGGAGAATTATTTAGTTAGTGAAATTCCTTAGTTGGGGCAAATTTCAACTTTTGAGTATATTGACCCACATGTGTGTATATGTGATAATAAGTTATAAGTGGAGTTGGAAATTGGTAAGTATGGGCCATTGGAAATTATGATTTTCATAGGTTATTAAATTAATAAAGGAATGAGAAAAGTCACATATGCACATTTGTTGGTAAATGGATAACTTGGGAAATATAAGTTGAAGGGAAGTTGGAAATTTAAATATAAATTTCAATGAATGTTCAAAGAAGGGGTAAAAAGGTAATGAGAACAAGTGTGAGACACTTGAAAAATGGCATAAAGAGAAAAAGAGAAATTTAGACCAAGAATGTGATTCTTGGCAAAGTTAAACACATTCATATGGCATAAGCATTTCATATGCATACATGTTGCATAGAATATAAATGTTAATGACGTACGTATATTCGATAGGTAACCGCGAGTCATCTGGAGCGGGAGTGACTCCAGAATTGGAGCCGGGAAGCCGTCCAGGTGAGGGGTTTTCCCATCCTTGCCCCAGGGTTGGATGTGGACGTGTAAAGGTGGTTTGATTGATTTCTTGATTGTAGAAATTATTAGAAATTGACATGCTATTGTTGATCCTAAAAAGGATTTATTTGAATATACTTGTGTTTGCGAATATTACTCGTGATAGTATAGTACTGAAGGGTGTTCACGTGATGACACGGGACACGCCTAATAGTACGGATAAAAGGGGTAGGATATTGATATGAATTGAGTTCTGGCTGTCTTAATAACTAGAAACACACTCAAGAAACTAAACTCGTTTTCTCAAAACGTCGACGTATCTTGTTTTAAATGAATTTAGGATCTCCTTAGAATTAGGGATTTACGAAACAAGGGCTGGGTACTAATTAAAGAATAGGCAAATTTCATAATGAGTTAGAAAGTCTTAGTGAGTTTTCACTAGTTAAGAGCAATAGAAAATTTTATACAGGGTAGATAGAGTCAAAACTCCAAGGTATGGCTTGGAAAGTGAATAGAGTCAAACAAAAGATAATCGCCCGTTGAGGCCATTGCCCTAGCCTGGCACTAGGGCCAGTTAAAACTAAAGATAATCGCCCGTTGAGGCCATTGCCCTAGCCTGGCACTAGGGCCAGTTAAAACTAAAGATAATCGCCCGTTGAGGCCATTGCCCTAGCCTGGCACTAGGGTCAGTTAAAATATATATATATTGCCGTGGAGGCCATTGCCCTAGCTTGGTTCTAGGGTCAGTTGTGTGATTTATTGCATTTAGTTTATCATGTAAATTGTGAATGTTTATGAGGAGTATGCTAGAGAATGCATGATATTAGGTTTATCTACGTGTAATGTTATATAAATGTTGCCTGGTCACTGTATAACACATGTTAAACCAGAAATTTCATGCGCGCGTGGATGTGAGTGTTTCCCTCTCCCCAGCTGCTGTGGTACCCGCCACTTAGCCGAGGATGGGATTCTCCTCACTGAGTCAAGTGGTTAAGACTCACTCCTCTTTTTAAACATTTCAGATACAGGTATTGGACAGGCGTCGACGTCCGGGCAGTGACACGGACATCTCACCACTTGTAACGTTTCGTTCGCGTGGGTGGTTTTGTTTTGGTTATTCATATTTCATATTTTGAGTTGTAAATATATATATATATATTCTAAGTTGTAAATGGGATGTAAATATTTACAGCTTTTGAATTATATATGTTATCTAGCATTGTCGGCTTCACATGAACTTATAGATAGGATTCTGGGTGTTGGGAAGTCAATTATTTGTTTAATATATATATATACGTTCCAACGCATGTGAATAGGATAGGTTGTACGTATTGAGACGTACAACCAATATGATATGGATATATACATACGTGTGAAGTTGTACATGGATGTGTGGAAATATATATACTTGCATGCGAATAGGATAGATTACACGCATTGAGGCGTGTGATCACGTATATACATAACTGTGAATGTGTATGTATATAAGATTGGTTGAACAGGTTATATATATGTTGCGTGTGAATAGGATAGATCATTCCCTTGTGGTTTGATCACTGTATATATATATATAGCTGATTGTGTGATTGGTTGAATATACCTACTTGAAATGGGCTGAAGCGGCAATGAGAGCCGTGGATTGCAGGTTACCTAGGCCACAAAGGATGGTGTGGCCACTACCTATTATGTGCATATTGTTTGTTGAGTGTGAAACAGGGTAGTTATATTATATGGTCATAGGGAAGGCTTACGGGTTTAGGGACGAAATTCTAACCCCGTGCCGGTCACGTACTCCTAAAATTGGGGTCGTGACAAAGTTGGTATCAGAGCAGGTTGTTTCTTTAAGTCATGTGAAGCCATTGGTATGAGGTGTCGGTTTACCCTTCTTTGTGTACCCGGGCACAAAGTGGGAGTAAAAAGTCACTTGTGGGAGTACCCAGGACAGTTTGAGTCAGCTTTTCTTTCATTCCTTCTTATGTTGTCATAATTGTATGAATACTCATCAGGTGACGTTCTTGTGCAGTATAGGGATGCCGCCAACTACCAGACGAGGTAGGAGGGGTGGTAGAGTTACTGCCAGAGCTGATGAGGAATCAGTTAGGGAGGAGAGAATACCTCCTAGAGGCCGAGCAAGAGGTCGTGCTCGTGGCCGTGGAAGAGCAAGAGGGAGAGAGACACCAGTAGAACAACCCTCAGAGCCACAGGTAGAGACGGGTGCTCCGTCGGTGGCCGAAATGCTGACTGTGGGATTTCAGGAGCTGAGAGCTGAAATCACCCGCCAGATTCAACAAGAGGTCCGTCGACTAGTGGTCGGCGAAGTGGAAGAACCGGTACTACCCGAGGGACAAGGGGTAGGAGAAGTAGAAGAAAGAGGTGAAGGGCCAAGAGAAGATTGGCAAATGGGGGAGGTGCCTAGAAGACCGAGGGGCGGCCCAAGAGAGTTGCCAATTACAAAATTTCTGAAGTTGAATCCGCCTACCTTTTGCGGAACCGAAATAAAAGAGGACCCTCAACACTTCATTCGTGATGTAATTAGAATTGGAGAGTTGTTGAGGTGTTCGGGTGGAGAAATGGTAGAACTTGCCTCGTTTCAGTTGAGAGGCGCTGCAAGAATATGGTTTGAGTCAGTAAGGAAGAGATATGCTCAGAGAATTGCACCTATGACCTGGGAAGATTTTCAGAGGGAATTCCTAGGTCGGTTTCTATCTGAGGGAACTAAATATGCTAAGCGTCAACAGTTTGAAGATTTGTGGATGACGCCTAACATGACAGTGACAGAGTTTGAGCTACAGTACACGGAGTTAGCTCAATATGCTCCTGAATTGGTTCCAAATGAGAGGGAATTAATTAAGCGGTTCATCCATAGATTGGTTGAGCCATTGTTCATGGTACTGCTACCCCAGTGTGATCATTTTGAGACTCTAGCACAGGCTGCTGATTGTGCCAGAGTGATAGAGAATAGAAGAAAATTTGGGACGTCGGCAAATCCCAAGAACAAGCTGTTGATGAGCAGTGAAAGTCAAGGGTGGAAGAAGAAACAAAAGGTGACAGGAAGCTCGGGCGTAGTCTCAACTTTTGTGGGACAAGCAGGTGGACAAACTACTACTACCGCCACAGGTACTTGGAGGAACAATAGGCAGGATGGGCAGAGATCCCAAGGTAGTGGTCAGAGTGGTAGCCAGAGGCAGCAATGTGCAACATGTGGCAGGTATCATTTCGGTGTATGCCGGAAACTGGTGGGAGCGTGTTATACATGTGGCGAAATGGGCCACCTATCTAGGGAGTGTCCCAAAAGAAGGGAAGGTACAAGTGTAAGGAGTAATTTAACTCCAAGAACGACACCGATTCCAGCTCCACCGGTAAGGACGGTACCCCCTCAGATTAATACTTCTGGCGTGGGCAGAGGCAGAGGCACAGGAGCAGGTGGTAGAGGTACAGGTGCACCGGGAGGAGGACAGGCACGTGTATTTGCTTTGTCCAGGCAGGATGCGCATGCTTCCAACACTGTGGTAACAGGTACACTTACCGTATGCTCTCTCAAGGCCTTTGTATTATTTGACTCTGGGTCTACACATTCATACATGTCACATGCATTTGCACGGAAGTTAGAGAAACGCCCAACCAAGTTAAAAGAGACAGAAAAAGTCTCTACTCCGATGGGTAACTCAGTTCAAGTCAAATATGTTTATGAGTCGTGTGTGGTTGAAGTCGAGGGTCATGAGACAATGAT
Organism: Senna tora; assembly: GCA_014851425.1. NCBI lineage: Eukaryota > Viridiplantae > Streptophyta > Magnoliopsida > Fabales > Fabaceae > Senna > Senna tora. The sequence goes on from CM026267.1 coordinate 29,325,428, forward strand.
AGATCTTCGCTTGCTACATATGGTGGATCTAGATGTTATTTTGGGCATGGACTGGTTGGCATCTTGTCATGCAGTGGTTGACTGTAGGGCCAAGTGCTTAAAGTTCAATATGCCTGGTGAAGAACCATTTGTGATATGGGGTGATGGTGGTGCATCACGGCCAAGCTTGATTTCGGCAATGCAAGCTTCCAAGTTACTTGAAAAAGGGTGTAAGGGGTATTTGGCATTCGTGAAAGACACTACGAAGGAAGTAGCTTCACCGGATCAAGTACCAGTGGTGCGGGAATTCTTAGATGTATTTCCAGAAGAGTTGCCGGGGTTGCCTCCCGATCGGGAAATTGAGTTCGAAATTGAATTGCAACCCGGTACTCTACCTATTTCTACACCACCATATCGAATGGCTCCTAAAGAATTGAAGGAGTTACACGCTCAATTGCAAGAATTGCTTGATAAAGGCTTTATTCGGCCAAGCTTTTCGCCGTGGGGTGCTCCGGTATTATTTGTGAAGAAGAAGGATGGCACTTTGAGATTGTGTATTGATTACCGGAAGTTGAATAAGGTAACGGTTCGCAATCAATACCCGCTTCCAAGAATCGATGATTTGTTTGATCAACTGCAAGGTGCCAAGCGGTTTTCCAAGATTGATTTGAGGTCTGGGTATCATCAGTTGAAGATCAGAAGTGAAGATGTACCCAAGACTGCTTTTCGAACCCGATACGGCCACTATGAATTTCTAGTTATGTCGTTCGGTCTTACTAATGCACCAGCAGCTTTCATGGATTTGATGAACCGGGTTTTCAAGCCATTCCTAGATAAGTTTGTCATTGTTTTTATAGATGACATTCTAATCTATTCTAAAAACGCGGAGGAGCACGCAACCCACTTGAGAATGGCATTACAAAAGCTCAGAGAAGAAAAGTTGTATGCTAAGTTCTCAAAGTGTGAATTTTGGCTGGATAGAGTCGCCTTTTTGGGTCACGTGGTATCATCAGAGGGAATCCACGTTGATCCAAGTAAGGTGGAGGCGGTGAAGAATTGGTCCCAACCAACCTCAGTCACAGAGATACGCAGTTTCTTGGGTTTGGCTGGGTACTACAGGAGGTTTGTGCAGGATTTTTCAAAGATCGCTGCACCTCTTACAAAGCTAACTCAGAAAGGGGTAAAATTTGAATGGAGTGACAAGTGTGAAGAAAGTTTTCAGAAATTGAAGGAGAGTCTCACCACAGCACCAGTCTTAGCACTTCCTGAAGGTACTGGAGGATATGTGGTTTACTGTGATGCTTCACGGATTGGGTTAGGGTGTGTTCTTATGCAACATGGGAAAGTAATTGCTTATGCGTCTAGGCAACTTCGGAAGCATGAGAGGAACTACCCGACTCACGATCTTGAGATGGCAGCGGTGGTATTTGCCTTAAAAATATGGAGGCATTACCTATATGGAGAAACTTGTGAAATTTATACAGACCACAAAAGCCTCAAGTACATATTTGAACAGAAAGACTTAAATTTGAGACAACGCAGGTGGATGGAATTGATAAAGGATTATGATTGTACAATTCTTTACCATCCTGGCAAGGCAAATGTTGTAGCAGATGCTCTGAGCCGGAAGACAATGGGTAGCTTAGCCCATATTAGCGAAGTCCGGAAACCATTAATTCGGGAGTTGCATGAACTAGAGCAGTATGGAACTCAGTTTGAAATTGGAGATTCCAACTTGTTCTTAGCTCATATTCAAGCGAAATCAACTCTTATTGAGGAAGTGAAGTCCAAGCAAGATCAAGACGCCAACCTCAACCAGATTCGAGATGCAGTTAATGAGGGGAAATGGAATGATACTCGATTCTCTATTGATGAGAATGGCATACTCCGGTTGGAGGGAAGATTGTGTGTACCTATGGTGAATGGTTTAAAAGGAAAGATTCTTGATGAGGCACACAAGACCGCTTATACAATCCATCCCGGAGGTAACAAAATGTATCAAGATCTTAGGGAGCTATACTGGTGGAATGGTATGAAGAGGGATGTGGCAGACTATGTATCTAGATGCTTAGTGTGTCAGCAAGTTAAGGCTGAACACCAAAAGCCCGCCGGAACGCTTCAGCAGATAGAAATTCCAGAGTGGAAGTGGGAGAGAATTACGATGGATTTTGTGTCAGGATTGCCGCGATCACAGAGGGGTTTTGATTCGGTTTGGGTTATAGTTGATCGGATGACCAAGTCCGCTCACTTCTTGCCGGTTAAGACCACTTACGGAGTGGGTCAGTATGCCCAATTGTACATATCAGAGATAGTGAGGTTACACGGAGTTCCGGTGTCGATTATCTCTGACAGGGGGCCACAGTTTACCTCTCGGTTTTGGAGAGCATTGCAGGAGGCATTGGGGACTAGGGTCGATCTGAGTACCGCATTTCATCCCCAGACTGATGGGCAATCTGAGAGAACCATTCAGGTGTTAGAGGATATGCTTAGGGCGTGTGTTATGGATTTCGGCGGGAGTTGGGAGAGGTATCTACCGTTAGCAGAGTTTGCCTACAATAATAGCTACCAATCCAGTATACAGATGGCACCATTTGAGGCTTTATATGGCCGGAGGTGCAGATCCCCAATTGGGTGGTTTGAGGTCGGAGAGTCCAAGTTAGTTGGTCCGGAACTTGTTCAAGAAGCTATAGACAAGGTAAAGATAATCAGAGAAAGGCTTGCGACGGCTCAGAGTAGACAGAAGTCGTATGCTGACAACCGTAGAAGAGAATTAGAATTTGCTGTGGGCGAGCAAGTGTCTTGAAGATTTCACCGATGAGGGGCGTAATGAGATTTGGCAAGAAGGGCAAGCTATGTCCGAGATACATTGGACCATTTGAGATTCTAGCACGTGTAGGAACTGTCGCCTACCCTTCAATTGCCGGCGGAACTAGAAGGAGTTCATCCGGTGTTCCACGTATCTATGCTTCGCAAGTACTTGCCAGATCCTTCTCATGTCATTCAACCCCAAGAGGTACAACTAACCGAAGACTTGACATATGAGGAAATACCAGTGGAAATCTTAGATTATCAAGTAAAGAAGTTGAGATCGAAAGAAATCCCGTTGGTAAAAGTTCTGTGGCGGAATCATTCAGTCGAAGAAGCTACATGGGAAGTCGAGGCTGATATGCGCAGGGCGTATCCTCGTCTATTTGAAAACTAAGGTTAGTATGTGATTGAAATTCGGGGACCGAATTTCTTAAGGGGGGAAGATTGTAATACCCGGATATTTTCCAGTCAACGTTAAGGTCTTAAATTAATTTTTATTTTAATTTGGAAGGAAAGGGAGAAAATTTTAAATAAATGAAATTTTATTTGGATTAAAATTTGGACTTAACGGGAAATATTGGGTGTAAGCTATTAACCCCAAAGTCGATTTTTGAATAAATAAATGATATATAAAATAATTATATATATGGATATATGTGACAAGTGAGGTAAATATATACATATAATATATATATTAATTCTTGGCAGAAAAAGGGGGGAGGGGACACATTTTAAAAAAAAAAAATTAAATATGTATGTTGGCAAAGGGGGAGGGGGGGTCACGCACGTGACCCCCATTTAAAAAATTTTTGATCCTCATACACCTTCTCCAGCAGCACCCGAGAAGCAGAAAAGGAGAAGAGGAGGACCACCATTCACGTTGGAACCGAGAGGAAGAAGAAGACGACGCCGGGCACAAGGGAGCTGGAGGCTGAGGGGCTCGACATCGTCACCGTGAAGAGCTGTAGACGGCGGTGCTGTGGAGGCTGAAGGTGGCCGGTGGCGGGTCCGTTTGGGAGGGGACGAAAATCTTGGAAAGGAGCCAAGTTGGCCGGAATCTCGCCGGAATCCGCCGTTCCGAGCTCGGGGAAGGTGACCGGAGGCTTACTCTACCCCGTAGCATCACTCAATCCGATCGAATCGAGGTAAGGAGTCCCCAATCACTCAAACCCCAAATTTATCAATTTAGGGATTTTTGAAAAAAATTCCAAATTGATACATTTGGTCATTCTAAGCTTCAATTGGATGTTGTTGGGTTGATTGGTAGTATGTGGAAGTAATCATATTGATAAATTGATGTTGGAAGTTATTAATGTGGAAAAACCTAGACTAATGAGTTTCCAATAGGATTTAAAGTGATTTGAAATGTTGGATGGATAGTATTAGAGCCGATTGGAGTGTTGAATTATTATTTTATAATGGTATAAATTATTAGAATAGACAAGGGGTTGAAGAATGAATAATTTGGCTTTAATTGGAAACTAGATGATTGATGAAGGAGATAAATTCTAGTTCATATAACCAATTTGGGATTAGGAGGTGAATTAGGAAGTTGGTTAGCCCGTGATAGACGGGAGAATTATTTAGTTAGTGAAATTCCTTAGTTGGGGCAAATTTCAACTTTTGAGTATATTGACCCACATGTGTGTATATGTGATAATAAGTTATAAGTGGAGTTGGAAATTGGTAAGTATGGGCCATTGGAAATTATGATTTTCATAGGTTATTAAATTAATAAAGGAATGAGAAAAGTCACATATGCACATTTGTTGGTAAATGGATAACTTGGGAAATATAAGTTGAAGGGAAGTTGGAAATTTAAATATAAATTTCAATGAATGTTCAAAGAAGGGGTAAAAAGGTAATGAGAACAAGTGTGAGACACTTGAAAAATGGCATAAAGAGAAAAAGAGAAATTTAGACCAAGAATGTGATTCTTGGCAAAGTTAAACACATTCATATGGCATAAGCATTTCATATGCATACATGTTGCATAGAATATAAATGTTAATGACGTACGTATATTCGATAGGTAACCGCGAGTCATCTGGAGCGGGAGTGACTCCAGAATTGGAGCCGGGAAGCCGTCCAGGTGAGGGGTTTTCCCATCCTTGCCCCAGGGTTGGATGTGGACGTGTAAAGGTGGTTTGATTGATTTCTTGATTGTAGAAATTATTAGAAATTGACATGCTATTGTTGATCCTAAAAAGGATTTATTTGAATATACTTGTGTTTGCGAATATTACTCGTGATAGTATAGTACTGAAGGGTGTTCACGTGATGACACGGGACACGCCTAATAGTACGGATAAAAGGGTAGGATATTGATATGAATTGAGTTCTGGCTGTCTTAATAACTAGAAACACACTCAAGAAACTAAACTCGTTTTCTCAAAACGTCGACGTATCTTGTTTTAAATGAATTTAGGATCTCCTTAGAATTAGGGATTTACGAAACAAGGGCTGGGTACTAATTAAAGAATAGGCAAATTTCATAATGAGTTAGAAAGTCTTAGTGAGTTTTCACTAGTTAAGAGCAATAGAAAATTTTATACAGGGTAGATAGAGTCAAAACTCCAAGGTATGGCTTGGAAAGTGAATAGAGTCAAACAAAAGATAATCGCCCGTTGAGGCCATTGCCCTAGCCTGGCACTAGGGCCAGTTAAAACTAAAGATAATCGCCCGTTGAGGCCATTGCCCTAGCCTGGCACTAGGGCCAGTTAAAACTAAAGATAATCGCCCGTTGAGGCCATTGCCCTAGCCTGGCACTAGGGTCAGTTAAAATATATATAATTGCCGTGGAGGCCATTGCCCTAGCTTGGTTCTAGGGTCAGTTGTGTGATTTATTGCATTTAGTTTATCATGTAAATTGTGAATGTTTATGAGGAGTATGCTAGAGAATGCATGATATTAGGTTTATCTACGTGTAATGTTATATAATGTTGCCTGGTCACTGTATAACACATGTTAAACCAGAAATTTCATGCGCGCGTGGATGTGAGTGTTTCCCTCTCCCCAGCTGCTGTGGTACCCGCCACTTAGCCGAGGATGGGATTCTCCTCACTGAGTCAAGTGGTTAAGACTCACTCCTCTTTTTAAACATTTCAGACAGGTATTGGACAGGCGTCGACGTCCGGGCAGTGACACGGACATCTCACCACTTGTAACGTTTCGTTCGCGTGGGTGGTTTTGTTTTGGTTATTCATATTTCATATTTTGAGTTGTAAATATATATATATATATTCTAAGTTGTAAATGGGATGTAAATATTTACAGCTTTTGAATTATATATGTTATCTAGCATTGTCGGCTTCACATGAACTTATAGATAGGATTCTGGGTGTTGGGAAGTCAATTATTTGTTTATATATATATATACGTTCCAACGCATGTGAATAGGATAGGTTGTACGTATTGAGACGTACAACCAATATGATATGGATATATACATACGTGTGAAGTTGTACATGGATGTGTGGAAATATATATCTTGCATGCGAATAGGATAGATTACACGCATTGAGGCGTGTGATCACGTATATACATAACTGTGAATGTGTATGTATATAAGATTGGTTGAACAGGTTATATATATGTTGCGTGTGAATAGGATAGATCATTCCCTTGTGGTTTGATCACTGTATATATATATATACTATGTGTGATTGGTTGAATATACCTACTTGAAATGGGCTGAAGCGGCAATGAGAGCCGTGGATTGCAGGTTACCTAGGCCACAAAGGATGGTGTGGCCACTACCTATTATGTGCATATTGTTTGTTGAGTGTGAAACAGGGTAGTTATATTATATGGTCATAGGGAAGGCTTACGGGTTTAGGGACGAAATTCTAACCCGTGCCAGTCACGTACTCTAAAATTGGGGTCGTGACAGATAAGTATTTCAAAACTTAATATTTATTTTCTTTTTTTAATCACTTTTCGCCGATAATTATTTGAAAACTTGATAGTAATTTTTTCATTTTTAATCAGTTTTCGCCGTTGAGTGTTTCGAAAACTTGATATTTATTTTTTCTTTTTTAATCAGTTTTTCTCGATGAGTGTTACGAAACTTGATATTTTTTTTCATTTTTTTAATCAGTTTTCGCCGATGATTGTTTCAAAAACTTTATATTCATTTTATTTTTTTAATCAGTTTTCACCAATGAGTGTTTCGAAAACTTGATATTCATTTTCAATTTTTAATCAGTTTTCGCCGATGAGTGTTTCGAAAACTTGATATTAATTTTCTTTTTTTTAATCAGTTTTCGCCGATGAATGTTTTCGAAAACTTTATAATTATTTTTTTTTAATCAGTTTTCGCCGATGAGTGTTCTGAAAACTTGATATTATTTTCTTTTTTTTAATTAGTTTTCGCCGATGGGTGTTCTAAAACTTGATATTCATTTTTCTTTTTTTTTAATCAGTTTCGCCGATGAGTGTTTTGAAAACGTAATATTCATTTTCTTTTTTTAAATAGTTTTCTCCGATGCGTGTTTCGAAAACTTGATATTCATTTTTTTTTTCTTAATTATTTTCGCGATGAGTGTTTCGAAAACTTGATATTCATTTTTCTTTTTCTTAATCAGTTTTCGCCGATGAGTGTTTCAAAAACGTGATATTCATTTTTTTAGGTAAGTTTTCGCTATAATGTTTCGAAAACTTGATATTTATTTTCTTTTTTTCAATAATTTTTGTCGATGATGTTTCAAAATCTTGATATTCATTTTTCTTTTTTAATTAGTTTTTGTCGATGAGTGTTTCGAAAACTTTATATTCATTTTCTTTATTTAATCAGTTTTAGCCGATAAGTGTTTTCGAAAACTTGATATTCATTTTTCTTTTTTTAATCAGTTTTTGCTGATGAGTGTCTGAAACTTGATATTCATTTTTTTTTTTAATCAGTTTTCGCCGATTAGTGTTTCGAAAACTTGATATTCATTTTTCTTTTTCTTAATCAGTTTTCGCCGGTGAGTGTTTCGAAAACGTGATATTTATTTTTTTATTTAATTAGATTTCATCGATGAGTGTTTCAAAACGTAATATTCATTTTTCTTTTTTTTAAATAGTTTTCCCCGATCAGTGTTTCGAAAACATAATATTAATTTTTCTTTTCTTAATCATTTTTAGCCGATTAGTGTTTCGAAAACGTGATATTCATTTTTCTTTATTTAATTAGTTTTCACCAATGAGTGTTTCAAAAACTTGATATTCATTTTTCTTTTTTTAATCAGTTTTCGCCGATGTGTGTTCGAAAACGTGATATTCATTTTTCTTTATTTAATCAGTTTTCACCAATGAGTGTTTCGAAAACTTAATATTCATTTTTCTATTTTTAATCAGTTTTCGCCGATGGGTGTTTTCGAAAACTTGATTAATTTTCCTTTTTGAATCAATTTTCGCCGATGAGTGTTTTTGAAAACTTCGTATTATTTTCTTTTTTTAATCAGTTTTTGCCGATGAGTGTTCTGAAAACTTGATATTCATTTTTCTTTTTTAAATAGTTTTCGCCGATGAGTGTTCTGAAATCTTGATATTCATTATTTTTTAATCAGTTTTCGCCGCTGAGTGTTTTGAAAACGTAATATTCATTTTTCTTTTTTTAAATTGTTTGCTCCGATGAGTGTTTCAAAAACTTGCATTGTAATACTCCGGAAAATTTCGAGGATTAAAGAATGATTTATTTAAAATTTTGAGGATTTAAGAATGATTTATTCCGGGGCTAGGAATTAAAACCTTAGAAAAAAATAAAATAAAATAAAATATATGTGAAAGTTAAAAGAAACCAGAAAGAAATTTTTTTCGAGGTTTAAAATAAAATGAAAGGGAAGAAAAGAAGTAGAAAATAATTTTCAGGATTTAATTCAGGACCTAAGAATTGAAAACTTGAATTTAATAGGAATTGGGATAATATGAAATTGATAAAATTGTGAAATTGAAGTTAAACATTTTGGCTAAAGAAAATAAAATAAATTTTTTAGAGTGAAATAATTTTTTGGGATATAATTAAGATTTTAATAGTTTTAGAGTTGAGAATTTAAGGAATTAAAATAATATGAAAATTAGGTAGAAAAATTATAATTTTATTCAAAAGTGATCATATGAATTATTCAAAGCTTTAGTTTAAATTTGAGAATTTTTCGAAAATAAAATCATATTGGGTAGGAAATTTTCATCTGCAAGACAATCATAACAAATATTTTAATAGGCTTATATTAGTAAAAATTTCAAAATTTTCTATTCTTACCTACAAATAAATATAGTTAAGAAAATCCAATCAAAATTCTATTTCACCATACCCCAAAAGTGTCAATTGCCCAAACTACCTTTAAATTCTCAAACCCAATCTTTGAGCACCATATTTTTGCTCCGGCACGTCATCCTTCTTCCTCTTCATATTCTCTTCTCTTTCATTCTTATGTGATAGGCAAAGGAGAAATCCCTAAATCTCCCACTTCCCACCACTTCCTTTTGCTTCCAATCATCATTCGTAAGTTTCTTCAAGTCTCCTCCACCATTGTTGAGCTCCAAAAAGCTTGGGCAATCTTCCAAAAACCCCAAATTCGGACTTGTAAGAGGTAAGTCCCAAAAATCATGTCTCCACTTCTTAATCATGGTTTTCTTGTTAGGAATAAGTTACTCATTGATAATATAGCACCCTAGGACTCTTTTAGGACATAGAGAACCCACAAATCATAATTTACATAGATGTTTTACTCTATGAACCCAAACGTGCGGATTTTGCCATTTTGGAAAGAATTGTGGATTTTATTAGAATTATTGGTTTGTTTGGGTTCCAATGAATTGCTTACACTTTTTAAATGAAATGAGAGATTGTCCAATGGTTGGATTTTTTTTTATGTGTGGACCCATGGTGAAAATGAGAAGTTTTCATATTTGGCAAAATCCTTCATTGAAGGAGCTTGGAGAGTGAGCAAGTGGCAAGACTTGTTTACTTAAGCATAAATTGTTTTTAACTTAAAACGAACTTTAAATGATGACCTTAGCTTAATAAGGGGTTTTGGATTAGCCTTGATTGTAGTTTTTAAGTTGCTATAATTATGAATATAGAATATGGTGGAAATGATTATATGTGATAGGACTTATGTGGTGAAATAGAAGTTGATGTATGAAAATTGATATGGATTGAATTGGTTGTATGTGATAGGATTCAAGTACTTCCTTGGAGACAAGAGTGCTTAAAGGGAATGTTAAGTAAAGTGACCAAGGTGAGGGTTCTTCCATCTCTGCTCCTAGGGTTGTATGCTCATGTGGATTACATGGGTATGTATATTCTCTTCTTGCCTGGTGTTAGCTAGAGATATAGAATGCTAAAAGAATGAAAGAACTAGAAAATAGGTTGTGGAAAGTAGCTTTGATAGGAAGACATAGGAGTAGAGTTTAATTGTTTGCTATGATTGATGTGTTACAAATCCAACTCTTACACTCCGGAGGCATGATGAGTATTTTATTAAATCTTTTCCACAACGGTGGCAAGAGTCCTTGTACGGAAGGACTAAGTTTATTTTGAAACTCGTCACGACAGTGACTTAGATTATAATCATGCAAAAGGAGTTATTGGTGGGTTTCTGATTTGGTTATGCTAGCGATGTGAGACATCGACTAGAACAACGTCAGATGGCACTTGAGACATCAGTTTTACAATCACCATGACGATGGTCATTGCCCTATCTTGGCAATAGGGTCAGAAAGGTTTTATATTGCTATGACGATAGCTTGAGGCTCAGAGAGTGCATCTGGATGGGTAATGAGTTATATCCTATTGAGGATACTTGTACATATTAATAAGGAGAAGAATTGTTGATCCTTCGAGAAAGATACAAAGAATCTATAATATGTGAGACTAAGCTAAGGAGACACGAGAGGAACCTACGGGGAACGTGAGCCCAACCTAGTAAAGAGAAATCATCCTGTGGAGTTGGTCCAGGGTGTGACAGTGGCCATGCTTCAAGACGTCGTGTCGTGCCCGCCATGTGGCTTGGTTGGGTAATGGACGAGTGGGCTCAAGCTATTGCCCTCGCAGCAAGGGGTCAGGACATGCCACGTGGTGGCTACGTATCAGTTGTTTGATAGTTAGAATTGATTGTGTTTGATTAATATAATTGTCACAAGGTGACCAGTACCCAAGTGAATGGGTTAAGCATTGTTTAATTAACATAATTGTCACGAGGTGACCAGTACCCGAGTGGATGGGTTAGGTATGTTGTGCCACGTGGTGGCCAGCAACCCGAGTGCACGGGTTCGAAGTTGGAAAGCCATGTATTGGCTAGTAGAAACCCCATAGTTGGGGAGATTAAGTAGATGTATGTTTAGCATCTTTGTGTTATGTATAAATTATCTGTGTTTGCATATAATTGCTGATTGTGCAGCGTAGTGGTAACGTACAGGATTACGCAACCACACGTTGTTTGATTCAGACATGCTGAAACGTGAGAAGACCGGTAGGTAAAAGCCGGCACTATATGTTACATGTTTACTTGCTGATGAGACGTGGAATAAACCGATGCATGTTTATAGTTATTAAATGCATGTGAGTGTTTGGGTGAAATTTCTGTTGTTGTGTGATCACCAAGAATGTATGCTAATAATAGTAACTAGTTGTTTTTGCATGTGGTTGTGTATGACTCCTAAACCCAGCGCTATGGTACCCACCTTGCGCCGGTAACACTCACACCTCATTTTACTACACATAGACAGGTTAAGTACAGGTGGAAGAAGTCTCGGTGGAACGAGGGTTGAGCAACACTTTCCAAGACCCACAACTTGTTCATGTGGGTGAATAAAGTGCAATTGTAATTTAATTTACTTTATTGTTGTATATAAAGTAAAGGGTAGACGTACTCAATTAGATTGTATTACTAAATCTAGAACTGTCAGATTCACGCACCTTAAAGATCAGGATTAATTTTACTGCGGTACAGGGAAAATTTGTTTTCAAAATATATGTATATATAATATATATACATATATTTGTTGCATGTGAATAGGATAGGCAGCATCTTCGGATGTGTAACCGGTACACAGGTCATATATTATGTGTGTTTTCCTATATCTATATCTTGAAGCGGCCCTGACCGTGGATTTGCTTGCCTAGGATAGGCCACCATTTCGGTGTAGCCATGGTATTATAATGCATATGAATGTATTTTTCAATAATAGCTATTTTGTCAATTAGGTGATAAGGCTTACAGGCATAGGGGTATTCCCTGTTCTATGCGGTCACGGTCCTCTAAACGGGGTCGTGACATGCATCATGTTCGGTAGATAGAAACCACAATGGAATGGAAAAAAATAAAGTAAAAGTGGTGGGGTCAGAATTTAAAAAAATTTAAAAAATAAAAAATGTTTACCCTTTGATTTGACACAATTCTAACTTTCTTTTTTTATTATTTTAATATAAGGGGTAAAGTGGTAATTTTAATACATTCCTATTTCATTTCATTCAAATTTTTACTACCAAACACATCAAAACCATTCCCTTTCCCTCTCCCTCTCCCTTTCCCTTTCCCTTTCTGCTACCAAACGTGCCCTTGACATTCATTTTTCTTTTTCTTAATCAGTTTTCGCCGATGAGTGTTTCGAAAATTTGATATTCATTTTTCTTTTCTTAATCAATTTTCGCCGATGAGTGTTTCGAAAACGTGATATTCATTTTTTTAGATAAGTTTTCGCTAATGAGTGTTTCGAAAACTTAATATTTATTTTTCTTTTTTTTAATCATTTTTGTCGATGAGTGTTTCGAAATCTGATATTCATTTTTTTTTTTAATTAGTTTTTTCGATGAGTGTTTCAAAAACTTTATATCTTTTTTTTTTTTTAATTAGTTTTAGCCGATAAGTGTTTTCGAAATCTTGATATACGTTTTTCTTTTTTTAATCAATTTTCGCCGATGACTGTTATGAAACTTGATATTCATTTTTCTTTTTTTAATCAGTTTTTGCCGATTAGTGTTTCGAAAACTTGATGTTCATTTTTCTTTTTCTTAATCATTTTCGCCGGTGAGTGTTTCGAAAACGTGATATTTATTTTTCTTTATTTAATTAGATTTCATCGATGAGTGTTTCGAAAACGTAACATTCATTTTTCTTTTCTTTTTTTAAAATAGTTTTCCCCGATCAGTGTTTCGAAAACATGATATTCATTTTTCTTTTTCTTAATCAGTTTTAGCCGATTAGTGTTTCGAAAACTGGATGTTCATTTTTCTTTATTTAATTCGTTTTCACCAATTAGTGTTTCGAAAACTTGATATTCATTTTTCTTTTTTAATTAGTTTTCGCCGATTAGTGTTTCCGAAAACTTGATAATTATTTTTTTAATAAGTTTTCGCCGATGAGTGTTGTGAAAACTTGATATTTTTTTCTTTTTTAATTAGTTTTCGCCGATGAGTGTTCTTAAAACTTGATTTTCATTATTCTTTTTTTAATCACTTTTTGCCGATAAGTGTTTTGAACAAATAATATTCATTTTTCTTAAATAGTTTTCTCCATTAGTGTTTCGAAAACTTGATATTCATTTTTCTTTTTCTTAATTAGTATTCGCAGATGAGTATTTCGAAAACTTGATATTCATTTTTATTTTTCTTAATCAGTTTTCATCGATGAGTGTTTCGAAAACTTGATATTCATTTTTCTTATTTAATTAGTTTTCCGATGAGTGTTTCGAAAACTTGATATTCATTTTTCTTTTTTTAATCATTTTGCCCCGATGATTGTGTCGAAAATGATATTCATTTTTTTTTTCTTAATTAGTTTTTGCCGGTGAGGGTTTTGAAAACGTGATATTCATTTTTCTTTTTAGGTAAGTTTTCGCCAATGAGTGTTTCGAAAACTTGATATTTATTTCTTTTTTTTAATCAGTTTTCGCCGATGAGTGTTTCGAAAGCTTGAAATTCATTTTACTTTTTAATTAGTTTTTGCCGATGAGGTTTTCGAAAACTTGATATTCATTTTTCTTTTTTAATCAGTTTTCGCCGATGAGTGTTTTCGAAAACGTGATATTCATTTTTCTTTATTTATTTAGTTTTCATCGATGAGTGTTCGAAAACGTAATATTCATTTTTCTTTTTTTAAAAATAGTTTTCCCGATGAGTGTTTCGAAACATGATATTCATTTTCCTTTTTCTTAATCAGCTTTAGCCGATGAGTGTTTCGAAAACATGATATTCATTTTTCTTTATTTAATTAGTTTTTCACCGATGAGTGTTTCGAAAACTTGATATTCATTTTTCCTTTTTTAATCAGTTTTCACGGATGACTGTTTCAAAAACTTGATATTTATTTTCTTTTTTAATCAATTTTCGTTGATGAGTGTTTTGAAAACTTGATATTCATTTTTATTTTCTTTAATCAGTTTCGTAGATAAGTGTTTCGAAACTTGATATTCATTTTTCTTTTTTTAATCAGTTTTTGTCGATAAGTGTTTCGAAAACTTGATATTCATTTTTCCTTTTTAATCAGTTTTCGCCGATGAGTGTTTTGAAAATTTATATTCATTTTACTTTTATAATCAGTTTTGGTCGAATAGTATTTCGAAAACTGGATATTTTTTTTTTTTTTAGTAAGTTTTCGCTGATGAGTGTTTCGAAAACTTGATATCCATTTTTCTTGTTTTAATCAGTTTTTGCCGATGAGTGTTTCGAAAACTTGATATTCTTTTTGTTTTTTAATCAGTTTTAGCCGATGAGTGTTTTTGAAAACATGATATTCATTTTTCTTTTTTTTAATTAATTTTCGCCGATGAGTATTCTGAAAACTTGATATTCATTTTTCTTTTTATAATCAGTTTTCACCGATGAGTGTCTCGAAATATTAATATTTATTTTTCTTTTTTTCAATCAGTTTTTGTCGATGAGTGTTTTCGAAAACATGATATTCATTTTTCTTTTTTTAATAATTTTCGCCGATAAGTGTTCTGAAAACTTGATATTCATTTTTCTTTTTTTAAATCAGTTTTCGCCGATAAGTGTTTCGAAAACTTAATATTATTTTCTTTTTTTTAATCAGTTTTTGCTGATGAGTTTTTCGAAAACTTGATATTCATTTTTCTATTTTTAGTTACTTTTCGCTAATGAGTGTTTCGAAAACTTGATATTCATTTTTTTTTCTAATTAGTGTTTGCCGATGAGTGTTTCGAAAACTTGATATTTTTCTGTTTTTTAATCAGTTTTCGTCGATGCGTTTAGAAAACTTGATAGTAATTTTTCATTTTTTAATCAGTTTTCGTCGTTGAGTGTTTCGAAAACGTAATATTCATTTATCTTTTTTTAATTAATTTTTGCCGATTAGTGTGTTTCGAAAAGTTGATTCATTTTTCGTTTTCTTAATCAGTTTTCGTCGATGAGTGTTTGAAAAACTTGATAGTAGTTTTTCATTTTTCAATCAGTTTTCACCGTTGAGTGTTTCGAAAACGTAATATCATTTTTTTAAAATAGTTTTCGCCGATGATTGTTTCGAAACTTGATATTTTTCTTTATTTAATTAGTTTTCATCGATGAATATTTCGAAAACGTGATATTTTTCTGTTTTAGGTAAGTTTTCGCTAATGAGTGTTTCGAAAACTTGATATTATTTTCTTTTTTTAATAAGTTTTTGCCGATGAGTGATTCGAAAACTTGATATTTATTTTTCATTTTTTTAATTAGTATTCGCCGATGAGTGTTTCGAAAAGTTTATATTCATTTTTATTTTTTCAATCAGTTTTCGTCGATTAGTGTTTCGAAAACTGGATATTCATTTTTCTTTTTAGTAAGTTTTCGCAGATGAGTGTTTCAAATCTTGATATTCATTTTTCTTTTCTAATTAGTTTTTGTCGATGATTATTCGAAAACTTGATATTCTTTTTCTTTTTTTTAATAAGTTTTCGCCGATGAGTGTTTTCGAAACTTGATAATTATTTTTCTTTTTTTAATCAGTTTGGGCCGATGAGTGTGCTGAAAACATTTATTTTTCTTTTTTTTAATCAGGTTTCGCTAGTGAGTGTTTTTGAAAACTTAATATTCATTTTTCTTTTTTTTGAATCAGTTTTCGCCGATAGGTGTTCAAAAACTTAATATTTATTTTTGTTTTTTTAATCAATTTTTGCCGATAAGTGTTTCGAAAACTTGATAGTAATTTTCTTTTTTTAATCACTTTTCGCCGTTGAGTATTTCGTAAACGTAATATTCATTTTCTTTTTTAAATACTTTTCGCCGATTAGTGTTCGAAAACTTGATATTCATTTTGCTTTTTTAATCACTTTTCGCCGATGAGTGTTCTGAAAACTTGATATTCATTTTTCTTTTTTAATCAGTTTTCGCCGATTAGTGTTTTGAAAACGTAATATTCATTTTTCTTTTGTTTTTTAAATAGTTTTCGCCGATGAGTGTTTCGAAACTTGATATTCATTTTTCTTTTTTTTTTAAATAGTTTTCCCCGATGAGTGTTTCGAAAACTTGATATGATTTTTCTTTTTTAATCAGTTTCGCCAATTAGTGTTTCGAAAACGTGATATTCATTTTTCTTTATTTAGTTAGTTTTTTCACCGATAAGTGTTTCCAAAACTTGATATTCATTTTTCTTTTTCTAAATCATTTTTCGCCGATGAGTTTTTCGAAAACGTGATATTTATTTTTTTTTTTAATCAGTTTTTGCCGATGAGTGTTTCGAAAACTTGATATTCATTTTTCTTTTTTTAATCAGTTTTAGACGATAAGTGTTTTCGAAAACTTCATATCATTTTTTTTTTTTTAATCAATTTTTGCCGATGAGTGTTCTGAAAACTTGATATTCATTTTTTTTTTTTTTAATCAGTTTCGCCGATGAGTGTTTCAAAAAACTTAATATCATTTTTTTTTTCTTAATCAGTTTTCGCCGATGAGTGTTTCGAAAACGTGATATTCATTTTTCTTTATTTAATTTGTTTTCATCGATGAGTGTTTCGAAAACGTAATATTCATTTTTTCTTTTTTTTTAAAAGCCAACGGAAACCAACGAGTAGAGTTAGCATAGGATGTGCAACTCTAAGTGGACTAACCTGAGGATGGTATATATCCACAGTTATAGTCGTGTTAAGTGAGGTCTTTGGATGAGAAGACCGACCTGAGCCTGAGGCAGAGTAATGAGTATGATGGTAAGGAGGAGACTAGTGAGTTTCCATTATAAACAGAAATGACTACAAGTAGTAGTCAGAGAAGAGTCTAAGTCAGTCAGACATAGGATGTCGACAGGGAGTAACCTGAAGTGGTTATGAAAACACTAAGGGTAAGTCTAGAAGTCCGGAAAAGAAAGGGAAACACGAGTCATAAATGTAAGATCCTTTACCGTTTGGTGGAGAGAAACGGTAAAGTGTAACACTATGTTGTGCTAGTGCCATGGCATTTAGCCTCGTTAGGACAGAGTAGGATAAACCGAGTCGGTAGTGAGTGTAACCAACCTCGGAAGGGTTGGGTACACTGATGGCCAAATTATAAACACCTACGTAGGGGTATGCCGTGTAAGCGGTAAGTCTAGTGTAGAGTAGAGGGGTAGCAAGATTAAAAGACTTTTCTGGAGAAGTCGTTTACAAAGAATACATCGGGGAATACCGGCAGGGTAGCTGCTTGGTAGTAGAGGATACTTAAGTACGGGGACTTCGATGTAGAGGAGTACTTAGAATTTATAGAAATAGAACTAGTGTGCCATGCAAATAGCAATACTAGTGTCTTGGCGTGTTCCAAGACGGATAAAAGAAGTCATTACGAAGGTAGCTAGTCGGACAACCAGTTGAGTCAAGGTAAGCCTCATGAGAGAAGGCAATAGTTAACTCCTCGGAGAACTAAATTGGAGCATGGCATCGGTACGTGCCAGACACTCAATTGCATTAGTAGCACAAAGTGAGTTGAAACTAAGAAAGTTAGGTATCCTCGGGGAAGGATACGACGACAGATGGAGTCTGTCAGTTAACACCTCGCGGAGGGTGTTAACTATGAAACTAAAAATACCAACGATCACAGAAAGAATATGTAGAAACCAGATAGAGACCTTGAGCCTCTAGGAAAGAAAGATGAATCGTAGGGTAAAACGGTATAAAACTTCCACATTGAAGAAACCATAGATGAAATTGAGCCGAGCTGGCAACAAGCCAACAACCCACGAAGGAGATAAAATTCGGGGACCGAATTTCTTAAGGGAGGAAGAATGTAATACCCCAGAAAATTTCAAGGATTAAAGAATGATTTAATTAAAAATCTCGAGTATTTAAGAATGATTTATTCTGGGGCTAGGAATTAAAACTTTAAAAAGAATATAGAAAAAAATATATGAAAGTTAAAAGAAACCGGAAAGGAACCGGAAAGGAACCGTGAAATTCTTCAAAATTTCATGTAAATAAAAAGATGAAAGAAATGAGTAAAATATTTTTTTTTGAAATTATTCAGGACCTACGAAATTAGAAACCCAAAATAAATAGGAGTGGGAACTAAATCAAAATATTATTAGCTACTATTTGGTTTAATTATTAATTAGTTTATTTTTATTATGATTATTTTAAATATTTAAAAGGGGATTTTAAGAAGTAGAAAGTGAAAGAAAGGTAGTAGAAATAGTTTTGGACTTAATTCAGGACCTAGGGACTTGGAAACCTTGAATTAAATGGGGAAAAGAGAGTGGGAAATTTTTGGGTATCTAGTTGGGATATAAGAGAAAATAAAAAATTTAATTGGAAAGAGGAGGATTTAATTGGGGATATTTTTCCACCTCTTCGTCATTATAATTATTATGATTAGTGTTATATTTAATTATTTAATCATTATTATTATCGATATATATATTTTGTGTGGGTTAGTGGATAGAAAGAAGAAAAAAAGGAAAAGGGGAAAGAGAGAAAGGGCCATGGGATTGAAGAAAAAAGAAAGAAAGAAAACAAGAGAGAGAAAGAAGAGAGAGAGAGGGAGAAGAGGCGTGGAAGAAGAAGAAGAAGGGAGGGTTGGGGTCCGCCGGAAAAGTGACCGGGGAGAGCTAGTCGACGCCGGAGAAGTCACCGGAGCTCGGGTACGACGTCTCCTACACTTCCACCAATCGAATCAAAGGTTGGTAACCCAATTTCATTCGAAACCCCCAATTTCTTCATTTTAGGGATTTTCTTCGTCTACCTTCGATTGAATTATTTCGGGGTAGATTGAGACCTAGAAAGTGTTCTTGAACACTTAGTTGGGGCAGGAATCAGATTATTCTCGGATTTACCCAAATTCGAATTGGAAGGATTTGGGGTTGAAATTATAATTATTTCCAAATTGGGAAAAATTGTTGATAATTATGATTGAGCTTGGATTTGAGTAAATAGGCTTGAATTGAAATTATTGAAATTATAATTATTTCCAAATTGGGGAAATTGTTGATAGCTTAGGAATTGACCTTGGATTTGAGTAAATAGGCTTGGATTGGTCCTATTGAAATTATATTGTGGAAATATTAGCTGAACAAGACCCGTGAAGAGCTGGTCAGATGTTATTAAGGTTGAACTTGGACGTTAACGTGCCGGGTCCCTGCTCTATATGCCCAAATACACTTAAGGGTGACGTTGAGAGTTTTAAACCTCCCCACTTTGATCTTTAAACACTCGAGGATAATTATGAATAATTATTAA
Source organism: Senna tora (assembly GCA_014851425.1). Lineage (NCBI taxonomy): Eukaryota > Viridiplantae > Streptophyta > Magnoliopsida > Fabales > Fabaceae > Senna > Senna tora. Next base: position 29,344,832 of record CM026267.1, read on the forward strand.
GAATTATTTTAGGTACCTTCTTGTTTCTCATTTATGGAAACTTGCGGAACAATGAAGTCCAAATTCTAAAATGGTAATTTTATTCCTTCATAATTATTAGGAAGCCTTAAGTAGGGTGAATTAAAGGTGTATTGAGGTTTAGAAACTAGATTTCTTAGAACCCGAGTAAGAACACAACAACAACAACGATCAAAGCCTTTTCCCACTAGGTAGGGTCGGCTATATGGATCAAGCGACGCCAACATGTTCTGTCTTTGCACATTCTATTGTTAAGTTATTTATGGCTAGATCCCTCTTAATCGTTTCTCCTATTGTTTTCTTTGGTCTTCCCCTACCTCTAGTTATTAGGTTATCTTCCATTTGGTCAACTCTACGTACCGGAGCCTCTTTCGGCCGCCTTTGTACATGACCAAACCACCTAAGGCGTGTTTCGACTAATTTTTCGACAATAGGTGCTACCCCCACTTTCTCTCTAATATAATCATTCCTAATCCTATCCATTCTTGTGTGACCACTCATCCAGCGCAACATTCTCATTTCTGCCACGTTGAATTTGTGCTCATGTTGGCTTTTTATCGCCCAGCATTCATTACCATACAGTAAAGCTGGTCTTATTGCGGTGCGATAAAATTTCCCCTTAAGCTTAAGCGGTACTTTCTTATCACAAAAACACCTGATGCCTTCCTCCATTCATCCATCCTGCTTGGATCCTATGGTTTACATCTTCCTCTATTTCTCTATTATTTTGTATTATCGTTCTCAAATACTTAAAACTTGTGACTTCCCGCATGGGGTGATCTCCAAGTTTCACCTCACTCCTAGAATCAGCGTCCCTACCACTAAATTTACATTTCATATACTCCGTTTTGCTTCGACTTATGCGAAATCCATATGTCTCCAAAGCTTGCCTCCATCTCTCTAATTTTTCATTTACTTGTTCTTTGGAATCTCCAATCAAGACTATATCGTCAGCAAAAAGCATACACCTTGGTACTGCCTCTTGTATATGTTCAGTGAGCACATCCAATACCAAATTGAAGAGGTAAGGGCTCAAAGCTGAACCTTGATGTAGTCCTATGGTTATAGGAAAATCCTTCGTAACACTACCTGTGTTCTCACACAAGTCGTGACTCCATCGTACATGTCTTTGATTGCTCGGATATAGGCCACTCGTACTCCTTTCTTTTCCAAAGCCTTCCATAATACTTCTCTCGGTACTCTATCATAGGCCTTTTCCAAATCAATAAAAACCATATATAGATCCTTATGAGACCTCTGGTATCTCTCCATCAATCTTCTTAATAGATATATTGCCTCTATGGTTGACCTCCCTGGCATGAACCCAAATTGATTCTCTGTAATTCGCGTCTCCACCCTCAACCTCCACTCAATAAGCTTCTCCCATAGCTTCATAGTATGGCTCATGAGTTTGATCCCCCTATAATTTGCACAATTTTGTATACCCCCTTGTTCTTATACACTGGGATCAAAGTACTTTTCCTCCAATCATCCGGCATTTTCTTGGATCTCAATATCACTTAAAAAGCTTTGTTAACCAATTTACGCTTTTGCTTCCTAGGCTCTTCCACACCTCAATGGGTATATTATCCGGTCCTACTGCTTTGCTATTATCCATTCTCTTCAATGCTTGTGCCACCTCGTGCTCTTGTATTCTCCATTAGAAACTATAATTGAGATCCTCTTCGTTAGTACTTAGCCCATCAGTATGACTAGCAGCCGTTTGTCCTTCATTAAAAAGTTTGTCAAAATAATCCTTCCATCGTTCTTGAATATCTTGGTCCTTTACCAAGATATTACCTTCTTCATCCTTAATACATTTCACTTGATCTATGTCTCTTGTCTTTCTCTCCTTACTCTTAGCAAGTTTGAATATTTTTCTCTCCCCATCTTTGGTTCCTAAAGATTGGTAAAACCCTTCGTAGGCCCTATTTCTTGTCTCTGACACTATCCTCTTAACATCTTTCTTAGCTACCTTATAGTTCTCCCAGCTTACATTATCTCTACATGCCTGCCATGTTTTATAACATTTTCTTTTAACCTTAATCTTATTTTGTACACTTTCATCCCACCACCAAGATTCTTTCCCCTTCGGTCCAAAACCTCTAGATATACCTAGTGTTTTAGTTGCCACGTTCCTAATTCCTTGTGCCATTGTATTCCACATGTGGTTTGCATCTCCTTGTGTTTCCCAAGCCCTTTCTTCCAACATCTTTTTTTTTTGGCTTTCTTCCAACATCTTTCTTTTGAAACTCTCTTGTTTTTCACCCTTCAAATGCCACCACCTTATTCTAGGGCTTGGCTTATGATTGTTTCGTTTTCCCCTACCCTTAACCTGAACATCCATTACCAAGACCCTATGTTGGGTAGTTAGGCTCTCTCCCGGAATGATCTTTGCAATTGGTGCAAAGTTTCCTATATGATTTCCTTACCAAAAAGAAATCAATTTGGGAAGATGTCGCCCCACTCTTGTAGGTAATAAGATGCTCTACCCTCTTTTTAAAACAAGTATTTTCTATAATGAAATTAAAAGCTAAAGCAAAATCTAAGATTGTTTTACCCTCTGTGTTTACTTCTCCAATGCCATGTCCTCCGTGATAACCTTCGTATCCTCTAGCGTCCCTCCCTACATGTCCATTTAGATCTCCTCCTAAGAAGATCTTTTCCCTAGACGATATTCCCTGTATTAAAGCTTCTAGGTCCTCCCAGAATTTAAGCTTATGTTGTTCCCCTAATCCTACTTGTGGTGCGTAGGCACTAATAACATTAAAGGTCTCTCTATCCACTACAAGCTTTAGGGCAATTATCCTATCTCCAATTCTTTTTATTTCCACCACCTTGTCCTTCCATTCTTTATCTATAATTATACCTACCCCGTTTTTTGCTTTGGACTTGCCCGCGTACCAAAGCTTAAAACCTGAAGTGTCTAATTCTCTAGCCTTATCTCCTACCCATTTATTCTCTTGTAGGCACATTACATTTATCTTTCTCCTAATCATGGTGTCTACTATCTCCATCGATTACTTGTAAGTGTGCCAATATTCCAAGTCCCAAAGCGTATCCTACCCTTATGGACTAGCTTCTTTACTCACATCCGTCCGCGAAAATGTGGGAACCCTTGCTTATTTTTCACTACATCCGGGCGTTGATGTAGCGGCCCTTGCTCATTTGACACTGCACTCGAGCCATACAGCACGTTGCTTCCGGGCAACGACCTAGCATTAACATGTTTACGTCGTTGATCCATATTCATGAAGATTCGACAAAGTTTTTACGTTGGCTGTCGACTACCTAACACAACCCTCCTCCTTTATCCGGGCTTGGGACCGGCTATGCAAGCATAGGCGGAGTTCCGAGTAAGAACACAAATTGAAACAAAAGGCTTAGACCTTCCAAAAATTAGGATTCCATCCAACCAAGCTAGATAAGCTTCCTTAGATGCGAATACAAGTGAGATAGAGGTCTAATACTCAAATCCATGTATGTGAAACACTCAAGTAGAGTGTTATATTTGAGTAACTCAAGTGTCCGAGGAAGGATACGCATAAGTCGGGATAGAAAAGTCCGATAAGACCAAGAGCTTGACTCTGTGGCAACCATGGACTACATGTGAGAGTAATGGAAAGATAAATAACGACTTAAGTTAAGTAATAACTTTAATGAAGTAAATGTTGTTCTTATAGGAACAACGGTACGCAAAAGAGTGCAACATGAACTCCGAGGAGACTTAAGTTACAGGAGAAGATTGCATGGAAGGTTGGCAAAGGTCAGGGTTCTTCCATCTCTGCTCCTAGGGTTGTATGCTTATGTGGATTACATGAGTATGTACATTCTCTGCTTGTCTGGTATGTGTTAGCTAGAGGTATAGAATGTTAAAAGAATAAAGGAATTAGAAAATAGGTTGTGGAAAGTAGCTTAGATAGTAAGACATAGGAGAAGAGAGTAATTGTTTGCTATGATTGGTGTGTTACAAATCTAACTCATACACTCCGGAGGCATGATGAGTATTTTATTAAATCTTTTCCACGACGTTGGCAAGAGTCCTTGTATGGAAGGACTAAGCTTTTATTTTGAAAACTCGTCACGACGGTGACTTAAATTATAATCATGCAAATAGAGTTATTGGTGGGTTTTGGATTTGATTATGCTAGAGATGTGAGACATCGACTAGAACAACGTCAGATGACACTTGAGACCTCAGTTTTATAATCACCATGACGATGGTCATTGCCCTATCCTGGCAATAGGGCCAGAAAGGATTTATATTGCTATGACGATAGCTTGAGGTTCAAAGAGTGCATCTGGACGGGTATATGAGTTATATCCTGTTGAGGATACTTGTCGATATTAACAAGGAGAAGAATTGTTGATCCTTCGGGAAAGATACAAAGAATCCTATTAATATGTGAGACTAAGGGAAGGAGACACGGGAGGAACCTACTGGTGAACCGTGAGCCTAACCTAGAAAAGAGAAATCATCCTGTGGAGTTGGTCCAGGTGTGTCAGTGGCCATGCTTCGAGACGTCGTGCCGTGCCCGCCATGTGGCCTGGTTGGGTAATGAACGAGTGGGCTCAAGCTATTGCCCCAGTGAGGGGTCAGAACATGCCACTTGGTGGCTATGGATCAATTGCTTGATAGATAGAGGTTGGTTGTGTTTGATTAACAGAATTGTCACGAGGTGACTAGTACCCAAGTGAATGGGTTAAATATTGTTTGATTAACAGGATTGTCACGAGGTGACCAGTACCCAAGTGAATGGGTTAAGTATGCTTTGCCACGTGGTGGCCAGTAACCCGAGTGCACAGGTTCGAAGTAGAAAAGCCACGTAGTGGCTAGTAGATACCCCAGAGTGGGGGAGATTAAGTAGATGTATGTTAGAGTATCTATGTGTATATACAAATTGTCTGTGTTTGCATATGATTGCTGATTGTCCAGCGTAGTAGTGACGTAGAGGATTACGTCACCACAACGTTTTGGTTGATTCAAACATGCTGAACGTGAGAAGACCGGTAAGTAGAGGCCGGCACTATATGTTATATGTTTACTTGTTGAGTGATGAAGTGAAATAAACTGTTGCATGTTTATATCTGTCAAATGCATGTGAGTGGTTGGGTGAAATATCTGTTGTTGTGTGATCACCAAGGATGTATGTTAATTAACAACAACTAGTTGTTTTTGCATGTGGTTGTGTATGAGTCCCATTCCCAGCGCTATGGTACCCGCCTTGCGCCGGGGATGGGAGAGTCCTCACTAAGTCGCGTGGTTAAGACTCACACCTCATTTTTACTACACAGAGATAGGTTTAGTACAGGTGGAAGAAGTCTCGGTGGAACGAGGGACAAGCAAAACTTTCCAAGACCCACAACTTGTTCATGTGGGTGAATAAATTGTAATTGTAATTTAGTTTACTTTATCATTGTATCATAAAGTAAAGGGTAGACGTACCCAACTATATTGTATCAAAAAATCTAGAACTGTCAGCTTCACTCACCTTAAAGATCAGGATCCGTTAGATTATAATGCATGGAGAACTTGTTTCCAATATATATATACATATATCTGTTGCATGCGAATAGTATAGGCAGCATCTTCGGATGTGTAGCCAGTACACAGGTTATATATTATGTGTGTTTTCCTATATCTATATCCTGAAGCGGCACTGGCCGTGGATTTGCTTGCCTAGGATAGGCCACCATTTCGGTGTAGCCATTGTATTATAATGCATGTGAATGTATTGTTCAATAATAACTATTCTGTCAATTAGGTGATAAAGCTTACAGTCATAGGGATATTCCCTGTGTCTATGCCGGTCACGGTCCTCTAATAAATTGATATTCATTTTTCTTTTTTTAATCAGTTTTAGCCGATGAGTGTTCTAAAAACTTGATATTCATTTTTCTTTCTTTTAATCAGATTTCGCCGATGAGTGTTTCGAAAATTAATATTCATTTTTCTTTTTTTTAATCAGTTTTTGCCGATGAGTGTTTTCGAAAACTTGATATTCATTTTTCTTTTTTTAATAAATTTTCACCGATGAGTGTTCCGAAAACTTGATATTCATTTTTCTTTTTTTAATCACTTTTCACCGATGAGTGTTTCGAAAACTTAATATTATTTTTCTTTTTTTTAATCAGTTTTTGCCGATGAGTTTTTCGAAAATTTGGTATTCATTTTTCACTTTTTCGTAAGTTTTCGCTAATGAGTGTTTCGAAAACTTGATATTCATTTTTCTTTTTTTAATTAATTTTTGCCGATGAGTGTTTCGAAAGCTTGATTTTCATTTTTCTTTTTTTAATAAGTTTTCGCCGATGTGTGGTTTCGAAAACTTGATATCAATTTTTATTTTCTTTAATCAGCTTTCGTAGATGAGTGTTTCAAAAATTTGATATTCATTTTTCGTTTTTTAATCAGTTTTCGCCGATGAGTGTTTCCAAAACTTGATATTCATTTTTCTTTTTTAAATCAGTTTTCACCGATGAGTGTTTCGAAAACTTGATATTCATTTTCCTTTTTTAATCAATTTTCGCCGATGAGTGTTTTGAAAACTTGATATTCATTTTTCTTTTTTTAATCAGTTTTCGCCGATAGGTGTTTCAAAAACTTAACATTTATATTTGTTTTTTTAATCAATTTTCGCCATGTGTGTTACGAAAACTTGATAGTAATTTTTCATTTTTTAATCAGTTTTCGCCGTTGAATGTTTCGAAAAGGTAATATACATTTTTCTTTTATTTTAAATTGTTTTCGCCGATAAGTGTTTCGAAAACTTGATATTTTTTTTCTTTTTTTAATCAGTCTTCGCCGATGAGTGTTCTGAAAACTTGATATTCATTTTTCTTTTTTTTAATCAGTTTTCGCCGATGAGTGTTTTGAAAACGTAATATTCATTTTTCTTTTTTTTAAATACTTTTCGCCGATTAGTGTTTCGAAAACTTTATATTCATTTTTTTAAATAGTTTTCCCGATGAGTGTTTATATTCATTTTCCTTTTTTAATCAAATTTTTGCCGATTAGTGTTTCGAAAACTGATATTCATTTTAATTTTTTTTAATCAGTTTTCGTCGATGAGTGTTTCAAAAACTTGATATTCATTTTTCTTTTTTTAATAAGTTTTCGCCGATGAGTGTTTCGAAAACTTTATATTCATTTTTCTTTTTTTAATCAGTTTTCGCCGATGAGTGGTTTCGAAAACTTGATATCCATTTTTTTTCTTTAATCAGCTTTCGTAGATGAGTGTTTCGAAAACTTGATATTCATTTTTCTTTTTTAATCAGTTTTCGCCGATGAGTGTTTCCAAAACTTGATTTTCTTGTTAATCAATTTTCGCCGATGAGTGTTTCGAAAACTTGATATTCATTTTTCTTTTTTATTCAGTTTTAGCCGATGAGTGTTTTCGAAAACTTGATATTCATTTTTCGTTTTTTAATCAGTTTTTGCCGATGAGTGTTTCGAAAACTTGATATTCATGTTTCTTTTTTTAATTAGTTTTAGCAGAGGATTGTTTTCGAAAACTTGATAATTATGTTTCTTTTTTAAATCTGTTTTCGCCGATTAGTGTTCGAAAACTTGATATTCATTTTTCTTTTTTAATCAGTTTTAGCCGATGAGTGTTTTCGAAAACATGATTCATTTTTCTTTTTTTTTTAATTAATTTTCGTCGATGAGTGTTCTGAAAACTTGATATTCATTTTTTTAATTAGTTTTCACCGTTGAGTGTCTCGAAAACTTAATATTTATTTTTCTTTTTTTAATCAGTTTTTGTCGATGAGTGTTTTCGAAAACATGATATTCTTTTTTCTTTTTTTAATAAATTTTCGCCGATTAGTGTTCTGAAAACTTGATATTCATTTTTCTTTTTTTTAATCAGTTTTCGCCGATAAGTGTTTCAAAAACTTAATATTTATTTTTCTTTTTTTTAATCAGTTTTCGCCGATAAGTGTTTCGAAAACTTGATAGTAATTTTTCTTTTTTTTTTAAAATTGTTTTCCCCGATAAGTATTTCGAAAACTTGATATTCATTTTTCTTTTTCTTAATCTGTTTTCGCCGATGAGTGTTTCGAAAACGTGGTATTCATTTTTCTTTATTTAATTAGTTTTCGCCGATGAGTGTTTCGAAAACTTGATATTCATTTTTCTTTTTTGAATCTGTTTTCGCCGATGAGTGTTCTGAAAACTTGATATTCATTTTTATTTTTTTTAATCAGTTTCGCTGATGAGTGTTTTGAAAACGTAATATTTATTTTTCTTTTTTTAATAGTTTTCGCGGATGTCACGACCCCCCTACCGGGCGCCCGTGACCGGCACGGGAGGTAGGATTTCTCCTATCCCGTAAGCCTCTAATTCCTGATGGACATTCTTATATATGCGTAACTACCCATTTCTAATACAAACAATATAGTATTTATATGGTCATCCCTATCCGATGACCTAAGTAGCACACAATCCACGGCTCGCTCAACGCCGCTTCAGTCTATACATGTACACATAATCAATCACACGTACGTATAATATACATATTGATCACGCGCTTAAAGGCGGGTGATCTATCCTATTCACATGCAGAATCCCTGTGTACAGTCAAGCATATATATTCAATCACACACCTGCATAAAATACATATTGATCACACGCCTCAATGCGTGTGACCTATCCTATTCACATGCGGAAGCCGTATTTTCACACAATCAAGTATTCAGTCACACATATATATAAGTTTACATATTGACCACACGCTCAGTGCGAGTGGTCTATCCTATTCACATGCGGAAATCACATCCATATATATATATATATATACACATGATATTCATCATATCATAACCTATAATCCCAACAACCAGACCAATCTTTAATCTGTATGAAGCCGACATATATGCATATAGCAACTGTACAAAACAATGCTATACCAAAATGAATCATATACATATATATCCTGTCAAAATACATATAGCAGTACTACCCACGCGAACAATGCGTGCGGTCTTTAAGTCTGTCCGCCTCCCTGGGATGAAGTGGAAACGCTTCCGATGCCTATACCACCTGTGTCTGTAACATGTAATATTGGGGTGAGTCAAACATACTCAGTGAGAGGCTTTCCCATCCCTGGTGTAGTAGCGGGTACCACTACAACTGGGGAAGAGGAGCCAATCACAAACACATACGCATATAACGGGTTTAGGTTTTCATATATTAGGTGGTCAGACAATTAACATATATTATATTCACAATAAAGAATTTAAAGCATGGATTTACATACATTTAAATTCACACATACATCATATCATGATTTAACATACAATTCCATGTGGTCCTCTGTATTCAAGTAATCATAATCATAAACTGGCCCGAAGGCAATATCTCCGTTAGGAGAGAATCTGGCCCGAAGGCAATATCTCACGTGAGCAATATGGGAACCTAGTTGATCATTCTAGGAACCCCTGGTCCCAAGACTTTACTTGGAACAATAGTCTGACCCCAAGACTTCACTTGGAGCATAGCCGGAAACTCATCTGACCTCGGTTTATACAAGGCAATAGCCACAATGTGGTGAACTCGTATACTCTGTATTTCTGTGGTTTGACTCAAGACAAGAGACTCAATCTACCCGGACCACCCGTGATAGACTCGGTTCCTGCGTTGTACAATAAATGACCCCTGTGGACCACTACTTGTTCATTTTACTTCTTCTTAGGTAAATTTAGATTTCCAAGTGGTTTCTAATTTGGACTCTTGGTTCAGAACAAAGTCACCTATGTTTATTCTCTTTAAGGACTTACTTACAAAACCACACCCTTCAGATAATATTTACTCGATCCTACCCCCGATGTCGTATAGGTCCCGAGGACCTTCTGTTCATATAGGGCTCCTTGAGCCACCGTTGCTTTTACAATTCACATACACACATATAGCACAGTTTCACATATACTGTAATTTAGGAACAACAATAACATGTTATCTAACATGTAATTCCTACAAATAGGCAAGAAGGCAAACCACATATCCTATCCGCAGTCAACCCTATAGGGCAAGGATAGGAAAGCCCCTCACCTGGTTGGCCCCTCTGATTGGCTCTCGGTGCGCCCGAATATACGCATATACTTGAGAGATTCAGAGACTTGAAAATTCAACCACTATCGTGTACATGTAACGCTAATGCTCATGTTCTTTCTAATTAATTCCATAGACTAGTTGTTGGCTTGGAATGCCCTCAACTAGTTTTCGGAACACCTAGCATGCTTCTAATTCGTGTCCAACCCTCTCTTAATCACGCTATTCGGAAAACGTTGAATTTGGGAATGCAAGGTTACCCAATTTCACCTCTATGAGTCCATGTGAAGTTCCCATTACCCAAGTCTTGAATTTATGGCTCAAGAGTCATATATAAATTCTACTTGTCCAAAATTTCCATTTATCAAAATAACCTTGAACACTTTACCTACCCATGAATACACATACCCGAATACGCGTAAAATTAGAGAATTGTCTCTTTTTCCCCGAACGGGGTTCTGGGTGAGATGGGAATTACTCGGGTTTTCATCCCTCGTACATTCCAATAATTTTTTACAATTTTTATAATTATTATTCAACCTTTCAATGCACCCCAAGTCATTCCACAACACCCTTAAACCTTAACAACCACATTTTCCTACACTTTTTCCAACCCGGATAAGTTCCATCAATTTGGTTCTGGTTCCTAAGCTTCCAACTCACTTCCTAACATGCATATACTTCAATTTAGGACCCAAAATACTCAGATTGAATCAATTGGGGTCTTTCCAAAAATCCCTAAAATTGATAAAACTGGGGTTTGAGAGTTTCGGGACTTCTCACCTCGATTCAACCGGTTAGAAGGACGATATGGAGTAAAGGAGACTCCCAGCTACCTTCCCCGGTGAAGAGACGGCGTTTTCCGGCGAGAAGCTCTCTTCTTTTGCTTTCTCTCTCTAACCCAAGCTCTCTCTCTCCTCCAGCCACAAGACGGTGACCGGCTCCAGTGGGCAACGATTCCGACCTCCTCTCGCGTTGCTCCGGCCACCATGCGTTGGCCTTCCTCCTCCGTGAGCTCCTTCCCTTCTCCCCGTGCTTCTGTGCGTGTCGACCCTCACCCCACGCCTTCCTTTTTTTTTTCTTTTCTTTTCTTATCTTTTCTCTACCTCCCTTATCAATAAGTTAATATATACATATATACATTACAAACAACAAATAACTATAAAATAAAAGAAAAAAAAATCTGATTTCTTTTTACATATATATACATTTATATAATTGATTAATATATACATATTAAAAGAAAGTAAGTCTGATTATTAATAACTATTAGGATCTAAAATACTTTGTATTCACAACATAGTAGGTAATAGGGTAGTGTGTATTTTTATCTCATCTTACATTCTAAATTAATTAATTAAATTAGACTAACGACGCTAATTAAATATCTTCAGGTATTACAGCCGATGAGTGTTTCGAAAACTTGATATTCATTTTTTTTAAAATAGTTTTCCACGATTAGTGTTTCGAAAAATTAATATTCATTTTTCTTTTTTAATCAGTTTTCGCCGATTAGTGTTTCGAAAATTTGATATTCATTTTTTTTAATCAGTTTTCGTCGTTGAGTGTTTCAAAAACTTGATATTCATTTTTCTTTTTTTAATAAGTTTTCTCCGATGAGTGTTTCGAAAACTTGATATTCATTTTTCTTTTTTAAATCAGTTTTCGCCGATGAGTGGTTTCGAAAACTTGATATCCATTTTTATTTTCTTTAATCAGCTTTCGTAGATGAGTATTTCGAAAACTTGCTATTCATTTTTCTTTTTTTAATCAGTTTTCGCCGATGAGTGTTTCGAAAACTTTATATTCATTTTTATTTTTTTAATCAATTTTGGTCGATAAGTGTTTCGAAAATTGGATATTCATTTTTTTCAGTAAGTTTTCGCTGTTTAGTGTTTCGAAAACTTAATATTCTTTTTTTTAATCAGTTTTTGCGGATGAGTGTTTCGAAAACTTGATATTCATTTTTCTTTTTTTAATCAGTTTTAGCCGATGAGTGTATTCGAAAACTTGATATTCATATTTCTTTTTTAATCAATTTTCGCCGATGAGTTTTCTGAAAACTTGATATTCATTTTCTCTTTTTAATCTGTTTTCGCCGAATAGTATTTCGAAAACTTAATATTTATTTTTCTTTTTTTTAATCTATTTTTGCCGATGCGTGTTTCAAAAACTTGATATTCATTTCTCTTTTTTTAATCAGTTTTTGCCGATCAGTGTTTCGAAAACTTAATATTCATTTTTCTTTTTTTAATCAGTTTTAGCCGAGGAGTGTTTTCGAAAACTTGATAATTATTTTTCTTTTTTTAATCAGTTTTCGCCGATGAGTGTTCTGAAAACTTGATATTCATTTTTCTTTTTTTTACTCAGGTTTCGCCGATGAGTGTTTTGAAAACTTGATATTCTTTTTTCTCTTTTTAATCAGTTTTCGCCGATAAGTGTTTCGAAAACATAAATTTATTTTTCTTTTTTTAATCAGTTTTCGCCGATGAGTGTTTCGAAAATTTGATATTCACTTTTCTTTTTTTAATAAGTTTTCGCTGATGAGTGTTTCGAAAACTTGATATTCATTTTTCTTTTTTTAATCAGTTTTCGCCGATGAGTGGTTTCGAAAACTTGATATCCATTTTTATTTTCTTTAATCAGCTTTAGTAGATGAGTGTTTCGAAAACTTGATATTCATTTTTTTTTTTTTAATCAGTTTTCGCCGATGAGTGTTTCCAAAACTTGATATTCAGTTTTCTTTTTTGAATCAGTTTTCACCGATGAGTGTTTCAAAAACTTGATATTCATTTTGCTTTTTTAATCAGTTTTCGCCTTTGAGTGTTTCTAAAACTTTAAATTCATTTTTATTTTTTTAATCAATTTTGGTCGATAAGTGTTTTGAAAATTGGATATTCATTTTTTTAGTAAGTTTTCGCTGTTTAGTGTTTCGAAAACTTAATATTCATTTTTCTTTTTTTAATCAGTTTTTGCGGACGAGTGTTTCGAAAACTTGACATTCATTTTTCTTTTTTTAATCAGTTTTAGCCGATGAGTGTTTTCGAAAACTTGATATTCATATTACTTTTTTTAATCAATTTTCGCCGATAAGTGTTCTGAAAACTTGATATTCATTTTCTTTTTAATCTGTTTTCGCCGATGAGTGTTTCGAAAACTTAATATTTATTTTTCTTTTTTTAATCTGTTTTTGCCGATGAGTGTTTCGAAAACTTGATATTCATTTTTCTTTTTTTAACCAGTTTTTGCCGATCAGTGTTTCGAAAACTTAAAATTCATTTTTCTTTTTTTAATCAGTTTTAGCTGAGGAGTGTTTTCGAAAACTTTATAATTATTTTTCTTTTTTTAATCAGTTTTCGCCGATGAGTGTTCTGAAAACTTGATATTCATTTTTCTTTTTTTTACTCAGGTTTCGCCGATGAGTGTTTTGAAAACTTGATATTCATTTTTCATTTTTTTAATCAGTTTTCGCCGATAAGTGTTTTGAAAACTTAATATTTATTTTTCTTTTTTTAATAAGTTTTCGCCGATAAGTGTTTCGAAAACGTAATATTCATTTTTCATTTTTTTAAATAGTTTTCGCCGATGAGTGTGTCAAAAACTTGATAGTCATTTTTCTTTTTTAATCAGTTTTTGCCGATGAGTGTTCTGAAAATTTGATATTCATTTTTTCTTTTTTAATCAGTTTTCGCCGATTAGTGTTTTGAAAATGTAATATTCATTTTTCTTTTTCTTTTTTAAATAGTTTTTCGCCGAAGAGTGTTTAAACTTAATTTCATTTTCTTTTTTAAATAGTTTTCCCCGATTAGTGTTTCGAAAACTTGATATTCATTTTTCTTTTTCTTAATCAATTTTCGCCGATTAGTGTTTCGAAAACTTGGTATTCATTTTTCTTTATTTAATTTGTTTTCACCGATGAGTGTTTCGAAAACTTGATATTCATTTTCCTTTTTCTAAATCAGTTTTCGCCGATGAGTGTTTCGAAAAAGTGATATTCATTTTTCTTTTTTAATCAGTTTTTGCCGATGAGTGTTTCGAAAACTTGATATTCATTTTTATTTTTTTAATGAGTTTTAGCCGATGAGTGTTTTCGAAAACTTGATATTTATTTTTCTTTTTTTAATCAATTTTCGCCGATGAGTGTTCTGAAAACTTGATATTTATTTTTCTTTTTTTTAATCAGGTTTAGCCGATGAGTGTTTCAAAAACTTGATATTCATTTTTCTTTTTCTTAATCAGTTTTCGCCGAAGAGTGTTTCGAAAACGTGATATTCATTTTTCTTTATTTAATTAGTTTTCCTCGATTAGTATTTCGAAAACGTATTATTCATTTTTCTTTTTTTTAAACAGTTTTCCCCGATAAGTGTTTCGAAAACATGATATTCATTTTTCTTTATCTTAATCAGTTTTAGCCGATGAGTGTTTCGAAAACGTGATATTCATTTTTCTTTATTTAATTAGTTTTTCACCGATGAGTGTTTCGAAAACTTGATATTCATTTTCTTTTATTAATTAGTTGTCACCGATAAGTGTTTCAAAAACTTGATATTTATTTTCTTTTTTTAATCAGTTTTCGTCGATTAGTTTTTCGAAAACTTGATATTCATTTTTATTTTCTTTAATCAGTTTTCGTAGATGAGTGTTTCGAAAACTTGATATTCATTTTTCTTTTTTTAATCAGTTTTCGCCGATGAGTGTTTCGAAAACTTGATATTCATTTTCCTTTTTTAATCAGTTTTCGCCGATGAGTATTTTTCAAAACATGATATTCATTTTTCTTTTTTTAATCAATTTTCTCCGATGAGTGCTCTGAAAACTTGATATTCATTTTCTTTTTTTTAATCAATTTTCGCCGATGAGTGTTTCGAAAACTTGATATTCATTTTTATTTTTTTAATCAGTTTTAGCCGATGAGTGTTTTCGAAAACTTGATATTAATTTTTCTTTTTTAATCAATTTTCGCCGATGAGTATTCTGCACTTGATATTCATTTTTCTTTTTTTTTAATCAGTTTTAGCCGATGAGTGTTTCGAAAACTTGATATTCATTTTTCTTTTTCTTAATCAGTTTTCGCCGATGAGTGTTTCGAAAACGTGATATTCATTTCTCTTTATTTAATTAGTTTTCATCGATTAGTGTTTCGAAAACGTAATATTCATTTTTCTTTTTTTTAAACAATTTTCCTCGATGAGTGTTTCGAAAACATGATATTCATTTTTCCTTTTTAATCAGTTTTCGCTGATGAGTGTTTCGAAAACTTGATATTCATTTTCCTTTTTTAATCAATTTTCGCCGATGAGTGTTTCGAAAATTTATATTCATTTATATTTTTTTAATCAGTTTTGATCGAATAGTGTTTCGAAAACTGGATATTCATTTTTCCTTTTTTAGTAAGTTTTCGCTGATGAGTGTTTCGAAAACTGGATATTCATTTTTCTTTTTTAATCAGTTTTAGCCGATGAGTGTTCTGAAACTTGATATTCATTTTTCTTTTTTTAATCAGTTCTCGCCGATGAGTGTTTCGAAAACTTGATATTCATTTTTCTTGTCAAGACCCCAAATCGGGAGTACGTGACCGCACGGGAATAGATTTTTACCTCTAAACCCGTAAGCCTTATCCTGTAAACATGACTATAACTACCCTGCTATACAACCAATATATATATATCATACTAGTGGCCACACCTCACTGGTAGCCTAATTAACCTGCAATCTGCGGTTCGCTCAATACCGCTTCAGCTCAATCCAGTGTATAGATATATTTATCAGCACTCATAATGTAAATATTAATATCATATTGACCGTGCATCTCAATACGTACGATCTATCCTATTCACATGCAGCAAGCACACATAATATATATCCATATCATATTGACCGTATGCCTCAATGCGTACGATCAATTCTATTCACATGCAGAAGTTTATATACTCAAACATATATCCTAGTTTATCCCAACTGGACCCTGTCTTTAGTACATGTGAAGCCGACAAGTCTAGAGTGAACGTACGTCAAAAGATGTAAATATTTACAACACTTGAAACTTTAAAATATGTACAACAAAATAAATCAAAATAACCAAAAGGAGTCCACCCACGCGAACAAGTGCGTAAGGATGGTCTGATGTCCGTATCACTGTCCGGACGTCGATGCCTGCCCGATCCCTGTATCTGAAACATTGAAGCAGAGGAGTGAGTCAAACAGACTCAGTGAGAAGCTTCCTATCCTCGGCGTAGCGGCGGGTACCACTACAGCTGGGGAAAGGGAAACACCCACAATCACATGCGCATGAAAGTCCAGTTTATCAAATGTTATATTACGATCAGGCAATATTAATATAACAATTAAAATCACAGATAAACCTACGGATCATGCTTTTCTATCATGCTTCTCGTAAACAAGCAATAAAATTTTAACATATAATATGAAAACTGTAAATCACTTAACTGACCATAGTGCCAGGCTAGGGAAATGGCCTCAACGGGCAAATTCTTTTAATCTTTAATTGACCCTAGTGCCAGGCTAGGGCAATGGCGTCAACGGGCAAATCTTTTAATATTTAACTGACCCTAGTGCCAGGCTAGGGCAATGGCCTCAACGGGCAAATCTTTTAATATTTAACTGACCCTAGTGCCAGGCTAGGGCAATGGCCTCAACGGGCAAATCTTTTCTGACTCGTTTCTCTCCCCGAGCTCTCAGCTGGGATTCTGACTCTATCTACCCATTTCTATCCTAAACTGACTTTACCAAGGTGGTGTGAACCTCCCTTTGACTCACTAGTCCATTTATGAGATCTTTTTAATCCTTATTCAATACCCAAACCTTTTGGTTAGATCATAACCTAGCTCTAAGGCCGTTCCTAAGTTCAATTACCATAAAACGTCAACGTTTACTAACAACTTCTATATGATTTCTTTAATGAGTTTCTAATTAATAGGGTAAACCAAACCTTGGACTCAATCAACAACTTACCCTGTAATATTCGAGATATTTAGATTTGATTATTATTAAATTTATTTTTCTTTCAGAGAAAAATAAATAAAATTAAAGATAAAATTAAATTAAGGGGTGAAAAAAAAAGGAAATCTAAGTATTCTTTTTAGGACCTAAAAAAAGGGAAATATATATATATTAATATATATATATATATATTATATATATATATATATATAATATATATATATTATATATATATATATATATATACACACACACCCATCCTCCCATTACACACACACTCACAATTAAACAAATAAAAAAAAGAAAAAAATATGCAGGAGCAAACGCGACCCCATACATTCAATTAACACACAAATAAAATAAATAAAACACTGTTTTGGTCCTCCACAATGTCTCTTTTGTCAATTTGGTCCCCCATAGATCGGTGTTATCAATTTGGTCCCCCACACATCAAACTGTTAGCAATTTGGTCATTCCGTTAATTAACTTGATGACATGTCAAGTTAAGTTGTAACTCAGCAATTTTTTCATCTAAGTAGGCATAATTAATTTAGAGTAATTATTTTTTATTTTAAAAACCTTTTAAATTAAAAAAAACTTTTGACATATCTCCTTTTAACGCAAAGAAGCATATTTGTGTCATCTTTTTTATTTTTTTTAAATTTAAAAGGTTTTTTAAATAAAAAATAATACTCTAAATTAATTAATGCCTAGTTAGATAAAAAATTGCCGAGTCACAACTTAACTTGACATGTCATCAAGTTAATTAACGGAAGGACCAAATTGCTAACAGTTTGATCGTGGGGGACCAAATTGATAACACCGATCTGTGGGGACCAAATTGACAAAGGAGGCATCTGTGGAGGACCAAAACGTGTTTTACTCATAAAATAATATATATAAAATATGTTAAGTTAAGGGCCAAAACGTGAAGCAACAAACGCATAAAAAAATTAGAACAGAAGCAGCCTCACGCACACAGCCACGCACGAATCGAGAGCAGTAGCCAACGGACCGAGACGGAGAGGAAGCCACGGGAACCGGCCGGAAAAGTCACGCCGGTGCCGGAGAAGTGATCGGACTTCCTCTTTCATCCACCACCAAGCTCCCCATCCGATTGAAATCAAGTAAGAAAGCCCCAAACTCCCAAAACCCCAATTTCTCCAATTTTGGGTATTTTAGGAATTCTTCGAATACTTTCAATCGGGGCATTCCGGGGTTAAATTTGAACTTAGTGGATGTTATTGAAAGCTTGGGGAGGTTCAAAATCGAAGTTAAACCGTAGGAATTGACCGGGTATGGAAATTAGGAAAATTGGGTTAGGAAATTGCTCTAAAATTCGAAATTAATAGTTTGATGCACGTTTAGGCTTGGATTGGAGTAGTATAAAGTGTTATAAATGCTGGAAATAATTAAGGGAATAAAGCCCAGTATTTACCGTCTCAACCGGAACCCAATCCGGTGAAAAAGAGGCGAAATACTAAGCCACAGTACCGTAAAGAGCCGTGCGGTGGGTTGGACACCTCGGTCTAAGTCCGTGGTGGACACCTAAGACCCTTAAATTGGTCACAAGGCTCTAAGTATACCTAATTATTTTTTTATATAATTAAAGAGGTAATATTTAAGCTTTTACTCGGCGAATAAGAGAGACGGTGGAATGAGTAAGCTAGAGCCTCTTCTGAACCGTGAATTTAATTCTTTTATTAGTTAAATACCCATATGAACACATGAAGGGAAATTTAGACAAGTGGGAATCTCTAACCTAAGCAGTTAGAGGTTCTAAATGGCTCGAACGTGTGAAAGTCGAATATGAGACATTCTGGACTTTCAGAAAGAGTAAATAAGATGACGTAACGAACTAAATAATTAGTTCTTAGAAATATCTAGAGGGTACATGAGCATTAGCATGACACACGCATTTTTAGATGCTTAGTTACACGTTCTAAATTTCCTATATATATATATATATATATATATATATATATATAATAATATATATATATATATATAATATATATATATATGTGTGTGTGTGTGTGTGTGTGTGTGTGTATAGGGCACCACAGAGCGATTGGAGCTTCATGCACTCCGAGGACTGAACAGGAGGGCCAACGAGGTGAGGGGTTCTCCCATCCCTGTGCCACGGGTTGGATGAGTACGTGGAGAATGTGATTTGCTCTATTTTGTACAAATTGATTTATGGAATATATTTATATGAATAGATTTATGTTACGCATATATGGTTAGTGAGTAAACAGTAGACGTGCAAACTGTTTATATGTTTATATGTTCGTTCTCAAGTGAATATGCGATATTGTGGCTCATCGAGCCTTATATGATACCGTGGGTAGGATTGAGTCGGAATTTCATATGTGAGGGTTCATTAATATTAGAAACCCATTTAAATTGATCATCGTGCAAAGGTTTTGACCGTATGATACATTGAGGAAAATGAACCTAGGTTGTTAAGTGTGAGTGAGAGTGATGCATAATTAAAAAGGGGGAAACTAGGCCTAACTAGTAATCACGTATAATATTCAACTAGTTCTCATACGGCGTCTTTCAAGGTTAAATATGTTAGTTGAGTTTGTTTAGGTTGTCCGGGTAGATCGAGTCGGTTATCCTGATCGAGTCGGTTATCCTGTCCGGGTAATCACGTATAATATTTCGAAAACTTTATATTTATATTTATTTTTTTAATAAATTTTCGCCGATGAGTGTTCTGGAAACTTGATATTCATTTTTCTTTTTTTCTAATCAGTTTTCGTCGATGAGTGTTTCGAAATCTTAATATTTATTTTTCTTTTTAATCAGTTTTTGCCGATGAGTGTTTTCGAAAACTTGATATTCATATTTCTTTTTTTTAATCAATTTTCGCCGATGAGTGTTATGAAAACTTGATATTCATTTTCTTTTTTTTTTAAATCAGTTTTTGCCGATGAGTTTTTCGAAAACTTAATATTTATTTTTCTTTTTTTAATCTGTTTTTGCCGATGAGTGTTTCGAAAACTTGATATTCATTTTTCTTTTTTAATAAGTTTTGGCCGATGTGTGTTTCGAAAACTTGATATCCATTTTTCTTTTTTTAATCAATTTTAGCCGAGGAGTGTTTTCGAAAACTTGATATTCATTTTTCTTTTTTTAATCAATTTTCGCCGATGAGTGTTCTGAAAACTTGATATATATTTTTCTTTTTTTAATCATTTTTCACCGATGAGTGCTTCGAAAACTTGATTGTAATTTTTCATTTTTTAATCAGTTTTTGCCGTTGAGTGTTTCGAAAACTTAATATTCATTTTCTTTTTTTAGATAGTTTTAGCCGATGAGTGTTTCGAAAACTTAATATTCATTTTTCATTATTATTATTTTTTAATATTCTTCCCTTTTTTAAAAAAAAATTAAATTCCTAGTCCCCAAATAATTCATTCTTTAATCCTCGAAATTTTTCGGGGTGTTACAAGTTTTAGCCGAGGAGTGTTTTCGAAAACTTGATATTCATTTTTCTTTTTTTAATCAATTTTCGCCGATGAGTGTTCTGAAAACTTGATATTCATTTTTATTTTTTTAAACAGTTTTCGCCGATGAGTGTTCTGAAAACTTGATATTTATTTTTCTTTTTTTAATCAGTTTTCGCCGATGGGTGTTTTGAAAACTTGATATTTATTTTTCTTTTTTTTAATTAGTTTTTGCCGATGATTGTTTTCGAAAACTTGATATTTATTTTTCTTTTTTTAATAAATTTTCGCCGATGAGTGTTCTAAAAACTTGATATTCATTTTTCTTTTTTTAATCAGTTTTCACCGATGAGTATTTCGAAAACTTAATATTTATTTTTTCTTTTTTTTTAATTAGTTTTTGCCGATGAGTTTTTCGAAAACTTGATATTCATTTTTCTTTTTTTAGTAAGTTTTCGCTGATTAGTGTTTCGAAAACTTAATATTCTTTTTTCTTTTTTATTTAGTTTTTGCCGATGAGTGTTTTCAAAACTTGATATTCATTTTTCTTTTTTTAATCAGTTTTAGCCGATGAGTGTTTTCGAAAACTTGATATTCATATTTCATTTTTTAATCAATTTTCGCCGATGAGTGTTCTGAAAACTTGATATTCATTTTCTTTTTTTTTAATCTGTTTTTGCCGATGAGTGTTTTCGAAAACTTGATATTCATTTTTCTTTTTTTAATCAGTTTTGGCCGATGAGTGTTTCGAAAACTTGATATTCATTTTTCTTTTTTTAATCAGTTTTGCCACGACCCCCGTTTAGAGGACCGTGACCGGCACAGACACAGGAATACCCCTATGCCTGTAAGCCTTATCGCCTAATTGACAGAATATCTATTATCGAAAGTACATTCATATGCATTATAATACCGTGACTACACCGAAATGGTGGCCTATCCTAGGCAAGCAAATCCACGGTCAGTGCCGCTTCAGGATATAGATATAAGAAAACACACATAATATATATAACATTTGTACTGGCTACACATCCAAAGATGCTGCCTATCTTATTCACATGCGACATATATGTATATATATATTTTGTAAACAAGTTTTCCCCTGTATCATAATCTAACGGATCTTGATCGTTAAGCTGTGTGAAGCTGACAGTTCTAGATTTAGTGATACAATATAATTGGGTACGTCTACCCTTTACTTTATGATATAACTATAAGGTAAATTAAATTACAATTACAATTTATTAACCCACATGAACAAGTTGTGGGTCTTGGAAAGTTTGGCTTGTCCCTCGTTCCACCGAGACTTCTTCCACCTGTACTTAACCTGTCTCTGTGTAGTAAAAATGAGGTGTGAGCCTTAACCACGCAACTCAGTGAGGACTCTCCCATCCCCGGCGCAAGGCGGGTACCTTACCGCTGGGACTGGGAGTCATACACAATCACATGCACAAACAACTAGTTACTGTGAGTTAGCATGCATTCTTGGTGATCACACAATAGCAGAATTTTTCACCCAAACACTCACAGGCATTTAACAGATATAAGCATGCAGCAGTTTATTCTACGTCATCAATCAGCAAGTAACATGTACACATAGTGCCGGCTTTTACCTACCGGTCTTCTCACGTTCAGCATGTTTGAATCAACAAGACACGTGGTGACGTAGTCTTGTACGTTACCACTACGCTGCACAATCAACAGTTATATGCAACCAGAGACAATTTATACATACACACAGATGTTAAACATACATCTACTTAATCTCCCCAACCCTGGGGTATCTACTAGCCACTATGTGGCTTTTCTACTTCAAACTCGTGCACTCGGGCTACTGGCCACCACGTGGCAAAACATACTTAACCCATTCACTTGGGTATTGGTCACCTCGTGACAATTCTGTTAATCAAACACAATCAACTTCTATCTATCAAACAACTGACGCATAGCCACCACGTGGCACGTTCAGACCCCTTGCTGCAGGGCAATAGCTTGAGCCCACTCGTCCATTACCCAACCAGGCCACATGGCGGGCACGACACGACGTCTCGAAGCATGGCCACTGACACACCCTGGACCAACTCCACATGATGGTTTCTCTTTTACTAGGTTAGGCTCACGGTTCACCCGTAGGTTCCTCCCGTGTCTCCTTACCTTGGTCTCACATATTAATAGGATTCTTTGTATCTTTCCCGAAGGATCAACAATTCTTCTCCTTAATAATATGTACAAGTATCCTCAACAGGATATAACTCATATAACCGTCCAGATGCACTCTCTGAGCCTCAAGCTATCGTCATAGCAATATAAAACCTTTCTGACCCTTTTGCCAGGATAGGGCAATGACCATCATCATGGTGATTATAAAATTGAGGTCTCAAGTGCCCTGACGTTGTTCTAGTCGATGTATCACATCACGTGCATAATCAAATCCAAAACCCACCAATAACTCCTTTTGCAAGTTTATAATCTAAGTCACCGTCGTGACGAGTTTTCAAATTAAAAGCTTGGTCCTTCCGTACAAGGACTCTTGCCACCGTCGTGGGAAAAATTTAATAAAATACTCATCATGCTTCTGGAGTGTATGTGTTGGATTTGTAACACACCAATCATAGCAAACAATCACACTCTACTCCTATGTCTTCCTATCCAAGCTACTTTCCATAACTTATCTTCTAGTTCTTTTATCCTTTTTGCATTCTATACTTCTAGCTAGCACATATCAGACAAGCAGAGAATACACATACTCATGTAATCCACATAAGCATACAACCCTAGGAGCAGAGATGAAAGAGCCCTCACCTTGGCCAACCTTCCATGCAATCCTCTCCCGTAACTTTAGTCTCCTCGGAGTTCCTGTTGCACTCAATCGTGTGCCGTTGTTCCTATAAGAACAACATTTACTTAATTAAGGTTTTTACTTAGCTTGACTTATTATTTATCTCTCCATTATTCTCACATGTGGAATTACCCATTGAAAATCCTTAAGTATCCCCAAACCGAGGAAATATGGTAGTATGTATTCATTACACTAGTCCCAATTCCAACTTATGTGCAACAACACACACTAATTTTAAGACTTCTAAGGATTTATTACTGTTTGTACCTTCTAACAATTCCGCTAAGTGTTACATTTACATACTCGTTTAAATTACTATTGTCACAACACTTCATCCTTAAGCTTGACTTAGTTAATTTATCCTTTGCGCATAATTCCTAGAAGCCGATTATATATGTATATACACACATCAATGGCATCCATATTTTAAAGAATCATTTCTAACCTCTATTATGAAATTACATATAGTCTTTTTTTTTCTATTTAATAAGTTCCTATTGATGAAGCATGACACGGAGAGCACTCAAGGATGGAAGACTAACACTCTAAAAGATCCATTGCAAGGAATTGGAGGCCCGATGACAAGAGCAAGAACCAAAGCGATGAAGGAGGCCCTGAATTGCTTCATACGAGATCTTAAAGAGTTGGAGCCCAACTACATTAAAGAGTCAACCATTAACATGTACAGCTTGAGCCCAAGAAAGGTGGTCACAATGTTAAAAGCCCAACAAGATGATGTCCAAGGCCTATGTGGTGTGCATATGGAAGAATTAACTTAAAATGCATGTGATAAGCATGTGCCTTTGGAGGATAAGAAAAAGTGACGTTTTGGACAAGCCAATCAGCAACAAATCTGATTTCATTTGATTTATTTGAGTCTTTATTTTATTTCCTTGTAATAAGGCCATTAGGTCATTAAATGTCATGGATATTTTGTCATACTTTCCCATTTTGATAAGCTGACTTTTCTTCAAGAATGAGTCATCTTCTTAAGATGGAATGGTGCAAATCAAGATGCCAATCATCATTAAGGCACCATTATTAGTTTTTCTAGAATCTTCCATTATTGCCTATAAATAGGCTTTGCATTGTAATACAATTTCAGACTTGAATGAATTGAGAATTTTGTTTCTCTTGTGTGAGATTTGCTTGCATCTTTGTATTCTTCTGAGAATACTGGACTTATCAAGGACTGATCATCCTTGTGGTGTCTTGTGGCTAGGGTTGTAAGAGACGGGTACTCTTCCTCCCATTGATCATTCGTGTTCTTGTTCCTTGTTCTTATTTTGATTTCTAGCCGGTCCGTTCCCCGTTCCCCTCATTCTATCATTATACTTCCCCAAGTTTATACCATCTGCATTTTTGCTTTCTAACATATATATTCATTCTCCTTAGCTTTGTGGCTGCCATAAACCCACAATTAACTTTAACTGTCTAGTTGATTTATCTAGTAGTAGCTACACATCATTGCATACGAACATATGACATCAAGAGCGTTCATTCTTTCTTCTTCTGCATCTGTTCAAACCAAACTCGTTAAATCGAATCAAGCATGCATTATGGACTTTTGAAGCTAAGCCTACTGGTTGTAACACTTTTTCCAAAATCAGTCCCTAAACTCATTTCCAGAGTTGCAAGTTTATCCCTACTTCAATCTCTAAAGTCTCATATGGGTTCCTACAATTCTTCACATATTTTTTTTACAAGATTAGGTCTCTATTATTAGCACTTTCTGGTTAGTGTCAAGGACCATTAACCTCTCAACCAAACAAACTCTGTTGTTAAACATAGATTCTTTAACTCTCGTTAAAACCGTTCATGTAGCATTCAACATATTCAGAAGACCCAGAATGAATATAATAGAATCATGCATCAATATCACACACACCCTTTCATTTCCTTTCATTTACAGTACCACTAATACTCAATCATCTATGTAAGTTAGGAGGATCATTTCATAACTTAATTAGTGCTTACTAACAGCATCAATGAGGCATCACTGAGCTACTTTAATAACTGTAGCATGGCCAGGAATAGAACCACAAGACACAAAAATCCCAAAGTTCCATTTCCAATTAGAAAATCACAACTCATACATACCAAAAGTTTATACCCTTTACTGTCAGAAAAATTAAGCTATATACAGCAGCAAGCCACCACTTACAGATTCACAAAAAAGCCACCACTTCGTTCCTTGCTCCACTCTCGATTTCTTTCTCTCTCTCTCGTCTCAATCCCTCTCTCTCCCGGCATCGACTACCTCCGGCCGCCGTTCTGGTGAGATTTTCCTTTCCCCTTCTTCCATGGCTTCACTCCGTCTCAACCTCTCTTCTCCCCTCTTTCTCCATTCTCTCTTCTTTCTCCCGTGCCCTATCTCTATTCATTCCCTTCTATTTTCTTTACTTACATATTATTATATTATATTTTTTTAATAATCTTCCCTTTTCCAAAAAAAAATTTAAATTCCTAGTTCCCAAATAATTCGTTCTTTAATCCTCGAAATTTTTCGGGGTGTTACAAGTTTTAGCCAAGGAGTGTTTTCGAAAACTTAATATTCATTTTTCTTTTTCTAATCAATTTTCGCCGATGAGTGTTCTGAAAACTTGATATTCATTTTTTTAATTAGTTTTCGCCGATGAGTGTTTCGTAAACTTGATATTCATTTTTCTTTATCTTAACCAGTTTTCGCCGATGAGTGTTTTAACAACGTGATATTCATTTTTCTTTATTTAATTAGTTTTCATCGATGAGTGTTTTTGAAAACTTGATATTCATTTTTCTTTTTTTAATTATTTTTCGCCGATGAGTGTTTCGAAAACTTAATATTCATTTTTCTTTTTTTAATCAGTTTTCGTCGATGAGTGTTTTGAAAACTTGATATTCATTTTTTTAGTAAGTTTTCGCCAATGAGTGTTTTGAAAACTTGATATACATTTTTCTTTTTTTTAATCAGTTTTTGCCGATGAGTGTTTCAAAAACTTGATATTAATTTTTCTTTTTTTAATTAGTTTTCGCCGATGAGTGTTTCGAAAACTTGATAGTAATTTTTCATTTTTTAATCAGTTTTCGCCGTTGAGTGTTTCGAAAACTTAATATTCATTTTTCGTTTTTTTTAAAGTTTTCGTCGATGTGTGTTTTGAAAACTTGATATTCAATTTTATTTATTCAATCAGTTTTCGCCGATGAGTGTTCTGAAAACTTGATATTCATTTTTTTTTTTTTTTTAATCAGTTTTCGCCGATAGGTGTTTTGGAAAATTGATATTTATTTTTCTTTTTTTAATCTATTTTTGGCGATGATTGTTTTCGAAAACTTGATATTTATTTTTCTTTTTTTAATAATTTTCGCCGATGAGTGTTCTGAAAACTTGATATTCATTTTTCTTTTTTTTAATTTTTTTCGCCGATGAGTGTTTCTAAAACTTAATATTTATTTTTCTTTTTATTAATCAGTTTTTGCCGATGAGTTTTTCGAAAACTTGATATACATTTTTATTTTTTTTTAATCAGTTTTCGCCGATGAGTGTTTTAAAAACTTGATATTTATTTTTCTTTTTTTAATTATTTTTCGCCGATGAGTGTTTTGAAAACTTGATAGTAATTTTTCATTTTTTAATCAGTTTTCGCCGTTGAGTGTTTCCAAAACTTAATATTCATTTTTCTTTTTTTTAAATAGTTTTCGTCGATGAGTGTTTCGAAAACTTGATATTTAATTTTATTTTTTCAATCAGTTTTCGCCGATGAATGTTCTGAAAACTTGATATTCATTTTTCTTTTTTTTAATCAGTTTTCGCCGATAGATGTTTTGAAAACTTGATATTTATTTTTCTTTTTTTAATCAGTTTTTGCCGATGATTGTTTTCGAAAAGTTGATATTTATTTTTCTTTTTTTAATAAATTTTCGCCGATGAGTGTTCTGAAAACTTGATATTCTTTATTTTTAATCAGTTTTCGCCGATGACTGTTTCTAAAACTAAATATTTATTTATTTATTTTTTAATCAGTTTTTGCCGATGAGTTTTTCGAAAACTTGATATTCATTTTTTCTTTTTTTTCGAAAACTTGATATTCATTTTTCTTTTTTAATTAGTTTTTGCCGATGACTGTTTCGAATACTTGATATTTGTTTTTCTTTTTTTAATCAGTTTTCGCCGATGTGTGTTCTGAAAACTTGATTTTCATTTTTCTTTTTTTTAATCAGTTTTCGCCGATAAGTGTTTTGAAAACGTAATATTCATTTTTCTTTTTTTTAAAATAGTTTTCGACGATGAGTGTTTCGAAAACTTGATTTTCATTTATATTTTTTTTAATCAGTTTTGGTCGATTAGTGTTTCGAAAACTGGATATTCATTTTTCTTGTTTTAGTTTTCGCTGATGAGTGTTTTGAAAACTTGATATTCTTTTTTCTTTTTTAATCAGTTTTTGCCGATGAGTGTTTCGAAAACTTAATATTTATTTTTCTTTTTTTAATCTGTTTTTGCCGATGAGTGTTTTTGAAAACTTGATATTCATTTTTCTTTTTTAATCATTTTTTCGCCGATGAGCATTTCGAAAACTTAATATTCATTTTTCTTTTTTTAATCAGTTTTCGTCGATAACTGTTTCGAAAACTTGATAGTAATTTTTCAATTTTTAATCAGTTTTCACCGTTGAGTGTTTCGAAAACTTAATATTTATTTTTCTTTTTTTAAATAGTTTTCACCGATGAGTGTTTTCGAAAACTTGATATTCAATTTTATTTTTTTAATCAGTGTTCGCCGATTAGTGTTCTGAAAACTTGATCTTTCATTTTTCTTCTTCTTAACCAATTTTCGTCGATGAGTGTTTCGAAAACTTGATATTTATTTTTCTTTATTTAATTTTTTTTCATCGATGAGTGTTTCGAAAACTTGATGTTCATTTTTCTTTTTTTAATTAGTTTTTACCGATGAGTGTTTTGAAAACTTAATATTCATTCTCTTTATTTAATTAATTTTCATCGATGAGTGTTTTCGAAAACTTGATATTCATTTTTCGTCGATGAGTGTTTCGAAAACTTAATATTGATTTTTCTTTTTTTAGTAAGTTTTTGCTAATGAGTGTTTTGAAAACTTGATATACATTTTTCTATTTTTTTAATAAGTTTTCGCCGATGAGTGTTTCAAAAACTTGATTTTTATTTATTTTTAAATCAGTTTTCGTCGATGAGTGTTTCGAAAACTTGACAGTAAATTTTCATTTTTTAATCAGTTTTCGAAAACTTAATATTTATTTTTCTTTTTTTTAATCAGTTTTTTGCCGATAAGTTTTTCGAAAACTTAATATTCATTTTTCTTTTTTTTAATAAGTTTTCGCTAATGAGTGTTTCGAAAACTTGATATTCATTTTTCTTTTTTTTATTAGTTTTTGCCGATGAGTGTTTCGAAAACTTGATATTCATTTTTTTCTTTTTTTAATTAATTTTCATCGATGAGTATTTCGAAAACTTAATTTCATTTTTCATTTTTTAATCAGTTTTCGCCGATGAGTATTTTCTAAAACTTGATAATTATTTTTCTTTTTTTAATTAGTTTTCGTCGATGTGTGTTCTGAAAACTTGATATTCTTTTTTTTCTTTTTTTTTTAATCAGGTTTCGCCGATGAGTGTTTTGAAAACTTGATATTCATTTTTTTTTTTCTCTAAATCAGTTTTCGCCGATAAGTGTTTCAAAAACTTAATATTTATTTTTGTTTTTTTAATCAATTTTCGCCGATAAGTGTTTCGAAAACTTGATAGTAATTTTCATTTTTTAATCAGTTTTCGCCGATGAGTGTTTCGAAAACGTGATATTCATTTTTCTTTATTTAATTAGTTTTCATCGATTACTGTTTCGAAAACGTATTCATTCATTTTTCTTTTCTTTTTTAAATAGTTTTCCCCGATGAGTGTTTCGAAAACATGATATTCATTTTTCTTTTTCTTAATCAATTTTAGCCGATGAGTGTTTTGAAAACGTGATATTCATTTTTCTTTTTTAATCAATTTTCGCCGATGAGTGTTCTGAAAACTTGATATTCATATTTCTTTTTTTTTAATCAGTTTTCGCCGATGAGTGTTTCGAAAACTTGATATTCTTTTTTCTTTTTTTAAATAGTTTTTCCCGATGAGTGTTTCGAAAACTTGATATTTATTTTCCTTTTTATTAATCAGTTTTCGCCGATGAGTATTTCAAAAACGTGGTATTTATTTATTTTTATTTAATTAGTTTTCACCGATGAGTGTTTCGAAAGCTTGATATGCATTTTTCTTTTTCTAAATAAGTTGTCACGACCCCGTACCGGGCGTCCGTGACCGGCACGGGAGGTAGGATTTCTCCTATCCCGTAAGCCTCTAATCCCTGATTTACATTTTTATATATGCATAACTACCCATTTCTAATACAAACAATATATGTTAAATATGGCCACCCCTATCCGGTGACCTAAGTAGCACGCAATCCACGGCTCGCTCAACGCCGCTTCAGTCGATACATATACACATAATCAATCACACATACATATAGTATACATATTGATCACACGCCTCAAGGCAGGTGATCTATCCTATTCACATGCGGAGTACCTGTATGCAATCAAGTATATATATTCAATCACACACCTGCATATAATTTACATATTGATCACACGCCTCAATACGTGTGACCTATCCTATTCACATGCGGAAGTCGTATTTTCACCCAATCAAGTATTTAGTCACATATACATATAAATTTACATATTGATCATACGCTCAGTGCGTGTGATCTATCCTTTTCACATACGGAAGTCACGTTCATATAAATATATACACACATGATATTCAGCATATCATAACCTATGATCCCAACAACCAGACCAATCTTTAACCTGTATGAAGCCGACAATTCTAGAGTGTGACATATACATATATGCATATAGCAACTGTACAAAACAATGCTATACCAAATAAATCATATACATATATATCCTGTCCAAATACATATAATAGTACTACCCACGCGAACAATGCGTGCGGTCTCTAAGTCTGTCCGCCTCCCTGAGATGAAGTGGAAGCGCTCCCGATGCCTATACCACTTGTGTCTGTAACATGTAACATTGGGGTGAGTCAAACAGACTCAGTGAGAGGCTTTCCCATCCCTGGTGTAGTAGCGGGTACCACTACAACTGGGGAAGAGGAGCCAATCACAAACACATACGCATATAACGGGTTTAAATTTTCATATATTAGGTGGTCAGACAATTAACATATATCATATTCACAATAAAGAATTTAAAGCATGGATTTACATACATTTAAATTCACACATACATCATATCATGATTTAACATATAATTCCATGTGGTCACCCGTATTCAATTAACCGTAATCATAAACTGGCCCGAAGGCAATATCTCCGTTAGGAGAGAATCTGGCCCGAAGGCAATATCTCCGTTAGGAGGGAATCTGGCCCGAAGGCAATATCTCACGTGAGCAATATGGGAACCTAGTTGATCATTCTAGGAACCCCTGGTCCCAAGACTATACTTGGAACAATAATCTAACCCCAAGACTTCACTTGGAGCATAGTCGGCGACTCATCTGACCTTGGTTTACCCAAGGCAATAGCCACAATGTGGTGAACTCATATACTCTGTATTTCTGTGGGTTGACTCAAGACAAGAGACTCAATCTACCCGGACTATCCTTGATCGACTTGGTTTCCACGTTGTACCATAAATGACCCCTATGGACCACTGCTTACTCATTTATCTCCTTCTTAGGGAACTCTAAATTCCCAAGTGATTTTCTAATTCGGAAGCTCTCGGTTTAAAACAAGTCACCTATGTTCATCTCTTTTAAGAAGTTACATACACAACCACCCTTTTCAGGTGATCAACAATGAGGTTGGTTTATAATACCACAAGACCCTCACAAATAAAGTTGACTCGATCCTACCCCTGATATCATTTAGGTCCCGAGGACCTTGTTTTCATGCAAGGCTCCTTGAGCCACCATTGCTTTACAATTCACATACACACATATAGCACGTTTTCACATATACTGTAATTTAGGAACAACAATAGCATGTTATCTAACATGTAATTCCTACAAATAGGCAAGAAGGCAAACCATATATCCATATCCGCAGTCAATCCTATAGGGCAAGGATAGGAAAGCCCCTCACCTGGTTGGCCCCTCTGATCGGCTCTCGGTGTGCCCGAAAGTCCACTCACAGTATGGTGCCCTATACACATATACTTGAGAGATTCAGAAACTTGCAATTTCAACCACTATCGTGTACATGTAACGCTAATGCTCATGTTCTTTCTAATTAATTCCATAGACTAGTTGTTGGCTTGGAATGCCCTCAACTATTTTTCGGAACACCTAGCATGCTTCTATTCGTGTTTAGCCATTTCTTAATCACACTATTCGGAAGCCTTGAGTTGGGAATGCAAGGTTACCCAATTTCATCTCTATGTGTCCATATGAAATTCCCATTACCCAAGTCTTGAATTTATGACTCAATAGAGTCATAAATTCTACTTGTCTAAAATTTCCATTTACCGAATTAACTTTCAATACTTTACCTACACACGTATACACATATCCGGATACGCGTAAAATTAGGAAAGTGTCTCTTTTTCCCCGAACGGGGTTCCGGGTGAGACGGGAATTACCCTTCAACCTTTCAATGCACCCCAAATCATTCCACAACACCCTTAAACCTTTCCAATCATACTTTTCCTACACTTTTTCCAAGCCGGATAAATTCCATCAATTTGGTTCCGGTTCCTAAGCTTCCAACTCACTTCCTAGCATGCAATTACTTCAATTTAGGACCCAGAATACTCAGATTGAATCAATTGGGGTCTTTCCAAAAATCCCTAAAATTGATAAAATTGGTGTTTGAGAGTTTCGGGACTTCTCACCTCGATTCAACCGGTTAGAAGGACGATACGGAGTAGAGGAGACTCCCAACTACCTTCCCCGGTAAAGAGACGGCGTTTTCCGGCGAGAAAGCTCTCTCCCTCTTGTTTCTCTCTCTAACCCGAGCTCTCACTCTCTCTCTTCCAGCCACAACTTCGGCAACCAGCTCCGGTGGGCAGCGATTCCGGCCACTGTCCGAAAGTCCGGCCACCACGCGAGCTCAGCCGTACTTAACTAATATATATATATATATATATATATATATATATATATATTACAAAAAGAAAACAAAAGTCTGATTTCTTTTCCTCTTTTCTCTTTTATTACTCTTTCTTATATAATATATATATATATATACATAAAAAAAATCTGATGGAATAATAATATATAAAATTAAAATACTTAAGACTAAATATGATTTGTATCTACAAAATAATAAGTAGTAGGATAGTGTGTTCTTTTTATCTCATTTTCCACTTTTGACTTAATTAATTTAATTTAATTATTCACGCTAGTTAAAATATTCTCGGGTATTACATAAGTTTTCGTCGATAAGTGTTTCGAAAACGTGATATTCCTTTTTCTTTTCTTAATCAGTTTTTGCCGATGAGTGTTTCGAAAACTTGATATTCATTTTTCTTTTTTAATCAGTTTTAGCCGATGAGTGTTTTCAAAAACTTGATATTTATTTTCTTTTTTTAATCAATTTTCGCCGATGAGTGTTCTGAAAACTTGATATTCCTTTTCCTTTTTTTAATCAGTTTTCGGCGATAAGTGTTTCGAAAACTTAATATTTATTTTTCTTTTTTTAATCAGTTTTTGCCGATGAGTGTTTCGAAAACTTGATATTCATTTTTCTTTTTTAATCAGTTTTTGCCGATTAGTGTTTCAAAAACTTGATATTCATTTTTCTTTTTTTAATCAGTTTTAGCCGATGAGTGTTTTCGAAAACTTGATATTTATTTTTCTTTTTTTAATCAATTTTCGCCGATGAGTGTTCTGAAAACTTGATATTCATTTTTCTTTTTTTATCAGTTTTAGCCGATGAGTGTTTCGAAAACGTGATATTCATTTTTCTTTATTTAATTAGTTTTCATCGATTAGTGTTTCGAAAACGTAATATTCATTTTTCTTTTTTTTTAAATAGTTTTCCCCGATAGGTGTTTCAAAAACATGATATTCATTTTTCTTTTTCTTAATGAGTTTTAGCCCATGAGTGTTTTGAAAACGTGATATTCATTTTTCTTTATTTAATTAGTTTTTCACCGATGAGTGTTTCGAAAACTTGATATTCATTATTTATTTTAATCAGTTTTCACCGATGAGTGTTTCAAAAACTTGATATTTATTTTCTTTTTTAATCAGTTTTCGCCGATGAGTGTTTCGAAAACTTGATATTCATTTTTATTTTTTAATCAGTTTTCGTAGATGAGTGTTTCAAAAATTTGATATTCATTTTTCTTTTTCTAATAAATTTTCGCCGATAAGTGTTCTGAAAATTTGATATTCATTTTTTTTAATCAGTTTTCGCCGATGAGTGTTTCGAAAACTTAATATTTATTTTTCTTTTTTTTTAATCAGTTTTTGCGGATGAGTTTTTCGAAAACTTGATATTCATTTTTCTTTTTTTAGTAAGTTTTGACTAATTATTGTTTCGAAAACTTGATATTCATTTTTCTTTTTTTAATTAGTTTTTGCCGATGAGTGTTTCGAAAACTTGATATTCATTTTCCTTTTTCTTAATCAATTTTCACCGATGGGTGTTTTGAAAACTTGATATTTATTTTTCTTTATTTTATTAGTTTTCATCGATGAGTGTTTCGAAAACTTGATATTCATTTTACTTTTTTAATTAGTTTTTACCGATGAGTGTTTCGAAAACTTAATATTTTTTTTCTTTATTTAATTAATTTTCATCGATGAGTGTTTTCAAAAACTTGATATTCATTTTTTATTTAATTAATTTTCATTGATGAGTGTTTTCGAAGACTTGATATTCATTTTTCTTTTTTGATCATTTTTCATCGATGAGTGTTTCGAAAACTTAATATTCATTTTTTTCTTTTTTTAGTAAGTTTTCGCTAATGATGTTTTGAAAACTTGATATACATTTTTCTTTTTTTAATCAGTTTTCGCCGATGAGTGTTTCAAAAACTTGATATTTATTTATTTTATAATCAGTTTTCGCCGATGAATGTTTCGAAAACTTGACAGTAATTTTTCAATTTTTAATTAGTTTTCGCCGTTGAGTGTTTCGAAAACTTAATATTCATTTTCTTTTTTTTTTTAATAATTTTCGCCGATGAGTGTTTCGAAAACTTGATATTCATTTTTATTTTTTTAATCAGTTTTCGCCTATGAGTGTTCTGAAAACTTGATATTCATTTTTCTTTTTTTTAATCAGTTTTCGCCGATGGGTGTTTTGAAAACTTGATATTTATTTTTCTTTTTTTAATCAGTTTTTGCCGATGATTGTTTTCGAATACTTGATATTCATTTTTCATTTTTTAATAAATTATCGCCGATGAGTGTTCTGAAAACTTGATATTCATTTTTCTTTTTTTTAATCAGTTCTCGCTGATGAGTGTTTCAAAAACTTAATATTTATTTTTCTTTTTTTAATCAGTTTTTGCCGATGAGTTTTTCAAAAACATGATATTCATTTTCTTTTTTTAGTAAGTTTTCGCTAATGAGTGTTTCGAAAACTTGATATTCATTTTTCTCTTTTTAATTAGTTTTATCCAATGAGTGTTTCGAAAACTTGATAGTAATTTTTCATTTTTTATTCAGTTTTCACCGTTGAATATTTCGAAAACGTAATATTCATTTTTTTTTTAAATAGTTTTCGTCGATGAGTGTATCGAAAACTGGATATTCATTTTTCTTTATTTAATTAGTTTTCATCGATGAGTGTTTCGAAAACTTGATATTCATTTTTCTTTTTTTAATTAGTTTTTACCAATGAGTGTTTCGAAAACTTAATATTCATTTTTCTTTCTTTAATCAGTTGTCGCCGATGAGTGTTTTTTAAAACTTGATAATTATTTTTCTTTTTTAATTAGTTTTCGCCGATGAGTGTTCTGAAAACTTGATATTCTTTTTTTTTTTTTAATCAGGTTTCGCCGATGAGTGTTTTGAAAACTTGATATTCATTTTTTTTAATCAGCTTTCGCCGATAAGTGTTTCAAAAAGTTAATATTTATTTTTTTTTTTTAATCAGTTTTCGCCAATAAATGTTTCGAAACTTGATAGTAATTGTTCATTTTTTAATAAGTTTTCGCCAATAAATGTTTCGAAAACTTGATAGTAATTGTTCATTTTTTAATAAGTTTTCGCCGTTGAGTGTTTCGAAAACGTAATATTCATTTTTCTTTTTCTTTTTTTAAATAGTTTTCGCCAATGAGTGTTTCGAAAACTTGATATTCATTTTTCTTTTTTTAATCAGTTTTCGCCGATGAGTGTTCTGAAAACTTGATATTCATTTTTCTTTTTTTTAATCAGTTTTCGCCGATAACTGTTTGGAAAACGGAATATTCATTTTCTTTTTTTTTTTTAAATAGTTTTCGCCGATGAGTGTTTCGAAAACTTGATATTCATTTTTCTTTTGTTAATCAATTTTCGCCGATGAGTGTTTCGAAAACGTGGTATTCATTTTTCCTTATTTAATTAGTTTTCACCGATTAGTGTTTCGAAAACTTGATATTCATTTTCTTTTTCTAAATCAGATTTCGCCGATGAGTGTTTTGAAAACGTGATATTTATTTTTCTTTTTTAATCAGTTTTTGCCGATGAGTGTTTCGAAATCTTGATATTCATTTTTCTTGTTCTTAATCAGTTTTCGCCGATGAGTGTTTCGAAAACGTGATATTCATTTTTCTTTATTTAATTAGTGTTGGATATATTGGGGTCTTCGGGACTAAATATCCGCCCATGTTGGAGTCCGATCGGGTCAAGTGAGGATCCGTAGGAAAGCTTGCAGAGAGACGAAGAGAACGAAATGAAAATGACTCTCATCGGAGGTCACACGAGCCCGTACTCGTGGCCCAAAGTGGGCTAGGTGGTCATGATGGAAGTGAATATTTTGTTCACATTCCAAGTCCCACATTGCTTGCGTCAGCGATGGGAGCTCTCTCATCCTCCTATATATAGGAGTGACTCCACCCCTTTCTAGTTGCTCATTCCATGTGTTGGAAAGGGGGTCCCGTTTGGGAAACCCCACTCAGTATAATTTTCTCTTTCTATAGAGTCTTCTTCCGCGCATCAGTCGTGGACAAGTGGCTCTACCTCTAGTAGGTAGAGTCCTCCTTTGGTACGGCCCTTTTCGGTGTTCGTCGATTGGAGGTCAGCCCTGGTGGAGCAGAGGTACTGGCAAGATCCAAGGTTTTAGCAATGGCGTACAGGTTAGTAGCTTCCGCAATATTTAATTTTTGCCTGGTTTATTTTTCGGTTTTTCTTTTCGGTCCCTGGGTCGGGTCGAATCATGTGGATCCGGGCCTTTCCCTACATTGGTATCAGAGCCAGGTTTATGCTAGTGCTCTGTTTTCCAGGGATTGATGAACCGAAAAGGGTTAGGAACATGTTTCGGTCTTGTATGATTTTTAATTTAAAACTTAGGAACATGACTAGGTTCCCAGTTTTAATTATATGTTTTAATTTTAATTTAAAACATGTGAAAATCATATATTGTAGGGTAGGGTCCTATGATATTTTGAATTTAAATTATGCGTTAATTTATTAATTCAATATTGATTGTTAATCCATACCCTAAAACCTAGAAACATGTTTTGGTTCCCCTTTCAAAATTAAAGACCCTAATTTGCATGCATATATATATATATATATATATTTATTATTTAAGGTATGTGTACCCTACGAATTAGATATATATCTGTGAATGTATGCTACTGCTTTGGGGATGGGGAACGTTGACTGAAGAGTTGACTGGTTGCGGATGACGGAGCTGTCGGCCGGCCGACTTCCGGCGGTCGGCGCTGCCGCAAACCGCCACCGGCCGACAGGGGTCCGGCGGAGGACCGGCGCCGCAGGTCGTCGGCGGTCGAAGGTGCTCTAGCAACTTCCGCCGCCACCGGCGACTGCAAGGGGTCAATGGTTGACCGTTGACTAGCGTCATGAAATTTTCTGTCGCACATAATTTCTCGTTTTAGCTCCGATTTCGACGATTTTTGAGTCGTTTTTCTCGTTTTAGCGAGACGAATCCAAATATGGGGAGAAATTAGGGTGAATTGGAGTCTAAAGAGTGGATATGACCATCTCTTGACTCATTCACATACACAACGAGAGAGAAGATTTAAGCGATTTGTGACCGTTTAAATTACGTTAAGTGTTTTACTCGAGTGGGAGCTAGGGGCAGCATGTGGCAAACCCATAACTCGATGTAAATGCTTATCCACGTGGGAATTTAAATAGTAAGTGACTATTTAAATGATCGTAAGCGTTGTAATCAAGTGGAAGTTCGAGGTCGTGCCTGTGGCGACTCGATGTTTTTTTGATCGCTTACATAGTGGGAATCCAAAAGGGATTTTGAATAGTATGTGACTATTCTATGAAAATTGTTGAGTCAAGCAGAGAAAGTGTACATATATAGGCTCTCTGTGTGATGAGGGTGGTTGACCCTACTTCTCGAATGTAGAGACTGACTATATCTACACTCGTCTTGCGTTGATTACAATTTTCAAGAGTTGTGTGTTGTGTAATAAGGAGCTGTGTAATTAGTGTTAGCGTTTAGGATTGACTGATAGTATAACTACAAAACTTGTAAACGTAGATCACATTAGAGATCGTTTGGTGACACTGTGGCCACCAAACTGAGGCAGCTTACAATCAAGTTTGATGATTCCAAGATGCGCTCTGAGAGTGAGACGCATTAAGGGAGAAATCAAACATAATTTGAGTGTGAGTAAATGAAACTCCCCACTAGCAAACAGTAAGTTCAAACTGTTGATAGATCTCTTCCCTCCTATTGGGAGTGCATGTAGGTCATTCTGACCTTCACTAATACCATCAAGTTTCTTGATGATATTAAACACCACTTATGCTTAAAGATTGGTGGCACAAGGCTGCAAAATCTATCGAGCACGTAGCCTAAGTGGCTAAAGTTACTTAGAGCTCTAGGCTCCAAGAACAAGGACAATGGGTCCAAGAGATGTGGTGCTAGGAAGAGAAAGGGTAAGTGTAAGGTAAGTAGCCTCAGTTCAAAGGAAAAGCAAGAGAGGAAAAGAGATTTTGGCCAAGGTCAAATGTTGTTTGTGTCATTCCATAAGGCACTATGTGCAAAAATTGTTTCCAACAATCATTTTCCTCTCACCCATGAACATTGGTTCATGGAGTTTCGTCCTCTGCCCAATGGGAGCAGAAGTATCCTCGTTGGAACAAAGAATTATTAAAGTTAAGAGGTTGGACAATTACAAAAACGAAGTTGCGTAGTGGCCACTCATTATCTTTATAAATGTTTTGTGTTTTAGATACTGAACGGAACTCATTATTAGATATTTTTCCGTGAGAGAACTTAGGATATAATATGATCTACATGTTTATCATGACTCCGTAGTGTTAGTTCTGATTTTATGACAATGGTTGTGTTGTGATACACTTTGAATTACATTCCCGTAATTCAACTAGTTGCTTTGCTGTGTCTTCCTATGTGGTTGATACATCTATTTGGCAAGTGCGTGTGGGACGCAATTACGTATTAGCAAAGGAGAATTTGTGAGGACAAATTCCCAATGCTAGTTTGTAAACGTTGCCTTACAGACAAAGCAACCTGTTGCTGTGTCTTCCTCTGTGGTTGATACACCTATTTGGCAAGTGCGTGTGGGATGCAATTACGTGTTAGCAAAGGAGAATTTGTGAGGACAAATTCCCAATGCTAGTTTGTAAATGTTGCATTACAGACAAAGCAACCTGAGAACCATTCAGTCATGAAATCAGAAAACCCGCTTTCATCAAATTAGTCCACTCGGACATCAGTGGTCCGATAAGCGTGGGGGCAAGGCAAGTGGCCTAGTATTTTCTCACAGTTACGTGATGAAATTGGAATTGTTAGACAACTAACTATTCCACAAACTCCACAGCAAAATGAGTTGCTCCTGGAGTTGGTTAAGTTGATAATGACTCAGGTGAACGTTCCCATTGGGGAGATGCTTTGCCAACAGTCACTTTCGTACTTAACCATATGCCCTCTTCAAATTATGTGAATGATTCCTGATGAGTTCTAGTTAGGTAAAAGACCTGATTAGAGTATGCTGAGACCATGAGGGTATATGGCATACTTGATCCTTCCTATGAGTATAGGAAGCTTGACCCTAGAGGCAAGTAGCGTGTCTTGGTAAGATAGCTTGGTCACTCAAAAGGATACGTCTTCATTAGCGAGAATGAAGACACTCCGGTCACATAATTTGAGTCTAAGGATGTATGGTCCTTAAGACAAACTTTTCTAGAGTAAGGGAGACGGATTTTGGGATGTGCATCTTTATTGAAAGAGTGGACCTACAACACGTTGAGAGGAGCGTATAGACGCATCTCCAGTTGCTGAGTCCAGTGGGAGTAATGCTTATGAGAGCATATCTCCACGAAGCACAATCCAGGAGTATATAGAAGTACTAAAATCAAGTAGAGCCTTTGATAGTTAAAGGCTCTCTCCGGCCCTACTAGTAAAAGTTGGACTAAAACGATGGAAGAAGAAAAGACGAAGTCTATAAGGACATACCAAGTATAAGACTTGGTGATCTGCCCCGCGTCACAAGGCATTTTGAGAACAAGTGTGCTCTCAAAAGTTAAGGGAGGCAGATGGTCAATCGACCACTACTAGGCACATTAAGCAGTGAAGAAGTACACACAACAAGAAGGTATCGACTGTGACGAAACCTTCTCGTTCTGTTGTGTGTCAGAGTCTGATTCTAGCTTTGGTCACCAGTTTAAGTCTGGGAGTACATCGATTAGGATGTCAAGACCACTTTATTGTATGGCAAACTAGGTGAAGGGATCTACGTGCACAAGCACATAGGTCTCATGGCAAAAGGCCAGGAGCGCAGAGTATGCTGACTCCGAGGATCTGTCAAGATCTCACATATTCATCTAGACTCGTGGTAATTGACCACTTAGTCCATTTCAAGAAAGTTGAGAGTATTTCATTACCCTCATGCTATATGTAGAAGACATTAACTAGCTAGAAATGACACAGAGGCTGCTTTAGCCAATTAAAGATGGCTATCCTTTCATCTTTAAGATAAAGGAATTGGGTTAGGCAGTGGGAGTCAAGATTCATGGAGAATGCTCCAAGAATTGACTCACTATGTCACAAGAATCCTATGAAGAAGAGATTCTTGGTGGATTCCAATTGAGGGGACCTGAACCCGAGTGATGTGCTAGTAGCTAGAGGCAAGAGTTTGAGTCTTGCTACACGTCTTTAGACTAAGTCAGAGATGGAGTCATTGGATAGTATTTTGATACATGTGGTTGGTAGCTAGAAGTACAATTAGGATTGTACTCGCTCCAACGTGCTTTTTGTAGTTGGCTTTGTGAGCCGTTATCAGTCAAACCTGGTCAGACACACTGTTTAGAGTGTTCTGTGGTACTTGAAGGGCGATGCTGAAAATCGATTGTTTTCATCATATTGTGACCTGCAAATGGCGGGCCACACATTGATGTCGATTGGGTAAGAGACTTGGATGAGAGGACATCCACGTCTTGGTGTGCTTTGCTAAGCACTGGAACCATCTTGCAGAGAAGCAAGTAAGGATTATGCATTTCTCTGTCCACTAGGGATAGAGTTCATTGCATTATCATCAGCAGTACAGGGCAGTTTGGATTGGAAGATCTAAAGTCACTTATAGATCGCAGAAAGAGCTGTTGACCTAGTGACATTGATCTCATCAAGTCAAACAGCTATGGTTTACACCAAAGAAAGCCTAAGTACCACAAGAGAACGCAACACAATTTGTATGAGACATCGTTACACAGTAGTTAACTACCCTGTTGTGTCAGTCTAAGCATCAAGTGACCGGAGAGAGGGTCCTCACAGTATGACCTGTGATAGAGCATTGGCTCTATACCCTCACGGACCCGCATTGGTGGGTTGGCTGTATAGAGATACAAGCCGTAAAACTAGTGTTTTAGATACACAGGATTGCTTAGAACCAGGGTGATTTAACATAGTTTATGTCATGAGGACAAGCTTTGTGAGACTCTATTTCTTGATCATAAGTAAAGTATGATGCCTAGGCTTACCTTTATTTTGTGTGGATCAAGAAATAGAAGTACTTATTACACAATATATAAAGTATGTCGTACAGGCTTGGAGGTTGGCTCTCTCACACGAGCAACCGCCTTGGACACGCAAGTGGTGTGGGCCAAGATGAGACTTGGGTGCTTTTTCCTTGAACACCAAAATGGGATATAGTGTAAATATCCAGAGGCAGCTGAAAAGCGCCGAGTGTTGGACAAGAAAACACCACTGAGAATTGATAAGTCGCCCTAGTAAGTGTACTAGGATGAGATCCGCTAAGATGATGAGGTCTTATGATCGAATTATGAATTCTCGCTATTCATAATGCCTGTAGCCAGACGTGAGTGCTCCACTTGGCGCTGTGTGAAGCGAGCGAAGTGTGGTAGCAAACTCAGGTCAGATTCTAAGTGAGTCTGGACTAAGGTCTGTGTGGTGTAAGTGATTGAGGATCAAAATCGACATACGCTCGAGAACACTACAACGTGCGTTTCATACCGCATGTGCTTTAAGAACCGCAAGGGAAGCATGTGAAAGAATTCCTGCTTCAATGCTGTGTGAGTCCCTGAAAGGATGCATCAATCCTTTCAAAGGGTACCCTTATGCACTTTGACTCTGTCATGAAGAGATGAGGTAGTGCATGCTACTTTGATACCTTTCCAAGAGGCTATGGAAAAATACGGCCCGATGGAAGACTGTCAGGAAAGCAGCTATCTTTGATTGAACTGATAAGAGGTCGAAAGGAAGATTGTGTTGACATATGCATGTGTGATAGTATCCTGAGGTCGACCCATTATGTGATCCCTTTGAGGTTCTCATGGATGTGGATACCTATCGCAACTGAGTGTGGCTGAAGTCCTAGTCTTATTGTAGACTTAGAGGGATTGGACTAGCCATGTATATGAACACGTCTAGGGAACCCATGGCACTATTTTTAGGTGAGACATGTGGTCACATCATCAGACACTTGGGTTGTAGCATCACTTATAGCTGGGCCCTAACAGGCTTCTAGTATAAGGCTCCCACATATCGTGCCAAGCGGTCACGACTGACACGGAGTATGAAAGAAGACGACGAGAGAAAGAGAAATAGAGAAGTCCTTTGTGATAAGGATAGTCATGGGCCTCCCACCATGTGCGAGTGGGAGTATGTTGGATATATTGGGGTCTTCGGGACTAAATATCCGCCCATGTGGAGTCCGATCGGGTCAAGTGAGGATCCGTTGGAAAGCTTGCAGAGAGACGAAGAGAACGAAACGAAAATGACTCTCATCGGAGGTCACACGAGCCCGTACTCGTGGCCCAAAGTGGGCTAGGTGATCATGATGGAAGTGAATATTTTGTTCACATTCCAAGTCCCACATTGCTTGCGTCAATGATGGGAGCTCTCTCATCCTCCTATAAATAGGAGTGACTCCACCCCTTTCTAGTTGCTCATTCCATGTGTTGGAAAGGGGGGTCCCGTTTGGGAAACCCCACTCAGTATAATTTTCTCTTTCTTGAGTCCTCTTCCGCGCATCAGTCGTGGACATGTGGCTCTACCTCTCGTAGGTAGAGTCCTCCGTTTGGTGCGGCCCTTTTCGGTGTTCGTCGATTGGAGGTCAGCCCTGGTGGAGCAGAGGCACTGGCAAGATCCAAGGTTTAGCATGGCGTCCAGGTTAGTAGCTTCCGCAATATTTATATTTTGCCTGGTTTATTTTTCGGTTTTTCTTTTCGGTCCCTGGGTCGGGTCGGATCATGTGGATCCGCCTTTCCCTACAATTAGTTTTCATCGATTAGTGTTTCGAAAATGTAATATTCATTTTCTTTTTTTTTAAAATAGTTTTCCCCAATGAGTGTTTCGAAAACATGATATTCATTTTTCTTTTTCTTAATCAGTTTTAGCCGATGAGTGTTTTGAAGACGTGATATTCATTTTTCATTTTTAATCAATTTTCGCCGATGAGTGTTCTGAAAAGTTTATATTCATTTTTCATTTTTTTAACCAGTTTTCGCCGATGAGTGTTTCAAAAACTTGATATTCATTTTTCTTTTTCAAAAACGTAATATTCATTTTTCTTTTTTTTTAAATAGTTTTCGCCGATGAGTGTTTCGAAAACTTGACATTCATTTTTCTTTTTTCTTTTTTTAAATATTTTTCCCGATGAGTGTTTCAAAAACTTGATATTCATTTTCCTTTTTCTTAATAGTTTTCGCCGATGAGTGTTTCGAAAACGTGTATTCATGTTTCTTTTTTTAATTAGTTTTCACCGATGAGTGTTTCGAAAACTTGATATTCATTTTTCTTTTTCTAATCAGTTTTTGCCGAAAAGTCTTTGGAAAACGTGATATTCTTTTTCTTTTTTTTAATCTGTTTTGCCGATGAGTGTTTCGAAAACTTGATATTTTTTTCTCTTTTTTTATCAGTTTTAGCCGATGAGTGTT
This sequence comes from Senna tora, assembly GCA_014851425.1. Lineage (NCBI taxonomy): Eukaryota > Viridiplantae > Streptophyta > Magnoliopsida > Fabales > Fabaceae > Senna > Senna tora. Next base: position 29,388,723 of record CM026267.1, read on the forward strand.
TTCGAAAACTTGATATTTATTTTTCTTTTTTTTAATCATTTTCGCCATGAGTGTTCTGAAAACTTGATATTTCATTTTTCTTTTTTTAATCAGTTTTCACCGAAGAGTGTTTCGAAACTTAATATTTATTTTTCTTTTTTTAATCAGTTTTGCCGATGAGTGTTTCGAAAACTTGATATTCATTTTTCTTTTTCTAATCAGTTTTGCCGATGAGTGTTTCGAAACTTGATATTCATTTTTCTTTTTTTAATCAGTTTTAGCCGATGAGTGTTTCGAAAACTTGATATTATTTTCTTTTTTTAATCATTTTCGCCGATGAGTGTTCTGAAAACTTGATATTCATTTTTCTTTTTTTTAATCAGTTTTAGCCGATGAGTGTTTCGAAAACTTGATATTCATTTTTCTTTTTCTTAATCAGTTTTCGCCGATGAGTGTTTCGAAAACTTGATATTCTTTTTTCTTTTTTAATTAGTTTTCATCGATGGTGTTTCGAAAACGAATATTCATTTTTCTTTTTTTTTAAATAATTTTCCCGATGAGTGTTTCAAAAACATGATATTCATTTTTCTTTTTTAATAAGTTTTAGCCCATGAGTGTTCTGAAAACGTGATATTCATTTTTTTTTTTTAATTAGTTTTCACCGCTGAGTGTTTCAAAAACTTGATATTCATTTTTCTTTTTTAATCAGTTTTCACCGATTAGTGTTTCAAAAATTGATATTTATTTTTCTTTTTTTATCAGTTTTCGCCGATTAGTGTTCGAAAACTTGATATTCATTTTTTTTCTTTAATCAGTTTTCGTAGATGAGTGTTTCAAAAACTTGATATTCATTTTCTTTTTCTAATCAGTTTTTGCCGATAGTGTTTCGAAAACTTGATATTCATTTTTCTTTTTTTAATTAGTTTTAGCCGATGAGTGTTTCGAAAACTTGATATTTATTTTTCTTTTTTTAATCAATTTTCGCCGATGAGTGTTCTGAAAACTTGATATTCGTTTTTCTTTTTTTAATAGTTTTAGCGATGAGTGTTTCGAAAACTTGATATTCATTTTTCTTTTTCTTAATCAGTTTTCGCCCATGAGTGTTTCGAAAACGTGATATTCATTTTTTTTTTTAATAGTTTTCATCGATAGTGTTTTGAAAACGTAATATTCATTTTTCTTTTTTTCTTTTTTAAAAGTTTTCCCGATGAGTGTTTCGAAAACATGATATTCATTTTTTTTTTTCTTAATAAGTTTTAGCCGATGAATGTTTTGAAAACGTGATATTCATTTTTCTTTTATAATTAGTTTTCACCGATGAGTGTTTCGAAAACTTGATATTCATTTTTCTTTTATTAATCAGTTTTCACCGATGAGTGTTTAAAAAACTTGATATTTATTTTCTTTTTTTAATCAGTTTTCGCCGATTAGTGTTTCGAAAACTTGATATTCATTTTTCTTTCTTTAATCAGTTTTCGTAGATGAGTGTTTCGAAAACTTGATATTCATTTTCTTTTTTTTAATCAGTTTTAGCCGATGAGTATTTTCAAAACTTGATATTCATTTTTCTTTTTTTAATCAATTTTCGTCGATGAGTGTTCGAAAACTTGATATTCTTTTTTTCTTTTTTTAATCAATTTTCGCCGATGAGTGTTTTCGAAAATTAATATTTATTTTTCTTTTTTAATCAGTTTTTGTCGATAAGTGTTTCGAAACTTGATATTCATTTTTCTTTTTTTAATCAGTTTTCGCCAATGAGTGTTTCGAAAACTTAATATTTATTTTTCTTTTTTTTAATCAGTTTTTGCGATGAGTTTTTCGAAAACTTGATATTCATTTCTTCTTTTAATCAGTTTTGGCCAATGATTGTTTCGAAAACTTTATATTTTTTTTCCTTTTTTAATAGTTTTTGCTGATGAGTGTTTCGAAAACTTGATATTCATTTTCCTTTTTTAATAAGTTTTGGCTTATTTGAATTTTAATTCTTATTTTCCTTTTTTAATAGTTTTTGCTGATGAGTGTTTCGAAAACTTATATTATTTTTTTTTTTAAT
>CM026267.1:29390854-29569608 GCA_014851425.1 Senna tora
TTCTCTTTCTTTCTTCTCTACCTCTCCTTCTTCCCCGTGACTCCATCCCTCTCTCTTTTTCCCTTTTTATTTTCTTTCTTTTCTTTTATTTAATTAAAATTAACATATAATAATAATAATAATAAAATCTGAAAATAATAATAAATAATTAAATAAATAACTAACATGTATTTTTAACTTAATCCCTTTCCCTATTTAATTCAGATTTCTAATTTCTTAGGTGCCGAATTAAATCCCAAAAATTATTTTCTACTTCTTTTTTTTCCCTTTTTATTTTATTTTAAATCTCGAAAAAAATTTTCGAGCATTACAATCCTCGAAAAAAAAATTCCTTTCCGATTTCTTTTAACTTTCATAAATTTCCTATATTCTTTTTAAGGTTTTAATTCCTAGCCCCGGAATAAATCCTTCTTTAATCCTCAAATTTTTTTAAAAATAAATCATTCTTTAATCCTCAAAATTTTCCGGGGTATTACAAAAAAAAGAAAAATGAATATCACGTTTTCGAAATACTCATCGGCGAAAATTGATTAAAAAAAAGAAAAATGAATTTCAGTTTTCGAAACACTCGACGACGAAAACTGATTAAAAAAAGAAAAATGAATATCAAGTTTTTGAAACACTCATCGGCGAAAAATGATTAAAAAAAGAAAAATGAATATCAAGTTTTCGAATCACTCATCAGTGAAAACGAATTAAAAAAAGAAAAATGAATATCACGTTTTCGAAACAATCATCGGCGAAAACTGATTAAAAAAAAAGAAAAACGAATATCAAGTTTTCGAAACACTTATCGGCGAAAATTGATTAAAAAAAATAAAAAATGAATATAAAGTTTTCGAAACAATCATCAGCGAAAACTGATTAAAAAAGGAAAATGAATATCAAGTTTTCAAAACACTCATAGGTGAAAACTGATTTAAAAAAGAAAAATGAATATAATGTTTTCGAAACACTCATCGGCGAAAACTGATTAAAAATGGAAAATGAATATCAAGTTTTCGAAACACTCATCGGTTAAGACTGATTAAAAAAAATGACTATCAAGTTTTCGAAACACTCATCGGCGAAAACTGATTAAAAAAGAAAAATAAATATGAAGCTTTCGAAACACTCATCAGTGAAAACTTTTTAAAAAAAGAAAAATGAATGTCAAGTTTTCAAACACGCATCGACCAAAACTAATTAAAAAAGAAAAATGAATATCAAGTTTTCGAAACACTCATCGGCGAAAAATGATTAAAAAAAGAAAAATGAATATCAAGTTTTCGAAACACTTATCGGTGAAAACTAATTAAATATAGAAAAATGAATATCACGTTTTCGAAACACTCATCGGCGAAAACTGATTAAAAAAAAGAAAAAGAATATTAAATTTTCGAAACACTCATGGGAAAAAACTGATTAAAAAAAATGAATATAAAGTTTCAAAACAATCATCGGTGAAAACTGATTAAAAAAGGAAAATGAATATCATGTTTTTAAAACACTCATAGGTGAAAACTGATTAAAAAAAAATGAATATGAAGTTTTCGAAACACTCATCGGCGAGCTGATTAAAGAGGAAAATCAATATCAAGTTTTCGAAACACTCATCGGTGAAAACTGATTAAAAAAGAAAAATGACTATCAAGTTTTCGAGACACTCATCTGTGAAAACTAATTAAATAAAGAAAAATGAATATCACGTTTTCGAAACACTCATCGACGAAAACTGATTAAAAAAAACGAATATCAAGTTTTTGAAACACTTATCGGCGAAAACTGATTAAAAAAAATAAAAAATGAATATAAAGTTTTTGAAACAATCATCGGCGAAAACTGATTAAAAAAAGAAAATGAATATCATGTATTTAAAACACTCATAGGTGAAAACTGATTAAAAAAAGAAAAATGAATATAAAGTTTTCGAAACACTCATCGGCGAACTGATTAAAAAAGGAAAATGAATATCAAGTTTTCGAAATACTCATCGGTGAAAACTGATTAAAAAAGAAAAATGACTATCAAGTTTTCGAAACACTCATCGGTGAAAACTAATTAAATAAAGAAAAATGAATATCACGTTTTCGAAACACTCATCGGCGAAAACTGATTAAAAAAAAGAAAAACGAATATCAAGTTTTCGAAACACTTATCGGCGAAAACTGATTAAAAAAATAAAAAATGAATATAAAGTTTTCGAAACAATCATCGGCGAAAATTGATTAAAAAAGGAAAATGAATATTAAGTTTTCAAAACACTCATAGGTGAAAACTGATTAAAAAAAGAAAAATGAATATAAAGTTTTCGAAACACTCATCGGCGAACTGATTAAAAAAGGAAAATGAATATCAAGTTTTCGAAACACTCATCGGTGCAAACTGATCAAAAAAAGAAAAATGACTATCAAGTTTTCGAAACACTCATCGGCAAAAACTGATTAAAAAAAGAGAAATAAATGTCAACCTTTCGAAACACTCATCAGTGAAAACTTTTTAAAAAAAGAAAATTGAATGTCAATTTTTCAAATACTCATCGACCAAAACTAATTGAAAAAGAAAAATGAATATCAAGTTTTCGAAACACTCATCGGCGAAAAATGATTAGAAAAAGAAAAATGAATATCAAGTTTTCAAAACACTCATAGGTGAAAACTGATTTAAAAAAGAAAAATGAATATAATGTTTTCGAAACACTCATCGGCGAAAACTGATTAAAAACGAAAAATGACTATCAAGTTTTCGACACACTCATCGGTTAAGACTGATTAAAAAAAATGACTATCAAGTTTTCGAAACACTCATCGGCGAAAACTGATTAAAAAAGAAAAATAAATATGAAGCTTTCGAAACACTCATCAGTGAAAACTTTTTAAAAAAAGAAAAATGAATGTCAAGTTTTCAAACACGCATCGACCAAAACTAATTAAAAAAGAAAAATGAATATCAAGTTTTCGAAACACTCATCGGCGAAAAATGATTAAAAAAAGAAAAATGAATATCAAGTTTTCGAAACACTTATCGGTGAAAACTAATTAAATATAGAAAAATGAATATCACGTTTTCGAAACACTCATCGGCGAAAACTGATTAAAAAAAAGAAAAAGAATATTAAATTTTCGAAACACTCATGGGAAAAAACTGATTAAAAAAAATGAATATAAAGTTTTCAAAACAATCATCGGTGAAAACTGATTAAAAAAGGAAAATGAATATCATGTTTTTAAAACACTCATAGGTGAAAACTGATTAAAAAAAAATGAATATGAAGTTTTCGAAACACTCATCGGCGAGCTGATTAAAAGAGGAAAATCAATATCAAGTTTTCGAAACACTCATCGGTGAAAACTGATTAAAAAAGAAAAATGACTATCAAGTTTTCGAGACACTCATCTGTGAAAACTAATTAAATAAAGAAAAATGAATATCACGTTTTCGAAACACTCATCGACGAAAACTGATTAAAAAAAACGAATATCAAGTTTTGAAACACTTATCGGCGAAAACTGATTAAAAAAAATAAAAAATGAATATAAAGTTTTTGAAACAATCATCGGCGAAAACTGATTAAAAAAAGAAAATGAATATCATGTATTTAAAACACTCATAGGTGAAAACTGATTAAAAAAAGAAAAATGAATATAAAGTTTTCGAAACACTCATCGGCGAACTGATTAAAAAAGGAAAATGAATATCAAGTTTTCGAAATACTCATCGGTGAAAACTGATTAAAAAAGAAAAATGACTATCAAGTTTTCGAAACACTCATCGGTGAAAACTAATTAAATAAAGAAAATGAATATCACGTTTTCGAAACACTCATCGGCGAAAACTGATTAAAAAAAAGAAAAACAAATATCAAGTTTTTGAAACACTTATCGGCGAAAACTGATTAAAAAAATAAAAAATGAATATAAAGTTTTCGAAACAATCATCGGCGAAAACTGATTAAAAAAGGAAAATGAATATTAAGTTTTCAAAACACTCATAGGTGAAAACTGATTAAAAAAAGAAAAATGAATATAAAGTTTTCGAAACACTCATCGGCGAACTGATTAAAAAAGGAAAATGAATATCAAGTTTTCGAAACACTCATCGGTGCAAACTGATCAAAAAAAGAAAATGACTATCAAGTTTTCGAAACACTCATCGGCAAAAACTGATTAAAAAAAGAGAAATAAATGTCAACCTTTCGAAACACTCATCAGTGAAAACTTTTTAAAAAAAGAAAATTGAATGTCAATTTTTCAAATACTCATCGACCAAAACTAATTGAAAAAGAAAAATGAATATCAAGTTTTCGAAACACTCATCGGCGAAAAATGATTAGAAAAAGAAAAATGAATATCAAGTTTTCAAAACACTCATAGGTGAAAACTAATTAAAGAAAGAAAAATGAATATCACGTTTTCGAAACACTCATCGGCGAAAACTGATTAAAAAAAGAAAAATGAATATCAAGTTTTCGAAACTCTCATCGGCGAAAACTGATTAAAAAAAGAAAAATGAATATCAAGTTTTCGAAACACTCATTAGCGAAAACTTACTAAAAAAAGAAAAATGAATATTAAATTTTCGAAACACTAATCGGTGAAAACTAATTAAATAAAGAAAAATTAATATCACGTTTTCAAAACACTCATCGGCAAAAACTAATTAAAAAAGAAAAATGAATATCAAGTTTTCGAAACCCTCGTCGACGAAAACTGATTAAAAAAATAAAAATGAATATCATGTATTCGAAACACTCATCGGCGAAAACTGATTAAAAAAAGAAAATGAATATCATGTTTTCGAAACACTCATCGGCGAAAACTTATTAAAAAAGAAAAAAGAATATCAAGTTTTGGAAACACTTATCGGCGAAAAATGATTAAAAAAAGAAAAATGAATATCAACTTTTCGAAACACTCATCGGTGAAAACTAATGTAATACCCCGGAAAAATTTCGAGGATTTAAGAATGATTTGTTCCGGGGCTAGGAATTAAAACCTTAAAAAGAATATAGGAAAAGTATGAAGGCTAAAGGAAACCGGAAAGGAACCGAGAATTCTTCAAAATTTCAAGAAAAATAAAAGGTGAAAGAAAGGAGTAAAATACTTTTTCGAAATTAATTCAAGACCTACGAAATTAGAAACCTACAATAAATAGGAGTGGGAACTAAATTAAAATAAAATAAAAGGGAAAGAAAAGAAGTAGAAAATAATTTTTAGGATTTAATTCAGGACCTAAGGAATTGGAAACCTGAATTAAATAGGGAACAAATTTGTTATTATTTATTTAATTATTAATTAATTTATTTTTAATAATATTTATTTATTATTTAATTATTAATTATTTTTTTAATTATATTTACTTATTTATTATTTAATTATTTAATTATTTTAATTATAATTTTTTTATTATTTGGGTGGGTGTTGCCGTGGATTGAGAAATGAGAGAAAAGAAAGAAAATAAAAGAAGGAAAAAGAGAAAGCTTGGGCGTGAGGAAAAAAACAACACGAGAGAGAGAAAGAAGAGAGAGAGGGAGAGGAGGTGTGAAGGAGGAAGATGGAGAAGAGGGAGGAAACCGCCAGAAAAGTCGCCGGAGAGAGCGGTCCGACGCCAGAAAAGCTCACCGGAGCTTGACTATAACATCTTCCACACCTCCTACCAATCGAATCAAGGTTGGTATCCCCAATTTCATTCGAAACCCTCAATTTTTCCATTTTTAGGGATTCCTTCGATTGAGTTATTTTGAGGGCAGATTGAGACCTAGAAAGTGTTCTTGAACACTTAGTTGGGGTAGGAATCAAGATTATATTCTCGGACTTGCCCAAATTCGAATTTGGAAGGATTTGGGTATCACGACCCCCTATCGGACGTCCGTGACCGACACGGGAAGTAGGATTTCCCCTATCCCATAAGCCTCTAATCCCTTATTGACATTTTAATATGTGTATATCTACCCATTTCTAATACAAACAATATATAATACATATGGTCATCCATTTCCGGTGACCTAAGCAGTTTGCAATCCACGGCTCGTTCAGCGCCGCTTCAGTCTATAGATATACACATATTCATTCACACGTACATATAGTATACATATTGATCACGCGCTTTAGGGCGGGTGATCTATCCTATTCACTTGCAGAAGTCCTGTATACAGTTATACATATATTCAATCACAAGCCTGCATATAGTTTACATATTGATCACACGCCTCAATGCGTGTGATCTATCCTATTCACATGCAGAAGCCGTATTTTCATACAATCAGGTATTCAGTCACACATATATATAATTTACATATTGATCACACGCCTCAATGCGTGTGATCTATCCTATTCACTTGCGGAAGTCATATATATATACACATGATATATCATATCATAGCCTATATTTCCAACTCCAAGACCTAACTTTAATCTGAATGATGCTGACAATGCTAGAATAGGACATATATATATACTGCAGCTGTATCTGTACAAACGCTTAACCCAAAAAGGATTCATATACATATACATCACAACATATGTACGTAATCAAAATAACTAACGACGCGGACTAAGCGTACGGTCCTCAGATCTGACCGCCTCCCTGAGAAGAAGTGGACGCGTTTTCGACTCCTGAACCACCTGTATCTGAAACATGTAAACATGTGGTGAGTCGAACAGACTCAGTGAGAAGTTCCCCCATCCCTGGCGTAGCAGCAGGTACCACTACAGCTGGGGGAAGGGAGCAACCACAACCACATGCGCATGAAACGGATTTATATTGTGACCTTTAATATGATCAGGCAATCAATATATCATATTCACAATTAAAAATCCTAATTCATGCTCCTAACATGTTTATTAATCCGCATGTAAACCAATCATAAACATATTTCATATCTTTTCATAAGTCATACATAGTTATGCTAGTAGGCATTCACTTTCTGTCTCCTGCATTACGCTAAGAGAAATACTGGCCCGAAGGCATTCACTTTCTGTCTCCCGCGTTACGCTAAGAGAAATACTGGCCCGAAGGCAATGTCTTATTCGAACCTAGTTGATCAAACTAGGAACTTTCTGACTCCAATGCACGCTTAGAGTAATAGCCGGCAACTTGTCTGACCCCGGTTAAACCAAGGTAATGGCCACTATGTGGCATACTTACTATTAACTGAATCCTGTCTGTCCGACCAGGATAAACGACTCGATCTACCCGAACTAACCTAAACAAGTTCAAATAACCTATTCGACCTTGAAAGACGCCCTATTAATAACTAACTGAATATTACACGTGTGAATTAGCTAGGCTTAGTTTCCCCCTTTTGAATTATGCAACCCTCTCGCTCACAATTAACAACCTAGGTTCATTTTCCTCAATGTACCATATGGTCAAAACCTTTGCACGATGATCAATTTAATTGGATTTCTAATATTAATAAAGCCTCACATGTGAAATTCCGACTCAATCCTACCCACGGTAAGGCTCGGTGAGCCACAATAGCACATATACACCTTGCGGTTTATCATATAAGCACATATATTATTGCACGTTGACTGCTTATTTGCAAATCATATACGTGTAACACAAATTTATTCATATAAATATATTCCATATATCAATTTGCACAAAATAGAGCAAACCACATTTTCCACGTAGTCATCCAACCCTGTGGGGCAGGGATGGGAGAGCCCCTCACCTCGTTGGCCCTCCTGATCAATCCTCGGAGTGCCTAAAACTCCAATTACCCTGTGGTGCCCTATACACATATATATATGTAAGAAATTTAGAACGCGTAACTAAGAATCTACCATGCACGTGTCATGCTAATGCTTATGTACCCTTTAGCTATTTTCCAAGAACTATTTATTTAGTTCGTTACGTCGTCTTACTTGTTCTTTTTGAAAGTCAATATTGTCTCATATTTGCCTTTCACATTTTCGAGCCATTTAGAACCTCTAATTGCTTAGGTTAGAGATTCTCACTTGTCTAAATTTTCCTTCATGTGTTCATATGGGTATTTAACTAATAAAAGAATTAAATTCACGGTTCAAAAGAGGCTCTAGCTTACTCATTCTACCGTCTCCCTTATTCGCCGAGTAAAAGCTTAATTATTACCTCTTTAATTATATATAAAAATATAATTGGGATACTTAGAGCCTTGGAACCAATTTAGCGGGTCTTAGATGTCCACCACGGACTAGACCGAGGTGTCCAACCCACCGCACAGCTCCTTACTATATAGTGGCTTAGTATTTCGCCTCTTTTTCACCGGATTCGGTTCCGGTTGAGACGGTAAATACTCGGGCTTTATTCCCTTGTATATTTTGCAGCAATTACAACACTTATTCTACTCAAATCCAAGCCTAAACATGCATCAAACTATCAACTTCGAATTTTAAAGTAATTTCCTAACCCAATTTTCCTAATTTTCATACCTGGTAAATTCCTACGGTTTAACTTCGATTCTGAACCTTACTAAGCTTTCAATAACATCCACTAAGCTCAAATTTAACCCCGGAATGCCTTGATTGGAAGTATTTGAAGAATTCCTAAAATACCCAAAATTGGAGAAATTGGGGTTTTGAAAGATTGGGGCTTCCATACCTTGATTCAATCAGATGGGGAGCTTGGAGGTGTTGAAAGAGAGCTTCGGTCATCGTCACCGGCGTCGGAGCGCGATTTCCAGCGAGATTCCGGCGCCCAACCACCGTCTTCGTGTTTCTTCTCTTCCCCGGCCCTTGGGCTTCTTGTTTGGACCACGGCTGTGTGCGTTTTTGCTGCTTCTGTCTGCTTCTTTTTGTTTTTCTTTTATTATGTTTGTTGCTTTAATGAATGGGTGTGTGTGTTATTATTAAATGGGGGGTCACGTTTTTGCTTCTGCACTTATCTCTTTTCTTTTCTTTTTTTATTTGTTTAATTGTGAGTGTGTGTGTAATGGGAGGATGGGTGTGTGTGTAAATGGGAGGGGGTCACGTTGCCCCCCCCCCCATATATTTTAATATATATATATATATATATATATATATATATATATTATATACTTTTTTTTAAAAAAATTTATTTATTTGTTACATCCTCTGTTTCTTTTAGGTCATAAAAAGAATATTTAGATTTCCTATTTTTCTCCCCTTAATTTTATTTTATATTTAATTTAATTTTTTTTTCTGAAAGAAAAATAAATTTAATAATAATGAAAATAATCCAATCTAAATATCTCGGATATTACATTGGGATTGAAATTATAATTATTTTCAAATTGGGGAAATTGTGATAATTAGGATTGAACTTGGATTTGAGTAAATAGGCTTGAATTTATATTATAAAAATTATATGGTTGGAATATTAGTTGAACAAGACCCGCGAAGAGCTGGCCCGAGGTTACTAAGGTTGAACCTCGACGTTAACGTACCGAGTCCCTACTCGGGTTGCCCAAATACACTTTAAGGGTGATATTGAGGGCTCCAAACCTCTTCTTTTCAATCTTAAACACCCTAGAATAATTCTAGATATGCTATCAAGCATCAAGAATTAATTTAGGTACCTTCTTGCTTCTCAAGGATGGAAAATTGTGGAACAATGAAGTCCAAATTCTAAAATGGTAATTTTATTCCTTCATAATTATTAGGAAGCCTTAAGTAGGATGAATTAGAGGTGTACTGAGATTTAGAAACTAGATTTCTTAGAATCCGAGTAAGAAAATGAGTTGAAACAAAATGCTTAGACCTTCCTAAAATTAGGATTCCTTCCAATCAAGTTAGATAAGCTTCCTTAGATGTGAATACAAATTAGATAGAGGTATAATACTCAAATCTAAGTATGTGAAATACTCAAGTAGAGTGTTATATTCGAGTAAGTCAAGTGTCCGAGAAAGGATACGCATAAGTCGGGATAGAGAAGTCCAATAAGACCAAGAGCTTGACTCTGTGGCAACCATGGACTACACGTGAGAGTAATGGAGAGATAAATAACAAGTTAAGCTAAGTAATAAACTTTAATGAAATAAATGTTGTTCTTATAGGAACAATGGTATGCAATAGAGTGCAACAGGAACTCCGAGGAGACTAAAGTTACAGGAAAGGATTGCATGGAAGGTTGGCCAAGGTGAGAGTTCTTCCATCTCTGCTCCTAGGGTTGTATGCTTATGTGGATTACTTGAGTATGTATATTCTCTGCTTGTCTGGTATGTGTTAGCTAGAGGTATAGAATGCTAAAAGAATAACGGAACTAGAAAATAGGTTGTGGAAAATAGTTTGGATAGGAGGACATAGGAGTATAATGTAATTGGTTGCTATGATTGGTGAGTTACAAATCCAACTCATACACTCCGGAGGCATGATGAGTATTTTATTAAATCTTTTCCCATGAAGGTGGCAAGAGTCCTTGTACGGAAGAACTAAACTTTTATTTTGAAAACTCGCCACGACAGTGACTTAAATTATAATCATGCAAAGGGAGTTATTGGTGGGTTTCAGATTTGGTTATGCTAGCGATGTGAGACATCGACTAGAACAACGTCAGACGGCACTCGAGACCTCAGTTTTATAATCACCATGACGATGGTCATTGCTCTATCCTAGCAATAGGGTTAGAAAGGTTTTATATTGCTATGACGATAGCTTGAGGCTGAGAGAGTGCATCTGGACGGGTATATGAGTTAGATCCTGTTAAGGATACTCGTCCATATTAATAAGGAGAAGAATTGTTGATCCTTCGGGAAAGATACAAAGAATCCTATTAATATGTGAGACTAAGGTAAGGAGACACGGGAGGAACCTGCGGGTGAACCGTGAGCCCAACCTTGTAAAAGAGAAATCATCCTGTGGAGTTGGTCCAGGGTGTGACAGTGGCCATGCTTCGAGACGTCGTGTCGTGCCCGCCATGTGACCTGGTTGGGTAATGGACGAGTGAGCTCAAGCTATTGCCCCTCAGTTAGGGGTCAGGACGTGCCACTTGGTGGCTATGAATCAGTTGTTTGATAGATAGAGGTTGATTGTGTTTGATTAACAGAATTGTCACGAGGTGACTAGTACCCAAGTGAATGGGTTAAGCATTGTTTGATTAACAGAATTGTCATGAGGTGACCAGTACCCAAGTGAATGGGTTAAGTATGCTTTGCCACGCGGTGGCCAGTAACCCAAGTGCACAAGTTCGAAGTAGAAAAGCCACGTAGTGGCTAGTAGATACCCCAGAGTGGGGGAGATTAAGTAGATGTATGTTATAGTATCTCTGTGTATATACAAATTGCCTATGTTTGCATATAATTGCTTATTGTGCGGCGTAGTGATAACGTACAAGATTACGCAACCACACGTCTTGTTTGATTCAGACATGCTGAAACGTGAGAAGACCGGTAGGTAAAAGCCGGCACTATATGTTACATGTTTACTTGCTGATTGATGACGTGGAATAAACTGCTGCATGTTTATAGTTATTAAATGCATGTGAGTGTTTGGGTGAAATTTTTGTGGTTGTGTGATCACCAAGAATGTATGCTAACAACAGTAACTAGTTGTTTTTGCATGTGGTTGTGTATGACTCTCAAACCCAGCGCTATGGTACCCACCTTGCGCCGGGGATGGGAGAATCCTCAATGAGTCGCGTGGTTAAGACTCACACCTCATTTTTACTACACAGAGACAGGTTAAGTAGAGGTGGAAGAAGTCTCGGTGGAGCGAGGAACGAACAAAACTTTCCAAGACCCACAACTTGTTCATGTGGGTGAATAAATTGTAATTTTAATTTAATTTACTTTATCATGTATCATAAAGTAAAGGGTTGACGTACCCAATTATATTGTATCACTAAATCTAGAACTGTCAGCTTCACACACCTTAAAGATCAAGATCTGTTAGATTACGATGCAGGGAAAACTTGTTTCCAATATATATATATATATATATATATATTATATATATACATATATATGTTGCATGTGAATAGGATAGGCAGCATCTTCGGATGTGTAGCCAGTACACAGGTTATATATATTATGTGTGTTTCCTATATCTATATCTTGAAGCGGCACTGGTCGTGGATTTACTTGCCTAGGATAGGCCACCATTTCGGTGTAGCCATGGTATTATACTGCATGTGGATGTATTTTCAACAATAGATATTCTGTCAATTAGGTGATAAGGCTTACGGGCATAAGGGTATCCCCTGTGTCTGTGCCGGTCACGGTCCTCTAAACGGGGGTCGTGACAAACTTGGTATCTGAGCCAGGTTGTTCTTTAAGGGTGTGAAGCTAACTAGTAGTCTCGGGTGTCAGTTGGGCTATCCATTACGAATCCGGACGTAACGGTGGATCTGACGGACACTTGTGAGGTTGCTCAGGATGTTGAGTCATAAATTCTTTCGATTCATCGCTTTAGGCATAGAATTTGTATGTGAAATTCTATGCAAAGCATATAACCTGTACTGTGCACAAGTGCCGATGAGCACTAAGTCTTAAGGTGGGGTGGCAGTGACCCCGGGAACCTTAGGACGCCATAGTAGGGAAAGGAGACATCCATGGAGGATGCTACCTAGACATAGACACGTTTGGTTGAATTGTAGGCAGGAATGCGCTACAATGTGTGATTGTTGCAAGTGTTAAATGAGATGATGCGTCTGCTCTGTTAGCGGCGCATTGTGTGCTATCATATAGGCACAAGTTGTTTGATTATGATATGGAATGCAAGTAGAATAGAAATATGTAGTGAATTGTAGTTTAGGCTAGGAGTAGTTTGTAAAGCGAAAGAAAAGACGTGCTTGGCGTGTAGAAAAGAAAGTAAGCCCATGGGGCGATTGAAATGAAAAGTTTACAGACAAGAATAAACAGGGCCATGAGGCATGAGACCGACAGGAAGATGGCCACGAGAATGGGTCACGACTTTGCGGTATACTATGACTGAAGGAAGTGAGTTGTCCTTCCTAGAAAGTAAACAGAAAAGGGGTGGTGTATGCCACAGTATGGAAGTAGAAGTCTACGGACTAGAAAATCAAGATATGGTATATGGAATGGAAAAATAGCCGAACCATATGCCGTAGAGATAGATGTTAAAAAGTAGAGGCATATGTAAACGTGTAGAGCGTGACCATATGCCGGGCAGGAAATAGAGTAAATGGTAAGGCACAGGGAAGGAGCCTAGTCCAACCCTGCGCTCAATCCATGAACTGCTAGTTCCTTAAGCAAACAAGGGGGCAAAGAAGGGATTAAGCCTAACCAAACTCTCTTGGGTTGCTTAAGGAAGAGCATAAAGAATAGGATATTGATCACATGAGAAAAGTTTGTAAAAATCTTTTTGGTCTTTCCGGATGAGAGATTCTGAAAGACCCTCAAACTTTTCTTGAAAATACTAGGGATAACCATTGGAAGGCAAATTTTCATGAAAACTCTTTCTCAATTTGTGTCATTCCAATTGGTTACACCCTAACCATTTACGAAAACCTTAGGCGTCATTTTCTAAGAAATAAACTTAAATTAATTTTTTTTAAAACCTGCCGGGTGCCTAAGAAAACTAACTCATGTGACCAAAACCCTACCAAACAATAGTCCTTTTACAGGTAAGATGTATAAGGATGGTAGATGTAGTTAAGAAAGCACTCGCTTGGTACCCACCTTGCGCTGGGGATGGGAGAATCTTCACTGAGTCGCGTGGTTAAGACTCACACCTCATTTTTACTACACAAAGACAGGTTAAGTACAAGTGGAAGAAGTCTCGGTGGAGCGAGGAACGAACAAAACTTTCCAAGACCACAACTTGTTCATGTGGGTGAATAAATTGTAATTTTAATTTAATTTACTTTATCATGTATCATAAAGTAAAGGGTAGACGTACCCAATTATATTGTATCACTAAATCTGGAACTGTCAGCTTCACACACCTTAAAGATCAGGATCCGTTAGATTACGATGCAGGGAAAACTTGTTTCCAAAATATATATATATACATATATCTGTTGTATGTGAATAGGATAGGCAGCATCTTCGGATGTGTAGCCAGTACACAGGTTATATATATTATGTATGTTTCCTATATCTATATCCTGAAGCGGCACTGGTCGTGGATTTGCTTGCCTAGGATAGGCCACCATTTCGGTGTAGCCATGGTATTATACTGCATGTGGATGTATTTTCAATATAATAGATATTCTGTCAATTAGGTGATAAGGCTTAAAGGCATAAGGGTATCCCTTGTGTCTGTGCCGGTCACGGTCCTCTAAACGGGGGTCGTGACAACTAATTAAAAAAAGAAAAATGAATATCATGTTTTCGAAGCACTCATTGGCGAAAAATGATTAAGAAAAAGAAAAATGAATATCAAGTTTTCGAAACACTTATCGGCGAAAACTATTTAAAAAAAAAAAAAGAAAAATGAATATTACGTTTTCGAAACACTCATCGGCAAAAACTGATTAAAAAACGAAAAATGACTATCAAGTTTTCAAAACATCATCGGCGAAAACTGATTAGAAAGAAGAAAAATAAATATCAGGTTTTCGAAACACTTATCGACAAAAACTGATTAAAAAAAAGAAAAATGAATATCAAGTTTTCAAAACACTCATCGGCGAAAACTGATTAAAAAAAGAAATATCAAAATTAAGTTTTCGAAAACACTCATCGGCGAAAACTAATTAAAAAAATAAAAATGAACATAATGTTTTCGAAACAATCATCGGCGAAAACTGATTAAAAAAGAAAAATGAATATAAAGTTTTCGAAACATTAATCGGCGAAAACTGATTAAAAAAGGATAACGAATCTCAAGTTTTCGAAACACTAATCGGTGAAAACTGATTAAAAATAAATAAATATCAAGTTTTCGAAACACTCATTGGCGAAAACTGATTAAAAAAAAAGAAAAATAAATATCATGCTTTCGAAACACTAATCGGTGAAAAATTATTAAAAAAACAAAAATGAATATCAAGTTTTCAAATACTCATCGACCAAAACTAATTAAAAAAGAAAAATGAATATCAAGTTTTAAAAACACTTATCGGCGAAAACTAATTAAAAAAGAAAAATGAATATCAAGTTTTCGAAACACTCATCGGCGAAAACTCATTAAAAAAAAGAAAAATGAATATCAAGTTTTCGAAACACTCATCGGCGAAATTTGATTAAAAAAAGAAAAATGAATATCAACTTTTCGAAATACTTATTAACGAAAATTACTAAAAAAAGAAAAATGAATATCAAGTTTTCGATAACTCATCTACGAAGACTGATTAAAAAAAATAAAAATGAATATCAAGTTTTCGAAATACTCATCGGCAAAAACTGATTAAAAAAGGAAAATGAATATCAAGTTTACCAAACACTAATCGACGAAAACTGATTAAAAAAAGAAAAATCAATATCAAGTTTTCAAAACACTCATCGGCAAAAACTAATTATAAAAGAAAAATGAATATCATGTTTCTGAAACACTCATCGGTGAAAACTAATTAAATAAAGAAAAATGAATATCACGTTTTCGAAACACATCGGCGAAAACTGATTAAGAAATAGAAAAATGAATATCAAGTTTTCGAAACACTCATCGGTGTAAACTGATTAAAAAAAGAAAAATGACTATCAAGTTTTCGAAACACTCATCAGCGAAAACTGATTTAAAAAAGAAAAATAAATATCAAGCTTTCGAAACACTCATATTGAAAACTTATTAAAAAAAGAAAAATGAATGTCAAATTTTTAAACACTCATCGGCGAAAACTGATTAAAAAAAGAAAAATGAATATCAAGTTTTCGAAACACTCATCGGCGAAAACTGATTAAAAAAGGAAAATGAATATCAAGTTTACCAAACACTCATCGGCGAAAACTGATTAAAAAAGAAAAATGAATATCAAGTTTTCGAAACACTCATCGGCAAAAACTAATTAAAAAAGAAAAATGAATATCAAGATTCCGAAACACTCATTGGTGAAAACTTATTAAAAAAAGAAAAATGAATATAAAGTTTTCGAAACACTCATCGACCAAAACTAATTAAAAAAGAAAAATGAATATCAAGTTTTCAAAACACTCAGCGGCGAAAACTGATTAAAAAAAAAGAAAAATGAATATCAAGTTTTCGAAACACTCATTGGCGAAAAATGATTAAAAAAAGAAAAATGAATATGAAGTTTTCGAAACACTCATCTGTGAAAACTAATTAAATAAAGAAAAATGAATATCACGTTTTCGAAACACTCATCGGCAAAAACTGATTTAAAAAAAAGAAAAATGAATATCAAAATTTCGAAACAATCATGGGCAAAAACTGATTAAAAAAAATAATAAATGAATATAAAGTTTTCGAAACAATCATCGACGAAAACTGATTAAAAAGGAAAATGAATATCAAGTTTTTGAAACACTCATAGGTGAAAATTGATTAAAAAAAGAAAAAAGAATATAAAGTTTTCGAAACACTCATCGGCGAAAACTGATTTAAAAGGAATATTAAGTTTTCGAAACACTAATCGGTGAAATCTAATTAAATAAAGAAAAATGAATATCAGGTTTTCGAAACACTCATCGGTGAAAACTAATTAAATAAAGAAAAATGAATATCACGTTTTCGAAGCACTCATCGGCGAAAACAAATTAAGAAAAAGAAAAATGAATATCAAGTTTTCGAAACACTCATCGGCGAAAACTATTTAAAAAAAAAAGAAAAATGAATATTACATTTTCGAAACACTCATCGGCGAAAACTGATTAAAAAACGTAAAATGACTATCAAGTTTTCAAAACACTCATCGGCGAAAACTGATTAGAAAAAAGAAAAATAAATATCATGTTTTCGAAACACTTATCGGCGAAAACTGATTAAAAAAAAAAGAAAAATGAATATCAAGTTTTCAAAACACTCATCGGCGAAAATTGATTAAAAAAAAGATTCAGACCACTCATCGGCGAAAACTGATTAAAAAAAGAAAAATGATTATCAAGTTTTCGAAACACTCATCGGTGAAAACTGATTAGAAAAAGAAAAACGAATATAAAGTTTTCGAAACATTCATCGGCGAAAACTGATTAAAAAATGATAACGAATATCATGTGTTTGAAACACTAATCGATGAAAATTGATTAAAAAAAAGAAAAATGTATATCAAGTTTTCGAAACACTCAATGGCGAAAATTGATTAAAAAAAAGAAAAATAAATATCAAGCTTTCGAAACACTCATCGGTGAAAAATTATTAAAAAAAGAAAAAAGAATATCAAGTTTTCAAATACTCATCGACCAAAACTAATTAAAAAAGAAAAATGAATATCAAGTTTTCAAAACACTTATCGGCAAAAACTGATTAAAAAAGAAAAATGAATATCAAGTTTTCGAAACACTAATCGACGAAAACGGATTAAAAAAAAGAAAAAATGAATATCAAGTATTCAAAACACTCATCGGCGAAAACTGATTAAAAAAAGAAAAAAGAATATTAAGTTTTCGAAACACTCATCTACGGAAACTGATTAAAAAAATTAAAATGAATATCCAGTTTTCGAAACACTCATCGGCGAAAACTGATTAAAAAAGGAAAATGAATATCAAGTTTTCAAAACACTCATCGGCGAAAACTAATTGAAAAAAGAAAAATGAATATCAAGTTTTCGAAACACTCATCTACCAAAACTAATTAAAAAAGAAAAATGAATAACAAGTTTTCGAAACACTCATCGGTGAAAACTAATTATATAAAGAAAAATGAACATCACGTTTTCGAAACACTAATCGGCATAAACTAATTAAAAAAGAAAAATGAATATCAAGTTTACGAAACCTTCATCGACGAAAACTAATTAAAAAAATAAAAATGAATATCATGTATTCGAAACACTCATCGACGAAAACTGATTAATAAGGGAAAATGAATATCAAGTTTTCGAAACACTCATCAGTGAAAACTGATTACAAAAAGAAAAATGACTATCAAGTTTTTAAAACACTCATCAGCGAAAACTGATTAAAAAAAAATAAATAAATATCAAGCTTTCGAAACACTCATCGGTGAAAACTTATTAAAAAAAGAAAAATGAATATAAAGTTTTCAAACACTCATCGACCAAAACTAATTAAAAATAGAAAAATGAATATCAAGTTTTCGAAACACTCATCGACTAAAACTAATTAAAAAAGAAAAATGAATATCAAGTTTTTGAAACACTTATCGGCGAAAATTGATTAAAAAAAAGAAAAATGAATATCAAGTTTTCGAAACACTCATCGGCGAAAACTGAATAAAAAAAGAAAAATGAATATCAAGTTTTCGAAACACTCATTAGCGAAAACTTACTAAAAAAAGAAAAATGAATATCTAGTTTTCGAAACACTCATCTAAGAAAAATGATTTAAAAAAATAAAAATGAATATCAAGTTTTCGAAACACTCATCGGCGAAAACTGATTTGTAATATCCGAGATATTTTTTTCTTTTTATTTTATTTTAATTATTATTATTATTTTATTTTTCTTTCAAAAAGAAAAATAAATTAATTTAAAGTTTGAAATAAAAATGAAGAAGGGAAAAATAGGGAATATATATTTTTTTTAGGACCTAAAAGAAAAGGGGATTAAAAAGATGGGAAAGAATTAGGATTTAACTACTATTTATTTATTTTGTTTTTTCTGGGCCAAATATTAAAATAAATGGGTGGCCAAACTGTGACCCGCCTTCCATTTCACTAGCAAAAAAAAAAAGAGAAGCAGAAGCGAACCTGAGCGGACGAGAGAAGGGACCCGAGAAGATGAAGAAGCCACGAGAAGGGAGGAGACGGCCGGAAACGCGCCGGTGAGGCCTCTCCGGCGCTGGAGAAGATGATTGGAATTCTCCTACCACCTCCACCAAGCCTTCTATCCGATTAGAATAAGGTAAGAAAGCCCCAATTTCTCAAACCCCAATTTCTCCAATTTTAGGAATTTTAGGAAATCTTCAAATACTTCCAATTGGGACATTCTGGGGATAAATTCGAGCTTAGTAGGTGTTATTGAATGCTTAGGGAGGTTCAGAATCAAAGCTAAATCGTAGGAATTGACCGGGTATGGAAATCATGGAAATTAGGTTAGAAAATTGCTCTAAAATTCGAATTTGCTACTTTGATGCATGAATAGGCTTGGATTGGAGTAATATAGGTGTTCTAATTGCTGGAAACATATAAGGGAATAAAGCCCGAGTAGTTACCATCGCAACCGGAGGCAAATCCGGTGAAAAAGAGGCGATATACCAAGCCACCGTACAGTAAGAAGCTATGCTGTGGGCTAAACACCTCGGCTTAGTCCATGGAGGACACCTAAGAACAACTAAATTGGATCCAAGGCTCTACTTATACCCGATTATATTTTATATATAATTAAAGAGGTAGTAGTTAAGCTCTTACTTGGCAAATAAGGGGAAACGGTTGAACGAGTAAGCTAAGGCCTCTCTTGAGCCATAAAGAAATTCTTTTATTAGTTAAAAGTTCTTACGAACTCATGAAATGGAATCTAGCTAAATTAGAATCTCTAACCTAAGCTTTTAGAGGTTCTAAATGGCTCAAGTATGTGAAAGTCGGGTTATGTACATATGGACTTTCAGAACGGGCAAATAAGACGACGTAACGAACTAAGTAACTAGTTCTTGGAAATATCTAGAGGGTACATGAGCATTAGCATCACACGTGTCACGACCCCCTATCGGACGTTCGTGACCGGCACGGGAGGTAGGATTCCTCCTATCCCGTAAGCCTCTAATCCCTGATTGACATTTTCATATGTTCATAACTACCCATTTCTACTACAAACAATATACAATACATATGGTCATCCATTTCCGGTGACCTAAATAGTTCGCAATCCACGGCTCGCTCAACGCCGCTTCAGTCTATATATATACACATATTCACTCACACATACATATAGCTTACATATTGATCACGCGCTTCAGTGCGGGTGATCTATCCTATTCACATGCAGAAGTCCTGTATACAGTTATACATATATTCAATCACACGCTTACATATAGTTTACATATTGATCACACGCCTCAATGCGTGTGATCTATCCTATTCACATGCGGAAGCCATATTTTCATACAATCAAGTATTCAGTCACACATACATATAATTTACATATTGATCACACACCTCAATGCGTGTGATCTATCCTACTCACATGCGGAAGTCATATATATATATACACATGATATATATCATATCATAGCCTATATTCCCCAACACCAAGACCTAACTTTAATCTGTATGAAGCCGACAATGCTAGAATTCAAGTATAATATATATATATATATATATATATATATATATATATATATATATATATATATATATATATATATACACAGCAGTTGTATACGTACAAAAGCTACGCCAAAAATGGATTTATATATATATATATATACATCACTACATATGTACATAACCAAAATACTACCGACGCGAACTAAGCGTGCGGTCTTCAGATCGGTCCGCCTCCTTGAGAAGAAGTGGATGCGTTCCCGACGCCCGAACCACCTGTATCTGAAACATGTAAACAGGGGGTGAGTCAAAAAGACTCAGTGAGGAGCTCTCCCATCCCTAGCGTAGCAGCGGATACCACTATAGCTGGGGGAAGGGAGCAACCACACCCACATGCGCATGAAATGGATTCATATTGTGATTTTTAACATGATCAAGCAATCAGTAAATCATATTCACAATTAAAATCCTAATTCATGCTCCTAACATATTTGTTTCTCCGCACATACATAAATCACAATATATATATATATATATATATATATATATATATATATATATATCATATGTTTTCACAAGTCACACATAGTTATGCCCGTAGGCATTCACTTTCTGTCTCCCACGTTACGCTAAGAGAAATACTGGCCTGAAGACAATTTCATGTTCGAACCTAGTTGATCACACTAGGAACTTCCTGACTCCAAGGCACGCTTAGAGTAATAGCTGGAAACTTGTCTAACCTCAGTTAAACCAAGGTAATGGCCACTACGTGGCATACTTACTGACATCGTAGTCCTGTCTGTTCGACCAGGATGACCGAATCGATCTACCCGGGCTGACCTAAACACTCAACTAACATGTTTAACCTTAAATGACGCCCTATGAGAAACTAACTGAATATTATCCGTGTTTATTTGTTAGGCCTAGTTTCCCCCTTTCCCATTATGCCACACTCTCACTCACATTCAACAACCTAGGTTCAATTTTCCTCAACAAACCATACGAACAAGGTCTTAACAGTGACGATTGATGTGATTGGTTTCTAAGATTACTGAACTCTCACATATGAAATTATGACAAAATCCTACCCACGGTAACATATAAGGCTCAGTGAGGCACAATAGCACATACATTGTTGCACGTTGATTGGTTATTTGCTAATGATACACGTGTAACATAAATTCATTCATATAAATATATTTCATATATCAATTACACAAAATAGAGCAAACCACATTTTTCACGTAGTCATCCAACCCTATGGGGCAGCGATGGGAGAGCCCCTCACCTCGTTGGTGCTCCTAATAAATCCTCAGAGTACCTGAAGCTCCAATTAATCTGTGGTGCCCTATACATATGTACTTAAGCAATTTAGAAACGTATAGAGAAGCATCTAACATGTACGTGTCATGCTAATGCTCATGCACCCTCTAGATATTTTAAAGAACTAATTATTTAGTTCGTTATGTCGTCTCACTTGCTCTTTTTGAAGGTTCGTACTGCCTTATATCGGCTTTCACACATTCGAGCCACTTAGAACCTCTAAATGCTTAGGTTAGAAATTCCTACTTGTCTAAATTTCACTTCACGTGTTCATAAGGGTATTTAACAAGTAAAAGAATAATTTCACGGCTCAAAAGAGGCCTTAGCCTATCCATTCCACCGTCTCCCCGCATTTACCGAGCAAGAGTTCAACTATGACCTCTTTAATTATATATATATATATATATATAATATAACTGGTATAATTAGAGCCTTGGAACCAATTTAGCGGGTCTTAGATGTCCACCACAGACTAGACCGAGGTGTCCAGCCCACAGTACATCTCCTTACTGTTCGGTGGCTTAGTTTTTCGCCTCTATTTCACCGGATTGAGTTCCCGTTGAGACGGTAAATACTCCGGCTTTGGTCCCTTGTCTATTTCCAGCAATTACGACACTTATACTACTCCAATCCGAGCCTAAACATGCATCAAACTATCAATTTCGAATTTTAGAGCAATTTCCTAACCAATTTTCCTAATTTCCATACCCGGTCAATTCCTACGATTTCACTTCGATTCTGAACCTCACTAAGCTTTCAATAACACCCACTAAGCTCAAATTTAACCCCGGAATGCCCCGATTGGAAGAGATTGAAGAATTCCTAAAATACCCAAATTTGGAGAAATTGGGGTTTTGAAAGATTGGGGGTCTTCTTACTTGGATTCAATCGGCTAGAAGACTTGTGGGTATTGAAAGAGAGGTCCGGTCACCGTCTCCGGCACCGGCGCACGCTTTCCGGCAAAAATCCGGCTGGTTCCCTTCTGCCCATGGCTTCTCTTCCTCTCTCGCGTGTCTCGGGTTCGTTGCATCTTGCCTCTCTCGCGTGTTATGCCGACCAACCACCACCGCGTACCACCATCGCCACGAACACCCAACACCTACCATGAATGTACATGAATCTTCTTACTCCCAAAACATCCACGTAAGTATATTTTGAACTTCCATAAATATTTATTTTTTGTTATTTTATTATATAAAAAACTGAAGATATAAAACAAAAAACAGAAAATAGAAAACAGAACACAGAAAAACAGACCACAGATTTCAGTTTTCAAAAAACAGAAATCTAAAAACTGGCAGTAATACCAAACACCCCCTAAGTTTTCGAAACACTCATTAGCGAAAACTTACAAAAAAAAGAAAAATGAATATCAAGTTTTCGAAACACTCATCGACGAAAACTGATTAAAAAAATAAAAATGAATATCAAGTTTTCGAAACACTCATCGGCGAAAACTAATTAAAAAAGGAAAATAAATATCAATTTTTCGAAACACTCATTGACGAAAATTGATTAAAAAAAGGAAAATGAATATCAAGTTTTCGAAACACTCATCGACGAAAACTGATTAAAAAAATAAAAATGAATATAAAGTTTACGAAACATTCATCGGCGAAAATTGATTAAAAAAGAAAAAAGAATATCAAGTTTTCGAAAAACTCATCAACAAAAACAAATTGAAAAAAGAAAAATGAATATCAAGTTTTCGAAACACTCATAGGTGAAAACTAATTAAATAAAGAAAAATGAATATCACGATTTTGAAACACTCATCGTTGAAAACTGATTAAAAAAAGAAAACTGAATATCAAGTTTTCGAAACAATCATCTGCAAAAACTGATTAAAAAAAGAAAAATGAATATCAAGTTCTCGAAACACTAATCTACCAAAACTGATTAAAAAAATAAAAATGAATATAAAGTTTTCGAAACACTTATCGGCGAAAATTGATTAAAAAAGAAAAATGAATATAAAGTTTTCGAAACACTCATCGACGAAAAATGATTAAAAAAAGAAAAATGAATATCAAGTTTTCGAAACACTAATCGGCGAAAACAGATTAAAAAAAGAAAAAAGAATATCAAGTTTTCGAAACACTCATCGACGAAAATAGATTAAAAAAAAAGAAAAATGAATATCAAGTTTTCGAAACACTCATCGACCAAAACTAATTAAAAAAGAAAAATGAATATCAAGTTTTCGAAACACTCATCGGTGAAAACTTATTAAAAACAAGAAAAATGAATATCATGTTTTCGAAACGCTCATCGGTGAAAACTAATGAAAAAAGGAAAATGAATATCATGTTTTTGAAACATTAATCGGTGAAAATTGCTTAAAAAAGAAAAATGAATATTAAGCTTTCGAAACACTCATTAGCGAAAACGTACTAAAAAAAGAAAAATGAATATCAAGTTTTCGAAACACTCATCGACAAAAACTGATTAAAAAAATAAAAATGAATATCAAGTTTTCGAAACACTCATCGGCGAAAACTGATTAAAAAAGGAAAATAAATATCAAGTTTTCGAAACACTCATCGACGAAAATTGATTAAGAAAAGGAAAATGAATACCAAGTTTTGGAAACACTCATCGTCGAAAAATGATTAAAAAAATGAATATTAAGTTTTCGAAACACTCATCGACGAAAACTGATTAAAAAAATAAAAATGAATATAAAGTTTTCGAAACATTCATCGGCGAAAATTGATTAAAAAAGAAAAATGAATATCAAGTTTTCGAAAAACTCATCAACGAAAACTAATTAAAAAAAAAAGAAAAAAGAATATCAATTTTTCGAAACACTGATCGGTGAAAACTAATTAAATAAAGAAAAATGAATATCAAGATTTCGAAACATTCATCGTTGAAAACTGATTAAAAAAAGAAAACTGAATATCAAGTTTTCGAAACACTCATCTGCAAAAATTGATTAAAAAAAGAAAAATTAATATCAAGTTTCGAAACACTAATCTACGAAAACTGATTAAAAAAATAAAAATGAATATAAAGTTTTCGAAACACTTATCGGCGAAAATTGATTAAAAAAGAAAAATGAATATAAAGTATTCGAAACACTCATCGACGAAAAATGAAAATGAAGATCAAGTTTACGAAACACTAATCGGCGAAAAATGATTAAAAAAAGAAAAATGAATATCAAGTTTTCGAAACACTCATCGACGAAAACTGATTAAAAAAAAAGAAAAATGAATATCAAGTTTTCGAAAAACTCATCGACCAAAACTAATTAAAAAAGAAAAATGAATATCAAGTTTTTGAAACACTCATCGGTGAAAACTTATTAAAAAACAAGAAAAATGAATATCATGTTTTCGAAACACTCATCGGTGAAAGCTGATGAAAAAAGGAAAATGAATATCAAGTTTTCGAAACATTAATCGGTGAAAACTGCTTAAAAAAAGAAAAAATGAATATTAAGTTTTCGAAACACTCATTAGCGAAAACTTACTAAGAAAAGAAAAATGAATATCAAGTTTTCGAAAGACTCATCGACGAAACTGATTAAAAAAATAAAAATGAATATCAAGTTTTCGAAACACTCATCGGTGAAAGCTGATTAAAAAAGGAAAATAAATATCAAGTTTTCGAAACACTCATCGACGAAAATTGATTAAAAAAAGGAAAATGAATATCATGTTTTCGAAACACTCATCAACGAAAAATGATTAAAAAATGAATATTAAGTTTTCGAAACACTCATCGACGAAAACTGATTAAAAAAATAAAAATGAATATAAAGTTTTCGAAACATTCATCGGCAAAAATTGATTAAAAAAGAAAAATGAATATCAAGTTTTCATAACACTCATCGGCGAAAACTGATTAAAAAAAGAAAAATAAATATCAAGTTCTCGAAACACGAATCTACGAAAACTGATTAAAAAAAATTAAAATGAATATAATGTTTTCGAAACACTCATCGGCGAAAACTGATTAAAAAAGGAAAATGAATATCAAGTTTTCGAAACACTAATCGATGAAAACTGATTAAAAAAAGAAAAATGAATATCAAGTTTTCGAAACACTAATCGGTGAAGACGGATTAAAAAAAAGAAAAATGAATATCAAGTTTTCGAAACACTCATCAACGAAAACTAATTAAAAAAAAGTAAATGAATTTCAAGTTTTCGAAACACTCATCGGTGAAATCTAATTAAATAAAGAAAAATGAATATCACGATTTCAAACACTCATCGTTGAAAATTGATTAAAAAAAGAAAAATGAATATCAAGTTTTTCAAACACTCTGTCACGACCCCAAATCGGGAGTACGTGACCGGCACGGGAATAGATTTTTACCTCTAAACCCGTAAGCCTTATCCTGTAAACATGTTTATAACTACCCTGCTATACAATCAATATATATATATATATATATATATATATATATATATCACACTAGTGGCCACACCTCACTGGTGGCCTAATTAACCTGCAATCCGCGGTTCGCTCAATACCTTCAGCTCAATCCAGTGTATAGATATATTTATCAGCACTCATAATGTAAATATTAATATCATATTGACAGTACGTCCAATACGTACGATGTATGCTACTCACATGCAGCAAACACACATAATATATATCCATATCATATTGACCGTACGCCTCAATGCGTACGATCTATCCTATTCCCATGCAGAAGTTCATATACTCAAACATATATCCTAGTTTATCCCCAACTGGACCCTGTCTTTAAGTACATGTGAAGCCGACAAGTCTAGAGTGAACGTACGTCAAAAGCTGTAAATATTTACAACATTTACAACTTAAAATATGTACAACAAAAGAAAGCAAAATAACCAAAAGGAGTACACCCACGCGAAGAAGAGCGTAAGGATGGTCTGATGTCCGTATCACTATCCGGACGTCGATGCCTGCCCGATCTCTATATCTGAAACATTGAAGCAGAGGGAGTGAGTCAAACAGACTCAGTGAGAAGCTTCCCATCTTCGGCGTAGCGGCGGGTACCACTACAGTTGGGGAAAGGGAAACACCCACAATCACATGCGCATGAAAGTTTAGTTTATCAAATGTTATATTACGATCAGGCAATATTAATATAATATAAAATCAAAGATAAACCTACGGATCATGCTCCTCTATCATACTTCTCATAAGCAAACAATCATATTTAACATATCATATGAAAATTGTAAATCAATCAACTGACCCTAGTGTCAGGCTAGGGCAATGGCCTCAACGGGCAATTCTTTTAAATCTTTAACTGACCCTAGTGCCAGGCTAGGGCAATGGCCTCAACGGGCAAATCTTTTAGTCTTTTACTGACCCTAGTGCCAGGCTAGGGCAATGGCCTCAACGGACAAATCTTTTAATCTTTTACTGACCCTAGTGCCAGGCTAGGGCAATGGCCTCAACGGGAAAATGCTTTACTCTTTAACTGACCCTAGTGCCAGGCTAGGGAAATGGCCTCAACGGGCAAATCTTTTAGTCTTTTACTGAGCCTAGTGCCAGGCTAGGGCAATGGCCTCAATGGGCAAATGCTTTACTCTTTGATTGACCCTAGTATCAGGCTAGGGCAATGGCCTCAACGGGCAATTGTTTTAACTTGTTTCTCTTTCCAAGCTTTCATCTGGGATCCTGACTCTATCTACTCATTACTATCATAAAATGACTTTACCTAGGTAGTGTGAAGATCCCTACGACTCACTAATCAATTAAGAGATCGTATTAATCGTCATATTGTTCCCAAACCCTTGGTTTAAATCATAACCTAGCTCTAAGGTCTTCCCTAAGTTCAATTACCGTGAAACGTCGACGTTTACTAACAACTTCTATACGATTTCTTTAATGAGTTTCTAATTAATAAGGTAAACCAAACCTTGGACCCAATCAACAACTTACCCCCTTGCATGTATTGTTCGGCATATCTCATGTCATCACATGGATACCCTCCAGTACCTCTTTACCTGTAGTCAAACACACACATACAAATACTTTCATACATAACAGTTTAGGAACAACACTAGCATGTTAACCACTAAATAATTCTTACAATTAGGCAAACCACATATCCACATCCTCAATCAACCCTATAGGGCAAGGATGGGAAACCCCTAACCTGGACTGCTTCCTTGCGTTTGTCCTGGAGTAACTCCCGCTCTGGACGAATCGTGGTTTCCTAACAATTGCATTCACGTGGTTAACATTTTACACTATATGCAACTCATATGCGTATGGAATGCTCGTGCCTAAAAATGCACCTAAACGTCGCCAAGAACCGAGTTATTGGTCTTATCCGTCTTCCCTCTCTTCCATGAGAGTCTCAATTGCTACACACTTGGTTTCGTATAATTATCGCTCACCTTGAATTTGATTTTTGGAGCCTTGGATTTGAGTTACTAAACCTCGATATGATTCTAAATTATCCTACTTAAGGTTTCCTAATAATTACGAAGGAATTAAATTGCCATTTTAAATTTTGGACTTTATTGTTCCGCAAGTTTCCATCCTTGAGAAACAAGAAAGTACCTAAAATAATTCTTGGTCACGACCCCAAATCGGGAGTACGTGACCGGCACAGGAATAGATTTTTACCTCTAAACCCGTAAGCCTTATCTTGTAAACATGACTATACTACCCTGCTATACAATCAATATATATATATATATATATATATATATATATATATATATATATATCATACTAGTGGCCACACCTCACTGATGACCTAATTAACCTGCAATCCGCGGTTCGCTCAATACCGCTTCAACTCAATCCAGTATATAGATATATTTATCACCACTCATAATGTAAATATTAATATCATATTGACCGTACGTCTCAATACGTACGATCTATCCTATTCACATGCAGCAAGCACACATAATATATAAACATACCATATTGACCGTATGCCTCAATGCGTACGATCTATCCTATTCACATGCAGAAGTTTATATCTATATACATATATCCTAGTTTATCCCCAAACTAGACCCTGTCTTTAAGTACATGTGAAGCTGACAATTCTAGAGTAGGTACATATCAAAAGCTGTAAATATATATATACAACCCTTACAACGTATAATATGTACAACAAGGGAAATCAAAATAACCAAAGGAGTCCACCCGCACGAACAAGAGCGTAAGGGTGGTCTGATGTCCGTATCACTGTCCTAACGTCAATGCCTGCCCGATCCCTGTATCTGAAACATTGAAGCAGAGGGAGGGAGTCAAACAGACTCAGTGAGGAGCTTCCCATCCTCGGCGTAGCGGCGGGTACCACTACAGCTGGGGAAAGGGAACACCCACAATCACATGCGCAAGAAAATCCAGTTTATCAAATGTTATATTACGATCAGGCAATATTAATATAACATTAAAATCAAAGATAAACCTACGGATCATGCTTTTCTATCATGTTTCTCATAATCAAACAAACACTTTTAAAATATCATTTGAAAACTGTAAATCACTTAACTGACCCTAGTGGCCAAGCTAGGGCAATGGCCTCAACGGGCAATTTATTTTAAATCTTTAACTGACCCTAGTGCCAGGCTAGGGCAATGGCCTCAAAGGGAAAATCTTTTAATCTTTTACTGACCCTAGTGCCAGGCTAGGGCAATGGCCTCAACGGGCGAATCTTTTAGTCTTTTATTGACCCTAGTACCAGGCTAGGGCAATGGCCACAACGGGCAAATCTGTTAGTCTTTTACTGACCCTAGTGTCAGGCTAGGGCAATGGCCTCAAGGGGTAAATCTTTTAGTCTTTTACTGACCCTAGTGCCAGGCTAGGGCAATGGCCTCAACGGGCAAATCTTTTAACTTGTTTCTCTTCCCAAGCTTTCAGCTGGGATCCTGACTCTATCTACCCATTACTATCCTAAACTGACTTTACCTAGCTAGTGTGAACATCCCTACGACTCACTAATCAATTAAGAGATCGTATTAATCTTCATATTATTCCTAACCCTTGGTTTAGATCATAACCTAGCTCTAAGGACTTCCCTATGTTGAATTACCGTGAAAGGTCGACGTTTACTAACAACTTCTATATGATTTCTTTAATGAGTTTCTAATTAATAGGGTAAAACAAACCTTGGACTCAATCAACAACTTACCCCCTTGCTTGTACTATTCAATGTATCTCATGTCATCACATGGATACCCTCCAGTACCTCTTTACCCGTAGTCAAACACACATATACAAATACTTTCACAAATAACAGTTTAGGAACAACAATAGCATGTTAACCACTAAATTATTCTTACAAATAGGCAAGTAGGCAAACCACATATCCACATCCTCAATAACCCTGTAGGGCAAGGATGAGAAACCCCTCACCTGGACGGATTCCTTGTGCTTGTCCTGGAGTAACTCCCGCTCCGGACGAGTCGTGGTTTCCTAACGAATGCATTCATATGGTTAACATCTCAAACTATATGTAATTCATATGTATATGACATGCTCGTGCCTAAAATGCACCTAGACGCCGCCAAGAACCGAGTCCTTGGTCTTATCCGTCTTCCCTCTCTTCTATGAGAGTCTCAAGTTCCTCACACTTGGTTTCGTATAATTATCGCTCGCCTTGAATTGATTTTGGAGCCTTGGACTTGAGTTACTAAACCTCGATATGCTCCTAAATCATCCTACTTAAGGTTTCCTAATAATTACGAAGGAATTAATTGCCATTTTAAATTTTGGACTTTATTGTTCCGCAAGTTTCCATCCTTGAGAAACAAGAAAATACTAAAATAATTCTTGATGCTCGATAGCATATTTAGAATTATTATAGGGTGTTTAAGATTGAAAAGAAGAGGTTTGGAACCTTTAACATCACCCTTAAAATGT
Source organism: Senna tora (assembly GCA_014851425.1). Classification (NCBI taxonomy): domain Eukaryota; kingdom Viridiplantae; phylum Streptophyta; class Magnoliopsida; order Fabales; family Fabaceae; genus Senna; species Senna tora. The sequence goes on from CM026267.1 coordinate 29,421,187, forward strand.
ATTTGGGCAATCCGAGCAGGGACCCGACACGTTAACGTCAAGGTTCAACCTTAGTAACCTCGGGCCAGCTCTTCACGGTCTTGTTCAGCTAATATCTCAACAATATAATTTCAATAATTCTAATCCAAGCCTATTTACTCAAATCCAAGCTCAATTCCTAATTATCAATAATTTCCCCAATTTATGAATATTTAAAATTTCAACCCAAAATCCTTCCAAATTTGAATTCGGCTAAACCCGAGGGTATAGTCGCGATTCTTATCCCAACTAAGTGTTCAAGAACACTTTTTAGGTCTCAATCTACCCTCGAAACAATCCAATCTAAGGTGGATCGGAGAAATCCCTAAAAATGGAGAAATTGAGGGTTTCGAATGAAATTGGGGTTACCAACCTTTGATTCGATTGGTGGAAGGTGTAGGAGACGTCGTACCCGAGCTCCGGTGACTTTTCCGGCGTCGGCTAGCTCTCCCCGGTCACTTTTCCAGCGAAACCCACCTCTTCTTCTTCTTCTCCTTCCACGCCTCGTCTCCCTCTCTCTCTCTTCTTTCTCTCTCTTTCTTTCTTTCTATTTCTTTCTTTCTCGTGCTCACCTCTCCCTTTCTTTTTATTCTTCTTCTTTCCCTTCTTTTATTTCTTTTCTTCCTTATGCACGGCACCCCCACCCCAAATAATTAAAATAATTAAACAATTATAATTAAAATAATTATAATAATTAAATAAATAAATAATAAATAAATAAATATAATTAAAAATAAATTAATTAATAATTAAATTAAAACACAACTAATATATATTTTCTTTTCTTTTCTTTTCTTTTTTTAAAATAGATAATAAGATAAATAATAATCACTTAAAAATAATAAAGATATATTTTTAATTTAATTTCTTTTCCCTATTTAATTCAGGTTTCCAATTTCTTAGGTCCTGAATTAACTCCTAAAAATCATTTTCTACTTCTTTTGTTCCCCTTTATTTTATTTTAAACTTCAAAAAATTTATCGAGTATTACATTCTTGATGCTTGATAGCATATTTAGAATTATTATAGGGTGTTTAAGATTGAAAATAAGAGGTTTGCAGCCCTCAACATCACCCTTAAAGTGTATTTGGGCAATCCGAGCAGGGACCCCGCACGTTAACGTCAAGGTTCAACCTTAGTAACCTCAGGCCAGCTCTTCACGGGTCTTGTTCAGCTAATATTTCAACAATATAATTTCAATAATTCCAATCCAAGCCTATTTACTCAAATCCAAGCTCAATCATAATTATTAATAATTTCCCCAATTTATGAATATTTAGAATTTTAACCCCAAATCCTTCCAAATTCGAATTCGGTCAAACCCGAGGATATAGTCACGGTTCCTCCCCCAACTAATTGTTCAAGAACACTTCCTAGGTCTCAATCAACCCTCGAAACAACTCAATCGAAGGTGGATCGAAGAAATCCCTAAAAATGGAGAAATTGAGGGTTTCGAATGAAATTGGGGTTACCAACCTTTGATTCGTTTTGTGGAAGGTGTAGGAGAAGTCATACCCGAGCTCTAGTGACTTTTCCGGCGTCAGCTAGCTCTCCCCGGTCACTTTTCCGGCAAACCCCAACCTTTCCTCTTCTTCTTCCTCACGCCTCTCCTCCTCTCTCTCTCTTCATTCTCTCTCTTTCTCTCTCCTTCTTTTCTTTCCTAACCCGTGGTCTCCTTTCTATATATTTTCTTATCATTTTTTTCTTTCTTTTCTTTCCTCTCCTTTCTATAAATACACGGCACCCCACTCCCCTATTTGAATAAAATATATAAATAAATAACTATAATAATTAAATAATTAAATAATAAATAAATAAATATAATAAAAATAAATTAATTAATAATTAAATAAATAATAACTAATATATATTTTCTTTTCTTTTCTTTTTTTAAAATAGATAATAAGATAAATAATAATCACTTAAAAATAATAAAGATATATTTTTAATTTAATTTCCTTTCCCTATTTAATTCAGGTTTTCAATTTCTTAGGTCCTGAATTAAATCCTAAAAAATTATTTTCTACTTTTTTTCTTTCCCTTTCATTTTATTTTAAACTTCGAAAAAAATTTCCCGGGTATTACACACTCATCTGCGAAAACTGATTAAAAAAATAAAAATGAATATCAAATTTTCGAAACACTAATCTAGAAAAACTGATTAAAAAAAAACAAAAATGAATATAAAGTTTTCGAAACACTCATCGGCGAAAACTGATTAAAAAAGAAATATGAATATCAAGTTTTCGAAACGCTCATCGACGAAAAATGATTAAAAAATGAAAAATGAATATCAAGTTTTCGAAACACTAATCGGTGAAAACTGGCTAAAAAAAGAAAAATGAATATCAAGTTTTCGAAACACTCATCGACGAAAACTGATTCAAAAAAGAAAACTGAATATCAAGTTTTCGAAACACTCATCCACCAAAACTAATTAAAAAAATGAATATCAAGTTTTCGAAACACTCATCGGTGAAAACTTATTAAAAAAAAGAAAAATGAATATCATGTTTTCGATACAGTCATTGGCGAAAACTGATGAAAAAAAGGAAAATGAATTTCAAGTTTTCGAAACACTTATCGACGAAAACTAATTAAAAAAGAAAAATTAATATCAAGTTTTCGAAATACAAATCGGCAAAAACTGTTTAAAGAAAATGAGTGTCAAGTTTTCGAAACACTCATCAACAAAAACTGATTAAAAAAATGAAAATGAATATAAAGTTTTCGAAACACTCATCGGCGAAAACTGATTAAAAAAGGAAAATGAATATCAAGTTTTTTTTTTTATAGGAAAAGAAGCTAGACTCGCTAGCTAAGAGCCCACCAAGGGGACCACACCAAGAGAGTCAAACCTATACACATCAGTACAAAAACTAGGGGTACTATTAAACCAATTTAAACCCAAAGGCAATGAATGAGCGTGGACAGCAAGGCTAAGAGCCACATAGTTTCCTTCTCTGAGAGTGTGGATAAGCTCCACCTGCCAGTCTTTTTTCAGAAAATTTCTGATGCTTAAAATAAGCCTTTTGAGCGGATGAGTAGTGAAGGACACGTCTTGAATAAGTTTGATGACAAAGCTACTGTTCGACTCTAACATTACCTTCTTATACCCCCTATCCCTAGCAGTACTGAGGCCAAAATAAATACTCCATAATTCTGCATAAGCAGAGCACCCCTTCCCAAGGGATTTGCTATACCCATACAACCAATTCCCATAGCAATCCCTGGCCACACCGCCACAACTCATAGCAAGATTATTGGCAAGGAAGGACCCATCCACATTGACCTTGATAACGTCGTTAAGAGGGGGGTGCCATATATAATCCTTCAACTGCAACTGGTTACCAGCAACATTTATCTTTAAGGCTTGATTTAAGTTATTTAAATGGATATTAACAAGGGAGCTTAAAGCACCCGCCTTCTCATGCTTACCGTTGAAAACCCATTGATTTCTTTGCTTCCACACTAACCAGCAAGTTATCCCAAACTTGGAGCTCCAATCCAAATCTTCCTCATACCCCATGTTCTTACTAAGATTACACAGAATCCAGTCTTGAAGATTGGAAGTGAAGAAGATGTTGTAGTATCTAGTGTGAACCAAGCTTTTCCAGAGGCCCGAGACCACAGGACAATCGCGGATAGCATGAATGGCAGATTCAGAGCTCTGACCACATCTCTTACATATGTCATTATCAGTAAACCCCCTCCTCAGACGTTGGTTATCTTTCATGATTCTGTTATAGAGAAAGACCCGTATGCTTTGGTTGCTCTTGAGCTTCCAAATTTTTCTCCATAAAGAGCTACAGCCACTCTCGTCCACACAAATGCAGTCTTGATAAGCTGATTTAACCGTAAATAGGCCATTTGCAGAGGGCATCCAAGAAAAGGTATCTTCATCCATGTTATTACAAGGAGGCATGATTAAAGCAATCGAATCCAGGACCTCTTGGGGAAGGAGATGGCTGAACATGTCCCAATTCCAGTTGCCTTGTATATTGCCGTATTTACTAACAGTATTGTGAATCTCATCTTGAGGAAGAACTTCTAAGGCAAGAGAAGCAAGGTTAGGATACCCGGAACCCAGTGATCATTCCAAAACTTAGTGCTTTTGCCAGTATTAATAACTCTGATGCTATGGTCCTTAACTAAACTCCAAACTTTGCAAAGACCAGTCCAGAAATTGGAGCTATTAGGAGATTTTTTAACAACCAGAAGATCATCAATGTTGCATTTATATTTATTCTTAATAACATCAGTCCAAAGACACCCTTTGCTAGAAAGAAGCTTCCAGGCCATTTTCATCATGAAAGCAAGGTTGAATTCTTTTAACTTTCTTATGCCAAGGCCACCTTTGAGCCTGGGAGAGCAAATAGTATCCCAGTTGATGAGATGAGGTCTACTCGAGCCATTACTAGAACCCCAAATGAAATTTCTTTCAGATTTCTCAATCATCTCCAGGATAGAGCTAGGCAAGAGAGTCGTTTGCATACAGTAAGAGGGAATAGCAGAGATCACTGACGCTGCCAAAGTAATCCTCCCAGCCGTAGAGAGCGTATTCTGCTTCCAAGAAGCCAGCTTGGAATCAACCTTCTCAGCAACGAACGCGTACATGTCCTTGTTCACTCTACCATGATGGAGAGGAATACCCAGGTATTTACCAAGGTCGCAAGTGCTGGCGAAGCCCAGGGTGTTGCAAATCTGGTTAGTCCTGTTGTGATTTATGTGCTTTGAGAAGAAAATCTTTGTCTTCTCTTTGTTAACTTTTTGACCAGAACAACTACAAAAGTAGTTAAGGACCGACTTAATCGTCTCATCCTGCTCCAGCCCTGCTTCAGAAAAAAGAAATAAATCGTCAGCAAAGAAAAGATGAGAAATGGAAGGCCCATCTTTACTAAGTTTGATAGGCTTCCATAATTTAGCGTCAACAGCATTAGATATAAGGTGTCCAAGCCGTTCAATACATAAAACAAATAGATAAGGGGAGATAGGATCTCCTTGTCTTAAACCCCTAGAAGGTTTGAATTCATCCAACTGACCCCCATTCCACAAAAGTCTCATAGAAGGGGAGGAAACACAAAACATAATTAAAGAAATTAGAGAGTTAGGCATATTAATAGATTTGAGGGTATCCTCAAGAAAGCTCCACTCAATTCTATCGTACGCCTTCTCTAAATCAACTTTGATTGCCATCCACCCTGTTTTTCCTTTCCTTAACTTCATAGTGTGGATCACTTCTTGAGCAGTAATAACATTGTCAGAACCATGTCTACTTGGCAAAAAGCTACATTGAAAAGGAGAGATAAGATTCTCAAGATATGGTTTCAAACGGTTAGCAATAACCTTAGTAATGGCTTTATAAATCACATTACATAAACTAATGGGACAGAATTGTTTTATATGCTCCGGGGATTCCAGCTTTGGAAAAAGCACGATAAGAGTTTGGTTAATACCCTCCACCTGCTTGGGATCATTAAAGACAGATTTGATATAATTGAAAACAGAATTACCAATAGAAGACCAATGCTTCTGGAAGAAAAAAGCATGGATACCATCCACTCCGGGGGCCTTGTGAGGTCCCATTTGAAAAATAGCTATTTTAATCTCTTCCTGAGTAACCTCCGAGCCCCAAACATGAGCAGTAGAATCACATATCTGAGGGAAACTTCTATTAGAATGGAATTGTGTAAATGTATTCTGATCCGAAGTGTACAAGTCCTTGAAAAACCCATTCACCATGAGTTTAAGATCTTCCTCTTCCCAAATCCATAAACCATTATCATCAGTTAATCCTTCAATTCTGGTTTTTCTCCTTCGGTTCATAGTAGAAGAATGGAAGTATTTCGTATTATGATCTCCAAAAGAAAGCCATTTACTCCTAGCTTTCATGTACCAAATGAGCTCTTCTTGAAGGAGAATTTGCTCATACTCATGCCAAAGAGATAACTTCAGGTTAGTTAGCTCAAGGCTATTGACATAACACATTTTCCTTTCTATGCCTTCCAAACGATTAAGCAGAGTCGATTTCTTTTTAAAAACATTCCCAAACACTGCTCTATTCCAGGAACTCACGCTGGCGGTAAACTTACTTACTACTTCAGGCCAAGAAGAGTTGTTTCCCCAAGCTTCCTCAATAAGTTTGGAGAAATCTTCATAAGTCTCCCAGGCCAACTGAATTCTAAAGGGTTTTTCCTCCTTATGAGAGGAGCTAACCGGACTAGACTTCAGAAGAATAGGGTTGTGATCACTTTTAAGAGCGGGGAGGGTGCGGATAGAGTAGTTTGGAAACTCAGATTTCCATTCCGAGTTGCCTAAGACCCAATCAAGTCTTTCCATGAGATCATTTCTTTTACAAGTAAACAAAGGACCTTTGGAGCCAAGGTCTTGCACCTGACAATTACTAATTAAAGAATTAAACCTGGACATTGTTCTCTGGTTGGCTCTGCCTCCTCCTTTTTTTTCAGAAGGTTGAAGGTAACAATTGAAATCTCCCATAATGATCCATGGGGATTCCATGCCCGCAGCAATGCTCTCTAAACTTTCCCAACAAAATTCCCTAACCTGCTCGCAAGGGTTAGCATACATAAAGGTGGAAAAAAAATAATTAGCTATACCAGGATTCAAAATCTTACAGTGCACAAATTGGAAACCCGAGGCCATAATTTCAATGGAAAGAGAGTCATTTTTCCAAAGGACCCAGATCCCACCCGAATACCCTACTGCTTCTATTCTAATGAAATGCTTAATACCACATTTTTTGATGATTAAGTCAGCTTTTTCTCCCCTAGTTCTAGTTTCCAAGAGAACAAGAATATCAAGATTATGCATACTAAACAAGTCTTTCACAATCCCAGGGAAAGATTTTGAGGCAGTGCCTCTACAATTCCAAGTTGTAATATTCATAAAAAAAAAATAAAAGTCAGAGTTGGTTGGTATACACCTGAACTGCTCCCAGCTCCGTCAACGATGCAATTGGATCTGGGTCATACTTCTCCGCCATTTTCATCTGGTACAATACTTCATCAAAGTCCTTCTTCTACTTTGCTTTAGGAGGATCCGGGGGTCCTTTTGGAGGGATTCGAGGGATACTATCCTTTACCTTAGCAGGGGACTTGGATATGCTCTGGCCAATTTTGATACCTTGAGAGTGAGACACAACAACTGTATGCTCCTGCGATTTCTCCAAGTGTGGTTTTGAGGCTTTCTTCACCGGATGGGAAGACTGAGTATTTAAATTTTGCCTTTTAGTTGGCTGGTGGACTATCTCAACCTTTTTTTTGCTTAACCTTTATACCTTGACTTCTATTCTCAGGTTGGTTAGCCCCTTGTCTCTGATCTGTAACTACTGGGCGTGTTTCCACAGTTTCCTATACCTGCTTTGGTTCGGTTTGTGCGTCATGACCATTAGGGGGTTGCTCGAGGTTTGCTGTGACACTAAATCTATTTCCCATCTGATTCTCAGTTTTCTTGTGAGTACCTACGCCCTCTTTCCAGCTCGAGTTTGGTATCAACCTTGGTTTCCTTCTAGGAGTCTGATGCACGTACATCTAGGGACCAAAGGCTTCATCACCAACCTCAATATTTTTCTGTGCAAAGCTATATGACATAGAAGTTTTGCCTCCGCTTTGATCTTGAGAATTTTTCAGGCCATCTTTTTTCAGGTCTGGGCACTGTTCTTTACTATGCCTGAATTTCCCACAATTGAAACAAACTAATTTAATGCCTTCATTAGCAAAATACTAATATCAAGTTTTCGAAATACTAATCCGCAAAAACTGTATAAAAAAATGAATATCAAGTTTTTGAAACACTCATTAGCGAAAACTTACGAAAAAAAGAAAAATGAATATCAAGTTTTCGAAACACTCATCTGTAATACCCGGGAAAATTTTTTTTTTCGAAGTTTAAAAAGAAATGAAAGGGACATAAAAGAAGTAGAAAATAATTTTTGGATCTAATTCAAGACCGAAGGAATTGGAAACCTGAATTAAATAGGGAAAGGGATTAAATTAAAATCACATATTAGTTATTATTTATCTAATTATTAATTAATTTATTTTTAATTATATTAATTAATTAATTAATTAATTAATTATTTATTTTAATTATATTTAAAGGGGAGGAAGTCGTGCGTTTTAATAAAATAAAGAAAGGAGAGTAATATAAAAGAGAAAGAGAAGGATAGAAAGAGAGAGAGAGAGAATCGAGTAAGAGAGGAAAGAAAATGTAGAGAGAGAGGGTGGAGATGGACGGAGGAAGAAGAAAGAGAAGAGGTGGGTTCGCCAGAAAAGTGACCGGGGAGAGCTAGCCGACGCCGGAAAAAGTCATCGGAGTTCGGGTACGACGTCTCCTACATCTTCCACCAATCGAATCGAAGGTTGGTAACCCCAATTTCATTCGAAACCCTCAATTTCTCCATTTTTAGGGATTTCTTCAACTTACCTTCGATTGAATTGTTTCGAGGGTAGATTGAGACCAAGGAAGTGTTCTTGAACACTTAGTTGGGGTAAGAATCGAGACTATACCCTCGGGTTTAGCCAAATTCGAATTTTGAAGGGTTTGGGGATGCAATTCTAATTATTTCTAAATTGGAGAAATTATTGTTAGCTTAGGAATTGAGCTTGGGTTTGAGTAAATAGGCTTGAATTGGTATTATTGAAATTATATTGTTAAGATATTAGCTGAACAAGACCGGTGAAGAGCTGGCCCGAGGTTACTAAGGTTGAACCTTGACGTTAAAGTGCTAGGTCCCTGCTCGGATTGCCCAATTACACTTTAAGGGTGATATTGAAGGCTCGAAACCTCTTTTTTTCAATCTTAAACACCCTAGAATTATTCTAAATATGCTATCAAACATTAAGAATTATTTTAAGTACTTTCTTGTTTCTCAAGGATGGAAACTTGTGGAACAACAAAGCCTAAATTTTAAAATGGCAATTTAATTCCTTCGTAATTATTAGGAAATCTTAGGTAGGATAATTTAGAAGCATATCGAGGTTTAGAAACTCAAATCCAAGGCACCAAAATCAATTCAAGGTGAGCGATAATTATACGAAACCAAGTGTGTAGCACTTGAGACTCTCATGGAAGAGAGGGAAGACGGATAAGACCAAGAACTCGGTTCTTGGCGACGTCTAGATGCATTTTTAGGCAAGAGCATATCATATGCATATGAATTACATATAGTTTGAGATGTTAACCACATGAATGCATTCATTAGGGAACCACGACTCGTCCGGAGCGGGAGTTACTCCAGGACAAGCACAAGGAAGCCGTCCAGGTGAGGGGTTTCTCATCCTTGCCCTACAGGGTTGATTGAGGATGTGGATATGTGGTTTGTCTACTTGCCTATTTGTAAGAATAATTTAGTTGTTAACATGCTACTGTTGTTCTTAAATTATTATATATGAAAGTATTTGTTTATGTGTGTGTGACTACATGTAAAGAGGTACTGGATGGTATCCATGTGATGACATGAGATACATCGAACAGTACAAGCAACGGGGTAAGTTGTTGATTGAGTCCAAGGTTTAGTTCACCCTATTAAATTAGAAACTCATTAAAGAAATCGTATAGAAGTTGTTAGTAAACATCGACGTTTTATGGTAATTGAACTTAGGGAAGACCTTAGAGCTAGGTTATGATCTAAACCAAGGGTTTGGGAACAATATGAGGATTAATATGATCTCTTAATTGATTAGTGAGTCGTAGGGATGTTCACACTACCTAGGTAAAGTCAGTTTAGGATCGTAATGGGTAGATAGAGTCAGGATCCCAGCTGAAAGCTTGGGAAGAGAAACAAGTTAAAAGATTTGTCCGTTGAGGCCATTGACCTAGCTTGGCACTGGGGTCAGTAAAAAACTAAAAGATTTGCCCGTTGAGGCCATTGCCCTAGCCTGGCACTAGGGTCAGTGAAAGACTAAAAGATTTGCCCGTTGTGGCCATTGCCCTAGCCTGGTACTAGGGTAAGTAAAAGACTAAAAGATTTATCCGTTGAGGCCATTGCCCTAGCCTGGCACTAGGGTCAGTTAAAGATTTAAAATAAATTGCTCGTTGAGGCCATTGCCCTAACCTAGCACTAGGGTCAGTTAAGTGAATTACAGTTTTCAAATGATAGGTTAAAAGTGTTTGCTTGATTATGAGAAGCATGATAGAAAAGCATGATCTGTAGGTTTATCTTTGATTTTAATGTTATATTAATATTGTCTGATCGTAATATAACATTTGATAAACAGGACTTTCATGCGCTTGTGATTGTGGGTGTTTCCCTTTCCCCAGTTGTAGTGGTACACGCCGCTACGCTGAGGATAGGAAGCTTCTCACTGAGTCTGTTTGACTCACTCCCTCTGCTTCAATATTTCAGATACAGGGATCGAGCAGGCATCGATGTCCGGACAGTGATACCAACATCAGACCATCCTTACGCTCTTGTTCGCATGGGTGGACACCTTTTGGTTATTTTGATTTCTTTGGTTGTACATATTATAAGTTATAAGAGTTATGTATATATATTTACAGCTTTTGATATGTACCTACTCTAAAATTGTTGGCTTCACATGTACTTAAAAACAGGGTCCATTTGGGGATAAACTAGGATATATGTTTGAGTATATAAACTTCTGCATGTGAATGGGATAGATCGTACGCATTGAGGCGTACGGTCAATATGATATGGATATATATATAATGTGTGCTTGCTGCATGTGAAGATGATAGATCGTACGTATTGAGACGTACGGTCAATATGATATTAACAGTTACATTATGAGTGCTGATAAATATATCTATACATTGAGTTGAGCTGAAGCGGTATTGAGCGAACCGCAGATTGCAGGTTAATTAGGCTACCAGTGAGGTGTGGCCACTAGTATGATATATATATTGTTTATATAGCAGGGTAGTTATAGTCATGTTAACAGGATAAAGCTTACGGGTTTAGAGGTAAAAATCTATTCCCGTGCCGGTCACGTACTCCCGATTTGGGGTCGTGACATAATCGACGAAAACTGATTAAAAAAAGAAAAATGAATATCAAGTTTTCGAAACAATTATCGACGAAAACTGATTAAGAAAAAGCAAAATGAATATCAACTTTTTGAAACACAAATCGGTGAAAACTGCTTAAAAGAAAAATGAATATCAAGTTTTCGAAACACTCATTAGCGAAAACTTACTAAAAAAGAAAAATGAATATCAAGTTTTCGAAACACTCATCGACGAAAACTGATTAAAAAAAAATGAATATCAAGTTTTTGAAACACTCATCGGTGAAAACTGATTAAAAAAGGAAAATGAATATCAAGTTTTCGAAACACTCATCGGCGAAAACTAATTAAAAAAAGAAAAATGAATATCAAGTTTTCGAAACAATTATCGACGAAAACTGATTAAAAAAAGAAAAATGAATATCAAGTTTTCGAAACAGTCATCGGAGAAAACTGATTAAGAAAAACAAAACTGAATATCAAGTCTTCGAAACACTCATCGGCGAAAATTGATTAAAAAAATAAATATCAAGTTTCCGACACACTCATCGGTGAAAACTTATTAAAAAAAAAGAAAAATGAATATCAAGTTTTCGAAATACTCATCGACCAAAACTAATTAAAAAAGAAAAATGAATATCAAGTTTTCAAAACACTCATCAGTGAAAACTGATTAAAAAAACAAAAATGACTATCAAGTTTTCGAAACACTAATCGGCGAAAACTGATTAAAAAAAAAGGAAAAACGAATATCAAGTTTTTAGAACACTCATCGATGAAAATTGATTAAAAAAACAAAAATTAATAACAAGTTTTCGAAATGCTCATCGGCAAAAAATGATTAAAAAATAAAAATGAATATAAAGTTTTCGAAACACTCATCGGCGAAAAATGATTAAGAAAAGAAAAATGAATATCAAGTTTTCGAAACACTCATCGGTGAAAACTAATTAAATAAAGAAAAATGAATATCACATTTTCGAAACACTCATCGTTGAAAACTGATTAAGAAAAGAAAAATGAATATCAAGTTTTCGAAACACTCATCGGCGAAAACTGATTAAAAAAAGAAAAATGAATATCAAGTTTTCGAAATACTAATCTACGAAAACTGATTAAAAAAAATAAAAAAGGATATAAAGTTTTCGAAACACTCATCGACGAAAAATGATTAAAAAAACAAAAATGAATATCAAGTTTTCGAAACACTAATCGGTGAAAACTAATTAAAAAAAGAAAAATGAATTTTAAGTTTTCGAAACGCTCATCGAAGAAAACTGTAATATCTGGGATATTTAAATTTAATTATTATTTAATTTATTTTTCTTTCAAAAAGAAAAATAATTTAAATTAAAGAATTAAAGAGTTAAAATAAAATAAAAAAGAAAAAATAATAGGGAATAATTAAAAAAATTTAGGACTTAAAAGAAAGGAAAATTTAAGGGATGGGAAAGAAATTGGATTTAACAACCAAATTTTTTTTATGGAGGCCAAATCGTGTACCCTCTCATAAAAAAAAGCAAATAAATAAATATATAATAAAATATATATGGGGGGCCAACCGTGACCCCCCTTTCACTAAAATACAAAAAAAATATATATTATATATATATATATTAAAATAATGGGGGGGCCAAATCGTGACCCCTCATCCAATTCATTAAAGCACACATAAAAAAAAGAGAAATAGAGCAAAAGGCAAAAGCAGCAAACACACACACACACATTAAAAAAAAAGAGACAGCAAAACGCACGAGCAGAGGCAGAAGCGAACGGAACACCCACGCACACGAGACAGCCGAGAGAGAAGAGGAGAAGCACGCACGGCGGGAAACGGCCGGAATCACGCCGGAGAACGCGTCCTGCCACCGGTGAGGGCCACCGGAGTTCATCTTTCATCACCACTAAGCTTCCCATCCGATTGAATCAAGGTATGGAAGCCCTAATCCTTCAAAAACCCCAATTTCTCCAATTTTGGGTATTTTAGGAATTCTTCAATTCCTTCCAATCGGGGCATTCTGAGGTTAAATTCGAGCTTAGTAGGTGTTATTGAAAGCTTAGTGAGGTTCAGAATCGAAGTGAAATCGTAGGAATTGAATGGGTATGGAAATTAGGAAAATTGGGTTAGGAAATTGCTCTAAAATTCGAAATTGATAATTTGATGCATGATTAGGCTTGCATTGGAGTAGTATAAGTGTTGTAGTTGCTAGAAATATACAAGGGAATGAAGCCCGAGTATTTACCGTCTCAACCGGAACCCAATCCGGTGAAAAAGAGGCGAAATACTAAGCCACCGTACAGTAAGGAGCTGTGTTGTGGGCTGGACACCTCGGCCTAGTCCGTGGTGGACACCTAAGACCAACTAAAATTGGTTCCAAGGCTCTAATTATACCCAATTATATTTTTATATATAATTAAAGAGGTAGTAATTAAGCTTTTACTCGACGGATAAGGGAGACGGTGGAATGAATAAGCTAAAGCCTCTTTTGAGCCGTGAATTTAATTCTTTTATTATTTAAATACTCATATGAACATATGAAGTGAAATTTAGACAAGTGGGAATCTCTAACCTAAGCAATTAGAGGTTCTAAATGGCTTGAAAGTGTAAAAGTCGAATATGAGACAGTATTGACTTTCAAAAAGAACAAGTAAGACGACGTAACGAACTAAATAAATAGTTCTTGGAAATATCTAGATGGTGCATGAGCATCAGCATGAAACGTGCATGGTAGATGCTTAGCTACGCTTTCTAAATTTCTTAAATATATATGTGTATAGGGAACCACAGGGTAATTGGAGCTCTTAGTACTCCAAGGACCGATTAGGAGGGCCAACGAGGTGAGGGGCTCTCCCATCCCTGCCCCACAGGGTTGGATGACTACGTGGAAATGTGGTTTGCTCTATTTTGTGCAATTTTCATATGAAATTTATTTATCTGAATGAATTTGTGTTACACGTGTATGATTAGCAAGTAAGCAGTCAACGTGCAATAGTATATGTGCTTATATGATTAGTCTCAAGTTTATTATGTGCTATGGTGGCTCACTGAGCCTTATATGTTACCGTGGGTAGGATTGAGTCATAATTTCATATGTGAGAGTTCAGTAACAGTAGAAACTCATCACATCGATCGTCATTGCTAAGACCTTGTTCGTATGGTTTCTTGAGGAAAGCTGAACTTAGGATTGCGAATGTGAGTGATCGTTGCATAATTGGAACGGGGGAAATCTAGGCCTAACTAATGAACACGTATAATATTCAGTTAGTTGCTAATAGGGAGTCTTTCAAGGTTAAATTTGTTAGTTGAACCTGTTAGGTTAGTTCGGGTAGATCGAGTCGGTTATCCTAGTCGGATAGACAGGATTCAGTTAACAGTAAGCATGCCACATAGTAGCCATTACCTTGGTTTAACTGATGTCAGACAAGTTGCCGTCTATTACTCTAAGCGTGTCTTGGAGTCAGAAAGTTCCTAGTGTGATCAACTAGGTTCGAACAAGAGATTGCCTTCGGGCCAATATTTCTCTCAGCATAATGTGGGAGACAGAAATTGAATGCCTACGTGTATATGGAACCATATGATATATGTTATGATTGGTTTACATGCGGATTAATAAATATGTTAGGAGCATGAATTAGGATGTTAATTGTGAATATGATACATTGATTGCCTGATCATGTTAAAGGTCACAATATAAATCTATTTCATGCGTATGTGATTGTGGTTGCTCCCTTCCCCCAGCTGTAATGGTACCCGCTACTACGCCAGGGATGGGGGAGCTTCTCACTGAGTCTGTTCGACTCACCCCCCTGTTTACATGTTTCAGATACAGGTGGTTCAGGCGTCGGGAACGCGTCCACTTTTTCTCAAGGAGGCGAACAACTCTGAAGACCGCACGCATAGTCCGCGTGGGTAGCGTATTTTGGTTTATGTAAATAAATCAAGATGTCTATGTATATATATGACTCCTTTTTGGATGTAACTTTTGTACATATACAACTGATGTATATATATGTCGAACTCTAGTATTGTCGGCTTCATACAGGTTAAGATTAAGGTTAAGTCTTGGTATTGGGACTTTAGGCTATGATATAGCATATATCATGTATATATATATATATATGACTTCCGCATGTGACTAGGATAGATCACACGCCTTGAGACGTGTGATCAATATGTAAATTATATATATATGTGTGACTGAATACCTGATTGTATGAAAATATGGCTTCCGCATGTGAATAGGATAGATCACACGCATTGAGGTGTGTGATCAATATGTAAACTATATGCAAGTGTGTGATTGAATATATGTATGACTGTATACATGATTTCTGCATGTGAATATGATAGATCACCCGCCCTGGAGCGCGTGATCAATATGTATACTATATGTACGTGTGAGTGATTATGTGTATATGTATAGACTGAAGCGGCGTTGAGCAAGCCGTGGATTGCACGCTACTTAGGTCACCGGATATGGATGGCCATAAATACTATATATTGTTTGTATTAGAAATGGGTAGTTATAAACATGTGAAAATGTCAATAAGGGATTAGAGGCTTACGGGATAGGAGAAATTCTACTTCCCGTGCCGGTCACGGATGTAATACCCGAGAAACTTTTCGAAGTTCAAAATAAAATAAAAGGGAATGAAAGGAAATAGAAAATAATTTTTAGGATTTAATTCAGGACCTAAAAAATTGGAAACCTGAATTAAATAGGGAAAAGGGATAAAATTGGAATTTATTTTTCAGCCTTACTTATTTAATATTATTATTTTTATATATTAGAAACTAAATAAAAATAAAAATTTAATTGGAAAGAGGAGGGATTTAATTGGGGATATTTTTTTCAAACTCTTCTTTATTATAATTATTATTATTAGAAATTTGTTACTTATTTATATTATTTTTATTATTTAGTTATTTTATTTTTGAATTTAATTAATTTTGTTAGATAAGGGAGTGGGGTGCCGTGGGTATAAGGTTGAAAGAAAGAAAAGAAATAAAGAAAGGAAAAGAAGAAGAAAGGAAAGGTGAGAGAGAGAGAGACGTGAGAGCACACAGAGAAAAAAAACGAAAATGAAAGAAGAGAGAGAGGGAGAAGATTTGAAGGAGGAAGAAGGAGAAGAGGGAGGATCTCGTCGGAAAAGTCACCGGAGCTCGGGTACGACGTCTCCTATACCTTCCACCAATCGAATCGAAGGTTGGTAACCCCAATTCCATTTGAAACCCTCAATTTCTTCATTTTTAAGGATTTCTTCGATCCACCTTCGATTGGATTGTTTTGAGGGTAGATTGAGAACTAAGAAGTGTTCTTGAACACTTAGTTGGGGTAAGAATCGAGACTATACCCTCGGGTTTAGCCGAATTCGAATTTTGAAAGGTTTAGGGTTGAAATTATAATTTATCCTAATTTGGGGAAATTATTGATAATTAGGAATTGAGCTTGGATTTGAGTAAATAGGCTTGGATTGGTATTAATGAAATTATATTGTTGAAATATTAGCTGAACAAGACCCGTGAAGAGCTGGCCCGAAGTTACTAAGGTTGAACCTTGACGTTAACGTGTCGGATCCCTGCTCGGATTGCCCAATTGCACTATAAGGGTGACATTGAGGGCTCCAAACCTCTACTTTTCAATCTTAAACAACCTAGAATAATTCTAAAAATGTTATCAAGCATCAAGAATTATTTTAGGTACTTGTTTCTCAAGGATGGAAACTTGCGGAACAATAAAGTCCAAATTTTAAAGTGGCGACATTATTTCTTCGTAATTATTAGGAAACCTTAAGTAGGATAATTTAAAAGTATATTGAGGTTTAGTAACTCGAATCCAAGGCTCCAAAATCAATTCAAGGAGAGTGATAATTGTACAAAACCAAGTGTGAAGCACTTGAGACTCTCATGGAAGAGAGGGAAGACGTATAAGACTAAGCACTTGAGGCACGAGCATACTATACGCATATGAGTTGCATATAGTCAAGATTGTTAATCACATGAATGCAATTGTTAGGAAACCACGATTCGTCCGGAGCGGGAGTTACTCTAGGACAAACACAAGGAAGCCGTCCAGGTGAGGGGTTTCCCATCCTTGCCCTACAGGGTTGATTGAGGATGTGGATATGTGGTTTGCCTACTTGCCTGTTTGTAAGAATTGTTTAGTGGTTAACATGCTATTGTTGTTCCTAAACTGTTATCCATGAAAGTATTTGTATATGTGTGTTTGACTACAGGTAAAGAGGTACTGAAGGGTATCCATGTGATGACTTGAGGTACGCCGAACAGTACAAGCAAAGGAGTAAGTTGTTGATTGAGTCCAAGGTTTGGTTCACCCTATTAATTAGAAACTCTTTTAAGAAATCGTATAGAAGTTGTTAGTGAACGTCGACGTTTTATGGTAATTGAACTTAGGGATGGCCTTAGAGCTAGGTTATGATCTAATCAAGGGTTTGGATATTATATAAGGATTAAAAAGAACTCATAAATTGATTAGTGAGTCATAGGGAGGTTCACACTACCTAGGTAAAGTCAATTTAGGATAGTAATGGGTAGATAGAGTCAGGATCCCAGCTGAAAGCTTGGGAAGAGAAACAAGTTAACGAATTTTCCTGTTGAGGCCATTGTCCTAGCTTGGTACTAGGGTCAATAAAAGACTAAAAGATTTGCCCGTTGAGGCCATTGCCCTAGCCTGGCACTAGGGTCAGTAAAAGACTAAAAGATTTGCCCGTTGAGGCCATTGCCCTAGCCTGGTACTAGGGTCAGCAAAAGACTAAAAGATTTGCCCTTTGAGGCCATTGCCCTAGCCTAGCACTAGGGTCAGTTAAAGATTTAAGAGAAATTGCCCGTTGAGGCCATTGCCCTAGCCTGGTACTAGGGTCAGTTGAGTGATTTACAGTTTTCATGATGACATGTTTAATCTGTTTGCTTGTTTATGAAAAGCATGATAGAGGAGCATGATCCGTAGGTCTATCCATGATTTTATGTTATATTAATATTGCCTCATCGTAATATAACATTTGATAAACTGGAATTTCATGTGCATGTGATTGTGGGTGTTTCCCTTTCCCCAGTTGTAGTTGTACCCTCCGCTACGCCGAGGATGGGAAGCTTCTCACTGAGTTTGTTTGACTCACTCCCTCTGCTTCAATGTTTCAAATACAGGTATCGGGCAGACGTCGACGTACGGACAGTGATACTGACATCAGGCCATCCTTTACGCATTAGTTCGTGTGGGTGGACATCTTTTGGTTATTTTGATTTCGTTTGTTGTACATATTTTAAAGTTGTAAGTGTTGTAAATATTTACAGCTTTTTATGTACGTTCTCTCTAGACTTGTCAGCTTCACATGTATTTAAAGACAGGGTCCAGTTTGGGGAAAAACTAGGATATATGTATGAGTATATAAACTTCTGCATGTGAATAGGATAGATCGTACGCATTGAGGCGTACGGTCAATATGATACGGATATATATATATATTATGTATGCTTGCTGCATGTGAATAGGATAGATCGTACGTATTGAGATGTACGGTCAATATGATATGAATATTTACCTTATGAGTACTGATATATATATCTATATAGTGAGTTGAGCTGAAGCGGTATTGAGCGAACCGCGGATTGCAGGTTAATTAGGCCACCAGTGAAGGGTGACCACTATTATGATATATACATATTGATTGTATAGCAGGGTAGTTATAGTTAGGTTCACATGGTAAGGCTTACCGGTTTAGAGGTAAAAGTCTAATCCCGTGCCGGTCACGTACTCCAGATTTGGGGTCGTGACAAACTTGGTATCATAGCCAGGTTATCTTTAAACTGTATCAAGTTTTCGAAACACTCATTAGCTAAAACTTACTAAAAAAGAAAAAATGAATATCAAGTTTTCGAAACACTCATCGGCGAAAACTTACTAAAAAAAGAAAAATGAATATCAAGTTTTCGAATCACTCATCGACGAAAATTGATTAAAAAATAAAAATGAATATCAAGTTTTCAAAACACTCATTGGTGAAAACTAATTAAATAAACAAAAATGAATATCACGTTTTCGAAACACACATCGGCGAAAACTGATTAAAAAAAAGAAAAATGAATATCAAGTTTTCAGAACACTCGTTGGCGAAAACTGATTAAAAAAAAGAAAAATAAATATCAATTTTTCGAAATACTAAACGGTGAAAAAAGATTAAAAAAAGAAAAACGAATATCAAGTTTTCAGAACACTCATCGGCGAAAATTGATTAAAAAAAGAAAAATTAATATCAAGTTTTCGAAATACTCATAGGCAAAAACTGATTAAAAAAGTAAAAATGAATATAAAGTTTTCGAAACACTCATCGGCAAAAAATGATTAAAAAAAGAAAAATGAAAATCAAGTTTTCGAAACACACATCGGTGAAAACTAATTAAATGAAGAAAAATGAACATCACGTTTTCGAAAGAATCATCGTTGAAAATTGATTAAGAAAAGAAAAATGAATATAAAGTTTTCGAAACACTCATCGGCGAAAACTGATTAAAAAAAAGAAAAATGAATATCAAGTTTTCGAAACACTAACCTACGAAAACTGATTATAAAAATAAAAATAAATATAAAGTTTCCGAAACACTCATCGACGAAAACTGATTAAAAAAAAGAAAAATGAATATCAAGTTTTCAAAACACTAATCTACGAAAACTGATTAAAAAAAAGAAAAAAGAATATATAGTTTTCGAAACACTAATAGGCGAAAACTGATTAAAAAAGAAAAATGAATATCAAGTTTTCGAAACACTAATCATTGAAAACTGATTAAGAAAAGAAAAATGAATATCAAGTTTTCGAAACACTCATCGCCGAATACTTATTAAAAAAAAGAAAAATGAATTTCAAGTTTTCGAAACACATTAGTGAATACTTACTAAAAAAAGAAAAATGAATATCATGTTTCCGAAACATTCATCGAAGAAAAATGATTAAAAAAAGAAAAATGAAAATCAAGTTTTCGAAACACTCATCGGTGAAAATTAATTAAATAAAGAAAAATGAATATCACGTTTTCGAAACACTAATCGGCCAAAACTGATTAAGAAAAAAAATGAATATGAAGTTTTCAGAACAGTCATCGGCGAAAACTGATTAAAAAAAATAAAAATGAATATCAAATTTTCGAAAACACTCATTGGCGAAAACTGATTAAAGACAAAAAAATGAATATCAAGTTTTCGAAACACTAATCTACGAAAACTTATTATAAAAATGAAAATGAATATAAAGTTTTCGAAACACTCATTGGTGAAAACTAATTAAATGAAGAAAAATGAATATCACATTTTCGAAACACTCATCGTTGAAAACTGATTAGAAAAGAAAAATGAATATCAAGTTTCCGAAACTCTCATCGGCGAAGACTAATTAAAGAAAGAAAAATGAATATCAAATTTTTGAAACACTAATCTACGAAAATTGATTAAAAAAAGAAAAATGAATATCAAGTTTTCGAAACACTTATCGGCGAAAACTGATTAAAAAACGAAAAATGAAAATCAAGTTTTCAAAACATTATTCTACGAAAACTGATTAAAAAAAGAAAAATGAATATAAAGTTTTCGAAACACTAATCGACGAAAACTGATTAAAAAAAAAAATGAATATCAAGTTTTCGAAACACATATCGGCGAAAACTGATTAAAAAAAGAAAAATGAATATCACGTTTTCGAAACACTAATCTACGAAAACTGATTAAAAAAATAAAAATGAATATAAAGTTTCGAAACACTCATCGGTGAAAACTGATTAAAAAAAGGAAAATGAATATCAAGTTTTCAAAACACTAAACTACGAAAACTGATTAAAAAAAATAAAAATGAATATAAAGTTATCAAAACACTCATCGGCGAAAACTGATTAAAAAAGAAAAATGAATATCAAGTTTTTGAAACATTCATCGAAGAAGACTGATTAAAAAAAGAAAAAAGAATGTCAAGTTATCGAAACACTCATCGCTGAAAACTGATTAAAAAAAGAAATTAAAGATGAATATCAAGTTTTCGAAACACTAATCTACGAAAATTGATTAAAAAAAATAAAAATGAATATAAAATTTTCGAAACCCTCATCGGCGAAAACTGATTAAAAAAGAAAAATGAATATCAAGTTTTCGAAACACTCATCGACGAAAACTGATTAGAAAAAGAAAAAAGAATATCAAGTTTTCTAAACACTCATCTGCGAAAACTTATTAAAGAAAATGAATATCAAGTTTTTGAAACACTAATCTACGAAAACTGATTAAAAAGAAGAAAAATGAATATCACGTTTTCGAAACACTCATCGTTGAAATCTGTTTAAGAAAAGAAAAATGTATATCAAGTTTTCGAAACACTCATCGGCGAAGATTGATTAAAAAAAGAAAAATGAATATCAAGTTTTCGAAACACTAATCTACGAAAACTGATTAAAAAAAATATAAATAAATATAAAGTTTTCGAAACACTCATCGGCTAAAACTGATTAAAAAAGAAAAATGAATATCAAGTTTTCAAAACTCACATCGGCGAAAACTAATTAAAAAAAGAAAAATGAATATAAAGTTTTCGAAACACTAATCTACGAAAACTGATTAAAGAAAATATAAATGAATATAAAGTTTTCGAAACACTCATCGGCGAAAACTGATTAAAAAAGAAAAATGAATATCAAGTTTTCGAAATATTCATTGACGAAAAATGAATATTAAGTTTTCGAAACACTAATCGGCGAAAACAGATTTAAAAAAGAAAAATGAATATCAAATTTTCGAAAACACTCATTGGCGAAAACTGATTAAAGACAAAAAAATGAATATCAAGTTTTCGAAACACTAATCTACGAAAACTTATTATAAAAATGAAAATGAATATAAAGTTTTCGAAACACTCATTGGTGAAAACTAATTAAATGAAGAAAAATGAATATCACATTTTCGAAACACTCATCGTTGAAAACTGATTAAGAAAAGAAAAATGAATATCAAGTTTCCGAAACTCTCATCGGCGAAGACTAATTAAAGAAAGAAAAATGAATATCAAATTTTTGAAACACTAATCTACGAAAATTGATTAAAAAAAGAAAAATGAATATCAAGTTTTCGAAACACTTATCGGCGAAAACTGATTAAAAAACGAAAAATGAAAATCAAGTTTTCAAAACATTATTCTACGAAAACTGATTAAAAAAAGAAAAATGAATATAAAGTTTTCGAAACACTAATCGACGAAAACTGATTAAAAAAAAAAATGAATATCAAGTTTTCGAAACACATATCGGCGAAAACTGATTAAAAAAAGAAAAATGAATATCACGTTTTCGAAACACTAATCTACGAAAACTGATTAAAAAAATAAAAATGAATATAAAGTTTTCGAAACACTCATCGGTGAAAACTGATTAAAAAAAGGAAAATGAATATCAAGTTTTCAAAACACTAAACTACGAAAACTGATTAAAAAAAATAAAAATGAATATAAAGTTATCAAAACACTCATCGGCGAAAACTGATTAAAAAAGAAAAATGAATATCAAGTTTTTGAAACATTCATCGAAGAAGACTGATTAAAAAAAGAAAAAAGAATGTCAAGTTATCGAAACACTCATCGCTGAAAACTGATTAAAAAAAGAAATTAAAGATGAATATCAAGTTTTCGAAACACTAATCTACGAAAATTGATTAAAAAAAATAAAAATGAATATAAAATTTTCGAAACCCTCATCGGCGAAAACTGATTAAAAAAGAAAAATGAATATCAAGTTTTCGAAACACTCATCGACGAAAACTGATTAGAAAAAGAAAAAAGAATATCAAGTTTTCTAAACACTCATCTGCGAAAACTTATTAAAGAAAATGAATATCAAGTTTTTGAAACACTAATCTACGAAAACTGATTAAAAAGAAGAAAAATGAATATCACGTTTTCGAAACACTCATCGTTGAAATCTGTTTAAGAAAAGAAAAATGTATATCAAGTTTTCGAAACACTCATCGGCGAAGATTGATTAAAAAAAGAAAAATGAATATCAAGTTTTCGAAACACTAATCTACGAAAACTGATTAAAAAAAATATAAATAAATATAAAGTTTTCGAAACACTCATCGGCTAAAACTGATTAAAAAAGAAAAATGAATATCAAGTTTTCAAAACTCACATCGGCGAAAACTAATTAAAAAAAGAAAAATGAATATAAAGTTTTCGAAACACTAATCTACGAAAACTGATTAAAGAAAATATAAATGAATATAAAGTTTTCGAAACACTCATCGGCGAAAACTGATTAAAAAAGAAAAATGAATATCAAGTTTTCGAAATATTCATTGACGAAAAATGAATATTAAGTTTTCGAAACACTAATCGGCGAAAACAGATTTAAAAAAGAAAAATGAATATCAAGTTTTCGAAACACTAATCGACGAAAACTGATTAAAAAAAAGAAAAAAGAATATCAAGTTTTCGAAACACTTATCTGCGAAAACTGATTAAAAAAAGAAAAATGAATATCAAGTCTTTGAAACACTAAACTACGAAAAATGATTAAAAAAAATAAAAATGAATATAAAGTTTTCGAACCATTCATCGGCAAAAACTGATTTGAAAAAGAAAAATGAATATCAAGTTTTCAAAACACTAATCTACGAAAACTGATTAAAAAAATAAAAATGAATATAAATGTATGCGACACATAGGAATGAGTGGAGTAGAGACCAGTACTGTTCTTTCATTCTAGACGGGCTTTTGTTGAATTTACAGGCAAATGCATGCGACAAATAGGAATGAGTGGAGCCGGAATCAAATAAGACTCGTGCTTCAAGAGAGCACACAATAAGGGTACCTGTCACCACTGCATTTGATGCATGAGCGTCTTGCTGAGAAAGTGCAAATACCCGTGTTTGTCCTCCACCTACTGCCCCTGGCCCTCTGCCACTAGATCCTACACCACGACCCTTAGCTGCACCTGTACTTGCTGTCTGTGGTGGTACAGTTCTTACTGGTGGGGCTGAAATAGGTGTACTCCTCGGCGTCGGATTACTTCTCACACTTGTACCCTCTTTTCTCTTTGGACACTCTCTAGCCATATGGCCCACCTGGCCGCAGTTGTAGCATCCATCTGTCAGTCTCCGACACACTCCAAAATGATACCTGCCGCAAGTCGCACACTGGGGTCTTGTTTTACCGGTATTTCCACCCCCTTGCACTCTCTGTCCCCCTTGAGTATTGCCTCTTGTACCTGCTTCTCATGCGGACCCTGAGTATCCTGCACCTCCACCTGTTGTCTTCCTTTTCTTACTTCTGCCTCCTTGGTTATCACTGCCCGTAATCAACCTGACTTTGGGATCAACCGCCGTCCCATACCTCTTCCTGGTTTCAATCATTCTGCACAGTCTGCGGCTTGAGCTAAAGTCTCAAATTGCCTTCTCTGAGGTAACAAGGCAGTAAATAGAGGCTCCGTGAGACGGTGTATAAATCTCTTGATCCTCGCCTCTTCATCCGGAACCAACTCAGGTGAGAATTGAGCCAGTTCCGTAAAAAGTAACTCATATTCCGTCATAGTCATGTTAGGTGTGATCCACAACTCCTCGAATTGCTGACGCTTTGCATATTTGGTGCCTTCAGATAGAAACCAACCCAGGAATTCCCTCTGAAAATCTTCCCAGGTCATCGGTACCACCTTTCTTGAATACCTGGTCTGTACGGACTCTATCCATACTCTAGCAACTCCCCTCAGTTGAAATGAAGCCAACTCCACCAACTCATGCCCTGAGCACCTCAGCTTCTGACTACATCTCTCCCAAAATACTGCGGATCCTCTTTCTCACTAGTTCCGCAGAAAGTGGGTGGATGAAGCTTCAGAAATTTTGAAATTGACAGCTCTCTGGGTGCTATCCGCGGCTCACGAGGCACTTCCTGTGGTTGTTGCCATTCTATGTCCTCTTCCTCAACAACCTCCATCTCCTGATTGCTAGGAACTCTCTCTTCTTCTTCCTCGCCGACTACTAACCGGCGTACTTCCCTCTGTATTTGTCTCGTCATCTCTTGTCTTAGTTCCTGAAATCCTGCTGCGAGCATTTCTGCCACAAAAGGTGCACCTGTCTCAACATGAGGTTCCGGTGACTGTCTCCTCTCACTTATGCTCTACCTCGACCACAAGCACGACTTCTACCTCGGCATCGGGTATGGCCTCTACCTCGACCTCGGGTGGGCATTCCCTCCTCCCGAACTGATTCTCGATCAATTTCAGCAGGAGTTCTACCTCTACCCCTAGTCTGTCTCGTGATAGGTGGCATCCCTATACTGCACAAGGACCACACCTAATAAGTACACTCATATCAATGATATTTCATATCAAAGAGAGTAGAAAGAAAGGGCTGACTCAATTTCCTGGGTACTCCCACAAGTGCCTTTTTACTCCCACGTTGCGCCCGGGTTCACAACGAGACGTAAACTGACACCCAGTCATACCTATGGCTTCATACAGTTTAAAGATAACCTGGCTCTGATACAAAGTTGGTCACGACCCCCTATCTGACGTCCGTGATCGGCACGGGAAGTAGGATTTCTCCTATCCCTTAAGCCTCTAATCCCTGATTGACATTTTCACATGTTTATAACTACCCATTTCTAATACAAACAATATATATAATATATATGTATACGGCCATCCATTTCCGGTGACCTAAGCAGTTTACAATCCACGGCTCGCTCAGTGCCACTTCAGTATATATATATACACATAATCATTCACATGTACATATAGTATACATATTGATCACGCGCTTCAGTGCGGGTGATCTATCCTATTCACATGCAGAAGCCCTGTATGCAGTCATACATATATTCAATCACACACTTACATATTGATCAACAGGATGCACAGGCTTCATATAATACCCCGGAAAATTTCAAGGATTAAAGAATGATTTATTTTAAAAAAAAATTCGAGGATTTAAGAATGATTTATTCCGGGGCTAGGAATTAAAACCTTAAAAATAGTATAGGAAAAGTATGAAAGTTAAAAGAAACTGGAAATTAAAGATTTTTTTTTTCTTCGAAGTTTAAAATAAAATAAAAGGGAAGGAAAAAGAAGTAGAAAATAATTTTTGGGATTTAATTCGGGACCTAAGAAATTGGAAACCTGAATTAAATAGGGAAATGAATTAAATTAAAAATACAAATTTGATATTATTTATTTAATTATTAATTAAATTATTTTTAATGATATTTATTTATTATTTAATTATTAATTATTTTATTTTAATTATATTTATTTATTATATATATATATATATATATATATAATTTTATTATATAGTGGGGTTTGCCGTGGGTTAATAAGTAAAAGAGAAAGGAGAAGAAAGTAAAGAATATATATAGAAAAAGAAAGAGAAAAGAGAGAAGGGGATGCGTGAGAAGAAACAGAAAGAAAAAAAAATGAAAGTAATGGAGAGAGGGAGAGGGCGCACGGAGGAGAAGAAGGGAAGAAGGAGGAAGTTCGCCGGAGAAGAGTGAGCCGACGCCGGGAAAAGTAACCGGAGCTCGGTTACAACATTTTCCACACCTCCCACCAATCGAATCAAGGTTGGTAACCCCAATTTCATTTGAAACCCTCGATTTCTCCATTTTTAGGGATTCCTTCGATTGACCTTCGATTGAGTTATTTCGAGGGTAGATTGAGACCTAGAAAGTGTTCTTGAACACTTAGTTGAGAAATCACTCGCTTGGAGTGATTAAAGTGAAGTAGACATCAAAAAGCGCTAGAGAGTGCTAAAGTACCAAGGGAGTATACAGGTAAACCTAAGGGTTACTAATTAAAGGGCCATAGGGTGATTATGGACCCGAAAGTATTAGACCGGAGCAGGTCTAGAAGTGGAAATGGGCGTAGACCTTCGAGTACCGTCCAGAGATAAGAAAATGAGTTCTATTGTGGTAGATAACTCTTGAACGAGATAACGTGAGAGGTAAACCCCAAAGGGACTCGTGGAGGCCCATGGGGAGACAAAGTAGACAGGGATAAGTAGTCCCATAAGGGGGGAAGAGCGGAAGCTTATAGGACCCCATAGGATAAGAGGCAAGTAGGAGGTGGAGAACCAACTACTACCGTAAGTGTATGTATAGTACACAGATTGTAGTGGACATAGCTAGGTAAGCTAGTTCCACAGGTTGGTGAACCGTAAATCCGTTAGTCTGAAGCCCGTGTATGGGTGGAGACTGAGTGGACAAACCAAACGTATAAATGGCCATGTGGGTGCCATAAAGGGAAAATTAACCGTAAGGACAGTTAATCGAGAAGGAGAATTTAGTGAGTAACGAGTATTGAGAAATACTCGAAGAAAGAGTACCACGTAGGTACGAAATGGAAAAGAAGAGAGCGAATACGAGAACGGAGCCGGGTAAGCATCTGGGGATGCGAGCCAAAATGATAAAATAGGTATGCTACCGTTGGGGGCGATTGGAACCCAACGGGTAACACACTTGCAAAAGGCGGTATATGTTCGTGAACATATGCCACACCGTAAGAAAGGAAAGAGTCAAACCGTGGGAGCGGATTCCGTTTGGTCAAGGGGAGTAGAGCATGTCTGGGAAAGTTCATGCTGGAGTTAACGGATCAAGTATTCCAAGTAGGAATACAGGATTTAAGTGAATTGAGGAGTCCGAGTGGGCCAAGTTGGGGTAAAAGCCAACGGAAACCCAATGAGTAGAGTTAGCATAGGATGTGCAACTCTAAGTGGACTAACCTGAGGATGGTATAGATCCACAGTCATAGTCGTGTTAAGCGAGGTCTTTGGAAGTGAAAACCGAACTAAGCCTGAGGCAGAGTAAGGAGTATGATGGTAAGGAGGAGACTGATGAGTTTCCATTATAAAGAGAAATGACTACAAGTTGTGGTCAGAAAAGAGTCTAAGTCAGTCAGACATGGGATGTCGACAGGGAGTAACCTGAAGTGGTTATGGAAACCACTAAGGGTAAGTGTAGAAGTCCAGAAAAGAAAGGGGAACACGAGTCATAAATGTAAGATCCTTTACCGTTTTGTGGAGAGACGGTAAGTGTAACGCATAGTTGTGCTAGTGTCATGGCATTTAGCTTCGTTAGCACACGAGTAGGGTAAACCGGGTCAGTAGTGAGTGTAACAACCTCGGAAGGGTTAGGTACACTGACGGCACAAAGTATAAACACCTACGTAGAGTGTATGCCGTGTAAGCGGTAAGTCTAGATGTAGAGTAGATGGAGTAATAAGCTGTAAACAGACTTTTCTGGAGGAGTCGTTTACAAAGAAGATATCAGGGTAATACCAGCAGAAGGGTAGCTGCTTAGTAGTAGAGGATACTTAAGTACGAGGACTCCGGTGTAGGGGAGTACTTGGTGTGTGCTATAAAAATAGCTAGTGTCTTGGCGTGTTCGAAGACGGATATAAGAAGTCACTACGAAGGTAGCTGGTCGGACAAGCAGATTGAGTCAAGGTAAGCCTCACTAGAGAAGGCAATAGTTAACTACTCGGAGAACTAAATTGGAGCATGGCATGTGGTACGTGCCAGACACTCCATTGCAAAATTAGTAGCAAAAGGTGAATTGAAACTAGGAAAGCTAGGTATCCTCGGGGAGGGATACGACGACAGGTGGAGTTTGTCGGTTAACACCTCGCGGAGGGATGGTTAACTACGAAACTAGAAATACAAACGATCATAGAAAGAATATGTAGAAACCAGATAGAGACCTTGAGTCTCTAGGAAAGAAAGATGAAACCGTAGTGTAAAATGGTAAAACTTCCACATTGAGGGAAACCATAGGTGAAATTGAGCCAAGGGATGGCAACAAGCCAACGACCCCACAATGGAGATGAAATTCGGGGACCGAATTTCTTAACGGGGGAAGAATGTAATACCCCGGAAAATTTCGAGGATTTAAGAATGATTTATTCCAGGGCTAGGAATTAAAACCTTAAAAATAGTATAGGAAAAGTATGAAAGTTAAAAGAAACTGGAAATTAAAGAAAATTTTTTTTCTTCAAAGTTTAAAATAAAATAAAAGGGAAGGAAAAAGAAGTAGAAAATAATTTTTGGGATTTAATTCGGGACCTAAGAAATTGGAAACCTGAATTAAATAGGGAAAGGAATTAAACTAAAAATACAAATTTGATATTATTTATTTAATTATTAATTAAATTATTTTTAATGATATTTATTTATTTATTATTTAATTATTAATTATTAATTATTTTATTTTAATTATATTTATTTATTTATTATCATTATTATTATATATATATATATATATTATTTAATTATATAGTGGGGTTTGGCGTGGGTTAATAAGTAAAAGAGAAAGGAGAAGAAAGAAAAGAATATATATAGAAAAAGAAAGAGAAGAGAGAGAAGGGGATGCGTGAGAAGAAACAGAAAGAAAAAAAATGAAAGTAAAGGAGAGAGGGAGAGGGCGCACAGAGGAGAAGAAGGGAAGAAGGAGTAACTTCGCCGGAAACTCACCGAAGAAGAGCGAGCCGATGCCGGGAAAAGTCACCGGGGCTCGGTTACAACATTTTCCACACCTCCCACCAATCGAATCAAGGTTGGTAACCCCAATTTCATTTGAAACCCTCGATTTCTCCATTTTTAGGGATTCCTTCGATTGACCTTCGATTGAGTTATTTCGAGGGTAGATTGAGACCTAGAAAGTGTTCTTGAACACTTAGTTGGGGTAGGAATCAAGATTACATTCTCGGATTTGCCCAAATTCGAATTTGGAAGGATTTGGGGTTGAAATTATAATTATTTTCAAATTGGGGAAATTGTGATAATTAGGATTGAACTTGGATTTGAGTAAATAGGCTTGAATTGGTATTATTAAAATTATATGGTTGGAATATTAGCTGAACAAGACCCGTGAAGAACTGGCCCGAGGTTACTAAGGTTGAACCTCGATGTTAACGTACCGGGTCCCTACTCGGGTTGCCCAAATACACTTTAAGGGTGATGTTGGGGACTCCAAACCTCTTATTTTCAATCTTAAGCACCCTAGAATAATTCTAAATATGCTATCAAGCATCAAGAATTATTTTAGGTACCTTCTTGTTTCTCAAGGATGGAAACTTGTGGAACAATGAAGTCCAAATTCTAAAATGGTAATTTTATTCCTTCATAATTATTAGGAAGCCTTAAGTAGGATGAACTAGAGGTGTATTGAGGTTTAGAAACTAGATTTCTTAGGACCCAAGTAAGAAAACGAGTTGAAACAAAATGCTTAGACCTTCCTAAAATTAGGATTCCTTCCAATCAAGTTACATAAGCTTCCTTAGATGTGAATACAAATTAGATAGAGGTCTAATACTCAAATCCAAGTATGTGAAACACTCAAGTAGAGTGTTATATTCAAGTAAGTTAAGTGTCTGAGGAAGGATACGCATAAGTTGGGATAGAGAAGTCCAATAAGACCAAGAGCTTGACTCTGTGACAACCATGGACTACACGTGAGAGTAATGGAGAGATAAATAACAAGTTAAGCTAAGTAATAACCTTAATGAAGTAAATGTTGTTCTTATAGGAACAGCGACACACGATTGAGTGCAACAGGAACTCCGAGGAGACTTAAGTTATAGGAGAGGATTGCATGGAAGGTTGGCCAAGGTGAGGGTTCTTCCATCTCTTCTTCCATCAGTACCAGAAATACGGAGTTTCTTGGGCCTAGCCGGGTATTACAGGCGGTTTGTGCAGGATTTCTCAAAAATTGTTGCACCTATGACACGGTTGACACAGAAAGGGGTGATGTTTGAGTGGACGGACAAGTGTGAAGAGAGTTTTCAGAAGCTAAAGGATAGCTTGACCACAGCTCCAGTCCTAACCCTTCCTGAAGGCACTGGAGGGTACGTGGTATACTGTGACGCTTCCCAAGTTGGGTTAGGATGCGTATTGATGCAGCATGGTAGGGTGATTGCCTATGCATCAAGGCAAATGAGGAAGCATGAGAAGAATTATCCAACCCATGATCTCGAAATGGCGGCTGTAGTGTTTTCCCTGAAGAAATATATTCTATATAATTCAATTGAATTTATATAATTATTAAATTAATAAATAATATTTAATATATTAAAATATTAAATTAATATCTATATCTATATTCTATATTATTGGTAATAATAAACCCTTTCGGTTTTGAATTAGAGACGTTAAAAATGATGAATTAACGTCGACTATAACCCCTAGCCTTCCAAGCTAACGATGCGGGTTCGATTCCCGCTACCCGCTTCTATTATATATCTCTATATTCTATTCGAATCTCGATTTTTGTATTATAGAATTAATCTAGAATAAATTCATTTTTATTTATATATTTTTATATTTATATATATTATAATATATATATTATATAATATAAATATAATATAAATATAATTCATTATTAATTATTAATTAATTAATATATAAATAATTAATTTAGTTATTTCGTTTTTAACTAAAAAATCAAAAAATAAATAGAATTCGAAAAAGAAATTATTTATTATTTAGTTTAGTATAGAATTCTTTAATTCATTCTAATTAATTAATCTAATTAATGTAAAAATCGAAATTCAATTTCTCATTAAATTGAATACTGAATACACAATCCCCGGATCACATATTCTTTTTTCTGAATACAACAATAAAAACCAATTGTAATGAAAAGAAAAGCGTCCATTGTCTAATAGATAGGACAGAGGTCTTCTAAACCTTTGGTATAGGTTCAAATCCTATTGGACGCAAATTATTTGCATATATATTTAATTGAATTTCTCTATTTCTATGTCAAGAAAAAGATTTTGAATGATTTGAATTTAACAAGAGACACTTAGACTTTTAGAGTAATAACATAACTTATATACATAAGTTATACACAATTTATATCTTGACCCTCTATTATTTTTAGAATCTTCGAAAATCGTGGATTTCTTTAAATTTTAAATATAAAAATCGATTAAAAAATGATAATTAAATAATAATATAAATAAAAATATTTAGAAATTCAAATATTCAATATCAATATATTAATTATAAAAATGGATTCTATATTAATTCTAATTATATTAATGAAATAATTCTATTAATGAAATATAGAAATATATTCTATATAATTCAATTGAATTTATATAATTATTAAATTAATAAATAATATTTAATATATTAAAATATTAAATTAATATCTATATCTATAATTCTATATTATAAATATAAAATTTCACATTAAAACTTGCCGGTGATGGCCGGAAGCTACGGGAGAGAGGGCTGAAGCAAGGTCAACGGAAAACGCACGGGCTGAGCACGGTGATGGCCGGACGTACGCAAGACGGAGGCCGGAGTCGCGTCTGCCGGAGCTCGTTGCCGTCTTGGTGCTGGAGGAGAGAGAGATCACGGGTTAGAGAGAGAAAGTAAAGGGAGAGGGTTTTCTCGCCAGAAAACTTGCCGGAAAACGCCGTCTCTTCACCGGGGAAGGTGGCTGTGAGTCTCCTCTACTCCACATCGTCCTTCTAACCGGTTGAATCGAGGTGAGAAGTCCCGAAACTCTCAAACCCCAATTTTATCAATTTTAGGGATTTTTGGAAAGACCCAAATTGATTCAATCAGAGTATTCTGGGTCCTAAATTGAAGTATTTGCATGATAGGAAGTGAGTTGGAAGCTTAGGAACCGGAACTAATTTGATGGAATTTATCCGGGTTGGAAAACTAGTAGGAAAATATGATTGGTAATGTTTAAGGGTGTTGTGGACTGATTTGGGGTGCATTGAAAGGTTGAAGGGTAGTTATATAATTGTTAAAAATTATTGGAATGTACGAGGGATTGAAACCCGAGTACTCACCGTCTCACCGGAACCCAACTCGGGGGAAAAAGAGACAATTTTCCAATTTTACGCGTGTCCGGATATGTGTATTCATGTGTAGGTAAAGTGTTCAAGGTTATTTTGGTAAATGGAAAATTTAGACAAGTAGAATTTATGACTCTCTTGAGCCATAAATTCAAGACTTGGGTAATGGAAACTTCACATGGACACATAGAGGTGGAATTGGGTAACTTGGCATTCCCAATTCAAGGCTTCCGGATAGTGTGATTAGGCAAGGGTTGGACACGAATAGGAGCATGCTAGGTGTTCCGAAAACTAGTTGAGGGCATTCCAAGCCAACAACTAGTCAATGGAATTAATTAGAGAGAACATGAGCATTAGCGTTGCATGTACACGATAGTGGCTGAATCTCAAGTTTCTAAATCTCTCAAGTATATGTGTATAGGGCACCATACTGTGAGTGGACTTTCGGGCGCACCGAGAGCCGATCAGAGGGGCCAACCAGGTGAGGAGCTTTCCTATCCTTGCCCTATAGGGTTGACTGCGGATATGGATATAGGGTTTGCCTTCTTGCCTATTTGTAGGAATTACATGTTAGATAACATGCTATTGTTGTTACAAAATTACAATATATGTGAAAACGTGCTATATGTGTGTATGTGAATTGTAAAGGCGATGGTGGCTCAAGGAGCCTTATATGAAAAGAAGGTCCTCGGGACCTTTATAAGATCGGGGGTAGGATCGAGTTAATTTTAATTGGGAGAGTCTTGTGGTACTAGAAACCCACCTTATTGATTATTATCTGAAAAATGTGGTGGTGTATGTAAACTCTCAAAGAAAATGAACATAAGTGACCTTGTTTTAAACCGAGGGATTTCGGATTAGAAAACCACTTGGAAATTTAGAATTTCCTAAGAAGAAGTAAAATAAATAAGTAGTGGTCCATAGGGGTCATTTATTGTACAACGCGGGAACCGAGTATATTACGGGTGGTCCGGGTAAATCGAGTCTGTGATCTTGAGTCAAATTCTCAGAATTACAAAGTATATGAGTACACCACATTGTGGCTATTGCCTTGGGTAAACCGAGGTCAGATGAGTCGCCGGCTATGCTCCAAGTGAAGTCTTGGGGTCAGATTATTGTTCCAAGTAAAGTCTTGGGGTCAGGGGTTCCTAGAATGATCAACTAGGTTCCTATATCGCTCACGTGAGATTTTGCCTTCGGGCCAGATGCTCTCCTAATGGGGATATTGCCTTCGGGCTAGATGCTCTCCTAACGGAGATATGCCTTCGTGCCAGTTTATGATTACGGTTATTTGAACACGGATATCCACACGAAGCTATATGTTAAATTGTGATATGATGTATGTATGAATTTAAACTTAGGTATAACCATGCTTTAAATTCTTTATTGTGAATATGATATATGCGAATTGCCTGACCACTTAATATATGGAGATTCAAAATCTGTTATATGCGTATGTGATTGTGATTGGTTCCCTTCCTCCAGTTGTAGTGGTACCCGCTACTACACCAGGGATGGGAGAGCCTCTCACTGAGTCCGTTTGACTCACCCCAATGTTAAATGTTACAGACACAGGTGGTATAGGCATCGGGAGCGCTTCCACTTCATCTCAGGGAGGCGGACAGACTTAGAGACCGCACGCATTGTTCGCGTGGGTAGTACTGTTATATGTATTTTGACAGGATATATATGTACATGATTCATTTTGGTATAGCATTGTTTTGTACAGTTGCTATATGCATATATGTATATGTCACACTCTAGAATTGTCGGCTTCATACAGATTAAAGATTGGTCTGTTGTTGGGAACATAGGTTATGATATGATGAATATCATGTGTATATATATATATATGAATGTGACTTCCTCATGTGAATAGGATAGATCACACGCACTGAGCGTGTGGTCAATATGTAAATTTATATATATGTGTGACTGAATACTTGATTGTGTGAAAATACAGATTCCGCATGTGAATACGATAGGTCACACGCATTGAGGCGTGTGATCAATATGTAAATTATATGCAGGTGTGTGATTGAATATATATACTTGACTGTACACAGGAATTCTGCATGTGAATAGGATAGATCATCCGCTCTGAAGCGCGTGATCAATATGTATATTATATGTACGTGTGATTGATTATGTGTATATGTATATACTGAAGCGGCGTTGAGCGAGCCGTGGATTGCGTGCTACTTAGGTCACCGGATAGGGGTGGCCACATATACTAGATATTGTTTGTATTAGAAATGGGTAGTTATGCGTATACAGAAATGTCAATCAGGGATTAGAGGCTTACGGGATAGGAGAAATCCTACCTCCCGTGCCGGTCACGGACGCCCGATAGGGGGTCGTGACAAACTTTGTATCAGAGGCAGGTTTACTTTAAACTGTATGAAGCCATTGGTATAACCGGGTGTCGGTTTAAGCTTCGTTGTGAAACCCAGGCACAACGTTGCATTAAACAGGCACTTGTGGGAGTACCCAGGATAATTTGAGTCAGCCTTTCATTCATTTCCTTCTTAATCTATGATGGATTATGAAAATTCTTATCAGGTGACATTCTTGTGCGGTACAACGATGCACTAAGGCGTAAGGTGGGGTGGTAGTGACCCCAGGAACCTTAGGACGCCATAATAGGGAAAGGAGACATCCATGAAGGATGCTACCTAGACACAAACACATTTGGTTGCATTGTAGGCAGGAATGCGCTACAATGTGTGATTGTTTTGCAGTTGTTAAAAGAGACAATGCGTCTGCTCTGTTAGCGCGCATTGTGTGCTATGGTATAGGCACAAGTTATTTGACTATAGTAGAGATTGCAAGTAGAATAGTGCCATGAATGATAGTCTAGGCTAGGAATGGTTTGTAAAGTGAACAGAAAAGAGGTGGTGTATGCCACAGTGTAGAAGTAGAAATCTACGAGCTGGAAAATTAGGATACGGTATATGGAAGGGAAAAGTGGTCGAACCACATGACGTAGAAATAGATGTTAAGAAGTAGAGGCATATGTAAACATGTAGAGCGTGACCATATGCCGAGCCGGAAACAGAGTAAATGGTAAGGCACAGGGAAGGAGCCTAGTCCAACCCTGCGCTCGATCCATGAACTACTAGTCTCTTAAGCAAACAAGGGAGAAAGGAAGGAATTAAGCCCAACCAAACTCTCTTGGGTGCTTAAGGAAGAGCATAAAGAGTGGGATATTGATCACATGAGAAATTTTTGTAAAAGTCTTTTTGGTCTTTCCGGATGAGAGCTTCTAAAAGACCCTAAAATTTTTCTTGAAAATACAAGGAATAACCATTGGAAGGTGTCATTCCAATTGGTTAAACCCTAACCATTTACGAAAACCTTAGGCGTCATTTTCTAAGAAATAAAATTGAATTAATTTCAAAACACGCAGGGTGCCTAAGAAGACTAACTCATGTGACCAATACCCTACCAAACAACAATCCTTTTACAGATAAGCTGTATAAGGACGGTAGATGTAATTGAGAAATCACTCGCTTGGAGTGATTAAAGTTAAGTAGACATCGAAAAGCACTAGAGAGTGCTAAAGTGCCAATGGAGTATACAGGTAAACCTAAGGGTTACCAACTAAGGGGTCGTATGGTGATAATGGACCCGAAAGTATTAGACCGGAGCAGGTCTAGAAGTGGAAACGGGCATAGACCTTCGGGTACCGTCCAGAGTTAAGAAAGTGAGTGCTATTGCGATAGACAGCTCTCGAACGAGATAAAGTGAGAGATAAACCCCAAAGGGACTCGTGGAAGCCCGATGGGAGAGAAAGTATACGGGGATAAGTAGTCCCATAAGGGGGAATAGCGGAAGCCTATAGGACCCCATAGGATGAGAGTCAAGTAGGAGGTGGAGAACCAACTACTACCGTAAGTGCATGTATAGTACACAGATCGTAGTGGACATAGCTAGGAAAGCTAGTTCCACAGGTTGGTGAACCGTAAATCCGTTAGTCTGAAGCCCGTGTAGGGGTGGAGACTGAGTGGACAAACCAAACGTATAAATGGCCATGGGGGTGCCATAAAGGGAAAATTAGCCGTAAGGACGATTAATCTAGAAGAAGAATGTAGTGAATAACGAGTATTGAGAAATACTCGAAGAAAGAGTACCACGTAGGTGCAAAAAAAATGAAAAGAAGAGAGTGAATACGAGAACGGAGTCGGGCGAGCATCGGGGGATGCGAGCCAAATGATAAAACAGGTATGTTACCGTTGGGGGCGATTGGAACCCAATGGGTGACACACTTGCAAGAGGTGGTATATGTTCGTGAACATATGCCGCACCGTTAGAAAGGAAGGAGTCAAACCGTGGAAGCAGATCCCGTTTGGTCAAGGGGAGTAGAGCATGTCCAGAAAGGTTCATGCTGGAGTTAACGGGTCAAAAAATTCCAAGTAGAAATACAGGATCTGAGTGAGTTGAAGGAGCTACATACGCAGTTATAGGAATTACTTGATAAGGGTTTCACCAGACCCAGTTTTTCACCTTGTGGTGCACCAGTTCTATTCGTGAAGAAGAAGGATGGAACTTTAACATTGGGCATCGATTACCGAAAGTTGGATAAGGTAACGGTCCAAAATCAATACCCACTTCCAAGAATCGATGATCTGTTCGACCAGTTGCAAGATGCTAAGAGGTTTTCAAAGATCGATCGGCGATCAGGGCATCATCAGTTGGAGATTAGAAAAGAGGATGTGCCCAAGACTGCTTTTCGAACCCGATACGGCCATTATGAGTTTCTAGTCATGTCGTTCGGGCTAACCAATGTACCAGCAGCTTTTATGGACATGATGAATCGGGTCTCAAGCCATTTCTAGACTGGTTTGTCATTGTATTCATAAATGACATTCTAGTTTATCCCAAGAATGCTGAGGAACATGCAGAGCATTTGAGATTAGCATTACAGAGGCTGAGAGAGGATAAATTGTATGCTAAGTTTTCAAAATGCGAGTTTTGGCTTGATAAGGTTGCATTTATCAGTCACGTGGTATCTTCAGAGGGAATCCACGTTGATCCGAGCAAGGTGGAAGCAGTGAAGAATTGGTCCCAGCCTACCTCAGTCACAGAAATTCGCAGTTTTCTTGGGTTTGGCTGGATATTATAGAATATTTGTGCAGGACTTCTCTAAAGTTGCTGCACCTATGACAAAGTTGACTCAAAAAGGAGTGAAGTTTGTATGGGATGACAAGTGTGAGCAGAGTTTTCAGAAGCTGAAGGACAGCCTCACTACCGCTCCGGTGCTGACCTTACCTGAAGGCACAGGAGGGTACGTGGTACACTGTGATGCGCCGAGGGTCGGGTTAGGGTGTGTCTTGATGCAGCATGGCAAGGTGATTGCGTATGCATCGCGACAACTGAGGAAGCATGAGAAGAACTACCCGACTCACGACCTCGAAAAGGCGGCTGTAGTATTCGCTTTGAAAATATGGAGACACTACTTATATGGTGAGACTTATGAAATCTATACAGACCATAAAAGCCTCAAATACATTTTCGAGCAGAAAGATTTGAACTTGAGACAACGTCGATGGTTAGAGTTGTTGAAAGACTACGACTGCACGATCTTGTATCATCCAGGGAAGGCTAATGTGGTAGCCGATGCTCTGAGTCGGAAATCCATGGGCAGTCTTGCTCATATAAGTGAAGGAAGGAGACCGTTAATTAGAGAACTGCACGAGCTAGAGCAAACGGGAAATCAGTTTGAGATTGGAAGTTCTAACTCACTTTTAGCCCATTTGCAAGCTAAGTCCTCTTTGGTAGAAGAGGTGAAGGCTAGACAAGATGAAGATACCGACCTCAAGCAAATCAGGGATACTACAACTAAAGGGAGAGAGGACGACGTCCGATTCTCTATAGATGATTTTGGGATACTTCGGTTAGAGGGACGGTTGTGTGTCCCTATGGTTGATAACTTGAAAGAAAGAATTCTTGAAGAAGCGCACCGGACAATGTATACAATCCATCCGGGAGCTAATAAAATGTATCATGACCTGAAACAGTTGTATTGGTGGAATGGCATGAAAAAGGATGTCGCAAACTATGTTGTCAGGTGTTTAGTGTGCTAGCAAGTCAAGGCTGAACACCAGAAGCCCGCCGGAACATTACAACAGATAGAGATACCTGAGTGGAAATGGGAGAGGATAACGATGGATTTTGTAACAGGGTTGCCAAGATCACAACGGGGATTTGATTCGGTTTGGGTAATAGTGGATCGCATGACTAAGTCCGCACACTTTCTGCCAGTTAAGACCACTTACGGAGTGAGTCAATATGCACAGATTTACCTATCAGAAATTGTTAGATTGCACGGTGTGCCAGTGTCCATAATATCTGATAGAGGTCCACAGTTCACTTCCAGGTTTTGGAAGTCATTGCAGGAAGTGTTGGGAACTAGAGTTGATCTGAGTACTGCGTTCCACCCTCAGACCAACGGGCAATCAGAAAGAACCATTCAGATTCTTGAGGACATGCTTCGGGCGTGTATTATGGATTTCGGCGGAAGTTGGGAGAAGTTTTTACCCTTGGCTGAGTTTGCGTACAATAACAGTTATCAAGCAAGTATTCAAATGGCACCTTTCGAGGCTCTGTACGGCTGTAGGTGCAGATCCCCGATTGGGTGGTTCGAGGTCGAAGAAGCTAGCCTAGTTGGCCCGGAATTGCTACAAGATGCCTTGCAGAAAGTAAAGTGTATAAGGGAGAGATTGCTGACGGCTCAGAGTAGGCAAAAGTCTTATGCAGACAATCGAAGGAGAGAACTGGAGTTTGCCGTTGGTGATCAGATGTTCTTGAGAATATCACCGATGAGAGGCGTGATGCGGTTCGGTAAGAAGGGGAAGTTGAGTCCTCGATATATCGGACCGTTCGAAATCTTAGAACGAGTTGGGAATGTAGCATATCGGTTGGAATTGACTACGGAATTGGAGGGGGTACACCCTGTCTTTCATGTATAAATGCTTCGGAAGTATCTTCCCGATCCCTCGCACGTGATCCAATCGCAAGACGTGCAACTAACCGAAAATATGACGTATGAAGAGGAGCCAGTGGAAATCTTAGATCGGCAGTTGAAGAAACTCAGAACGAAAGAGATTCCATTGGTTAAAGTTCTGTGGAGAAACCACTCGACCGAAGAAGCTACATGGGAGGTCGAGGGTGAAATGCACAGAACGTATCCTCATCTATTTCGAGATTAAGGTTGGTATTTTGTTTGAAATTCAGGGACCGAATTTCTTAAGGGGGGAAGATTGTAATACCCGAGAATATTTTAACTAGCATCATTAAATAAATTAAATCAATTAATTTAAAAGAGGAAAATGAGATGAAAAATACACTAGCCTATCACTTATTATGTTGTAAATATAAAATTTTTAAATCCTAATGTTTCTATTTTTCTTTTTATTTATTAATAAATCAGACTTATTTTCTTTTGATATGTATATATTAATTAATTATATAAATATATATATATATATATATATATATATATATATATATATATATATATGTAAAAAGGAAATCAGAATTCTTTTTTTTTTCTTTTTGTAATATATATATATATATATATATATATATATATATATATATATATATATATTAAGTTATTATAATATATATATACATTAGATAAGAAAAGAGCAAAGGAATAGAAAAGAAAGAAGCAAAACTGTGAGAGCTGGGCGTCCTTCTTCTCGCATGGAAGGTACAGGAGAGAGGGCTGAAGCAAGGTCAACGGAAAACGCACAGGCTGAGCACGGTGGTGGCCGGACGTACGCGAGACGGAGGTCGGAGTCGCGTCCGCCGGAGCTCGTTGCCGTCTTGGTGCTAGAGGAGAGAGAGATCACGGGTTAGAGAGAGAAAGCAAAGGGAGAGGATTTTCTCGCGGAAAACTTGCCGGAAAACGCCATCTCTTCACCGGGGAAGGTGGCTGGGAGTCTCCTCTACTCCACATCGTCCTTCTAACCAGTTGAATCGAGGTGAGAAGTCCCGAAACTCTCAAACCCCAATTTTATCAATTTTTGAGATTTTTGGAAAGACCCAAATTGATTCAATCTGAGTATTTTGGGTCCTAAATTGAAGTATTTGCATGATAGGAAGTGAGTTGGAAGCTTAGGAATCGGAACTAATTTGATGGAATTTATCCGGGTTGGAAAACTAGTAGGAAAATATGATTGGTAATGTTTAAGGGTGTTGTGGACTGATTTGGGGTGCATTGAAAGGTTGAAGGGTAGTTATATAATTGTTAAAAATTATTGGAATGTACGAGGGATTAAAACCCGAGTACTCACCGTCTCACCGGAACCCAACTCGGGGGAAAAAGAGACAATTTTTCAATTTTACGCGTTTCCGGATATGTGTATTCATGTGTAGGTAAAGTGTTCAAGGTTATTTTGGTAAATGGAAAATTTAGACAAGTAGAATTTATGACTCTCTTGAGCCATAAATTCAAGACTTGGGTAATGGAAACTTCACATGGACACATAGAGGTGGAATTGGGTAACTTGGCATTCCCAATTCAAGGCTTCCGGATAGTGTGATTAGGCAAGGGTTGGACACGAATAGGAGCATGCTAGGTGTTCTGAAAACTAGTTGAGGGCATTCCAAGCCAACAACTAGTCAATGGAATTAATGAGAGAGAACATGAGCATTAGCGTTGCATGTACACGATAGTGGCTGAATCTCAAGTTTCTAAATCTCTCAAGTACATGTGTATAGGGCACCATACTGTGAGTGGACTTTCGGGCCCACCGAGAGCCGATCAGAGGGGCCAACCAGGTGAGGGCCTTTCCTATCCTTGCCCTATAGGGTTGACTGCGGATATGGATATATGGTTTGCCTTCTTGCCTATTTGTAGGAATTACATGTTAGATAACATGCTATTGTTGTTCCTAAATTACAGTATATGTGAAAACGTGCTATATGTGTGTATGTGAATTGTAAAGGCGATGGTGGCTCAAGGAGCATTATATGAAAAGAAGGTCCACGGGACATATATAAGATTGGGGGTAGGATCGAGTCAATTTTAATTGGGAGAGTCTTGTGGTACTAGAAACCCACCTTATTGATTATTATCTGAAAAGTGTGGTGGTGTATGTAAACTCTCAAAGAAAATGAACATAGGAGACCTTGTTTTAAACTGAGGGATTTCGGATTAGAAAACCACTTGGAAATTTAGAATTTCCTAAGAAGAAATAAAATAAATAAGTAGTGGTCCATAGGGGTCATTTATGGTACAACGCGGGAACCGAGTATATTACGGGTGGTCCGGGTAAATCGAGTCTGTGATCTTGAGTCAAATTCTCAGAATTACAAAGTATATGAGTACACCACATTGTGGCTATTGCCTTGGGTAAACCGAGGTCAGATGAGTCGCCGGCTATGCTCCAAGTGAAGTCTTGGGGTCAGATTATTGTTCCAAGTAAAGTCTTGGGGCCAGGGGTTCCTAGAATGATCAACTAGGTTCCTATATCGCTCACGTGAGATATTGCCTTCGGGCCAGTTTATGATTACGGTTATTTGAACACGGATATCCACACGAAGCTATATGTTAAATTGTGATATGATGTATATATGAATTTAAACGTATGTATAACCATGCTTTAAATTCTTTATTGTGAATATGATATATGCTAATTGCCTGACCACTTAATATATGGAGATTCAAAATCTGTTATATGCGCATGTGATTGTGATTGGTTCCCTTCCCCCAGTTGTAGTGGTACCGGCTACTACACCAGGGATGGAAGAGCCTCTCACTGAGTCCGTTTGACTCACCCCAATGTTAAATGTTACAGACACAGGTGGTATAGGCATCGGGAGCGCTTCCACTTCATCTCAGGGAGGTGGACAGACTTAGAGACCGCACGCATTGTTCACGTGGGTAGTACTGTTATATGTATTTTGACAGGATATATATGTATATGACTCATTTTGGTATAGCATTGTTTTGTACAGTTGCTATATGCATATATGTATATGTCACACTCTAGAATTGTCGGCTTCATACAGATTAAAGATTGGTCTGTTGTTGGGAACATTGGTTATGATATGATGAATATCATGTGTATATATATATATATATATATGAATGTGACTTCCGCATGTGAATAGGATAGATCACACGCACTAAGCGTGTGGTCAATATGTAAATTTATATATATGTGTGACTGAATACTTGATTGTGTGAAAATACAGATTCCGCATGTGAATAGGATAGGTCACATGCATTGAGGCGTGTGATCAATATGTAAATTATATGCAAGTGTGTGATTGAATATATATACTTGACTGTACACAGGAATTCTGCATGTGAATAGGATAGATCACTCGCTCTGAAGCGCGTGATCAATATGTATATTATATGTACGTGTGATTGATTATGTGTATATGTATATACTAAAGCGGCGTTGAGCGAGCCGTGGATTGCGTGCTACTTAGGTCACCGGATAGGGGTGGCCACATATACTAGATATTGTTTGTATTAGAAATGGGTAGTTATGCGTATACAGAAATGTCAATCAGGGATTAGAGGCTTACGGGATAGGAGAAATCCTACCTCCCGTGCCGGTCACGGACGCCCGATAGGGGGTCGTGACATGATGCCTCAGTTTCAAAACAAGCTCAATGTGCTACATCAAGTTTAGAATACTAATATGCTCTGGAGGTAAAATATTGACAAACCTTAGGTGAAGAACCTGTTTTAGCAATCTTTATGGTCCATAATTTTACTAGCCACTCTTTTCTTTCGCTTATATATATACATACATATATGTATTTATATACATATATGTATGTATAAGGCTACCTAGTATATTCCCTTCCCCAACACCCACACCAAGTGGGGACTTGAACTGGGTTGGCTCTCCCTCTCAATGTTTTTGAAGAATTTGACAACAAATTATTTGAAGTTGCACTTAAATTTTTTTTTTTACCAGAACTATTCTTCTCTGTAAAATAAAGTTTAGTTTTATCCTAACAAAAGATTAAGAAGAAAAATATTTAAGTGGGAATGGTTAATTATAACATATGAATATTATATTTATTAAAAACTCCATGCCCTCCTCCTCTGTGTGGGGAAAAGGTTAATATATAAAATAAATTAATGGTTCTTAATCACATGTGTACCACACAAGATGGATAAAAAT
This sequence comes from Senna tora, assembly GCA_014851425.1. Taxonomy (NCBI): domain Eukaryota; kingdom Viridiplantae; phylum Streptophyta; class Magnoliopsida; order Fabales; family Fabaceae; genus Senna; species Senna tora. Next base: position 29,465,202 of record CM026267.1, read on the forward strand.
AGCATAACATTGAAATCACATGTACTCAATCACAATGTAGTAAGAATCAGCAGTAGAAAAGCATATTCCACAATAAGAAGTTAGTTCAAATATCTTCAGAGTTAAAGAGTACCTTAAAGCCAACGTGGTGCTCTGTGTTGTTCAAAACTTTAAGATCATGCTTGCTTCTCTAGCTCAACTATTAATTCACACGATATTTATGAGCATTACTGAGTAAGAACTCAAAATTAAATTCTCCTCAAATTTTAAAAACAATAGCAGAATTTGTCAGTTGATATAAAGCAACACTCACAATTAACCTCATGCATACCACATTCTTCTAATCTTTTCTTCTTTTCTATTTGTGGATGGAAAATCACATTCTTCTAATCTTCTTCATAGTTAAGAGCCATACCAATGGAGAGTGTAAAAATAATTTGTGATTACTCTACTAGGTTTTAGTCTACTGATTCCTTGAAATACAGAGGTTGACTTTTTTCATGCTTTTTGACTTTAAATTCTACTTATATATCTAGGTATACCCCTAGTTAAAAAAAAAATCTAGCATAATCATTTATTTTTCAATATACCAAATCTATCATTGACAACCCTTCACAATTTTTGTTGTATCTCCATAGTTAGGCATCAAAGGTTTTTTCTCCTCAAGACTCCCACAAGTGAAGGCAGGGAAAATGAAATGTTGAAATACATTCAAGTACAATTTATAGTTCATAAGGATAACAACAACACTTGAACTATAAAAGATTGTAAACTCAGGATAACAACTCTTCACATTTTTAGGTTTTACTTCAAAAAACTTAGAAGGATAATTACATATACTTCCTTATTAATTAGTGTAGGTCAGCCTATTAGCAAGACCCATTTTATGAACTCAAACAAATGCGTTTAAAAGATTGTAAACTCAAGTATTTGATGTGGGATTAAATAAATTCAAGTAGGGTTTACCTACACAAAGGGGAAAAGTGGAGCCCACTTGAGCTAAAAGACTAGTAAATATATATGTAATGAATAATTCACACACTTACAACAACTGAGTACTTCATTTATTTTGCTAACAAAAGAACCTCTTGACTTATATATTCTATTCTTGATATAGGTACACCTATATATATGTCCACGTGTCTTTGTTATTGGATAGGTGTAATAGACCTATTATTCTATTAATCTCTTAATTTACTTGCATCAATTATATATATATATAGATCAAGAGATCTAAACTACAAAGAGAACTTGATATTCTTTTTTCTTTTTTTAATCAGTTTTCGCCGGTGAGTGTTGTAAAAACTTGATATTCATTTTTCTTTTTTCTAATCAGTTTTCGCCGATCTGTTTTTCCAAAACTTGATATTGATTTTTCTTTTTTTAATGAGTTTTTACCCATGAGTGTTTCGAAAACTTGATAGCCATTTTTCGTTTTTTAATCAGTTTTCGCCGATGAGTGTTTCGAAAACGTAATATTCAATTTTTTTTCTTTTAAATAGTTTTTGTCGATGAGTGTTTCGAAAACTTGATATTCATTTTTCTTTTTCTTAATCAGTTTTTGTCGATTAGTGTTTCGAAAACGTGATATTCATTTTTCTTTATTTAATTAGTTTTCACCGATGAGTGTTTCGAAATCTTGATATCATTTTTCTTTTTTTAATCAGTTTTCGCCGATGAGTGTTCTGAAAACTTGATATTTATTTTTTATTTTTTTAATCAGTTTTCGCCAATGAGTGTTTTGAAAACTTGATATTCATTTTTCTTTTTTTAATCATTTTTCACCGATGAGTGTTTCGAAAACTTGATATTCATTTTTCTTTTTTTAATCAATTTTCACCGATGAATGTTTCGAATACTTGACTTTCATTTTCCTTTTCAAATCAGTCTTCGCCGATGAGTGTTCTGAAAACTTGATATTCATTTTTCTTTTTTTTTGATCATTTTTCGCCGATGAGTGTTTCAAAAACTTTATATTCAGTTTTATTTTTTAAATCAGTTTTTGCCGATCAGTGTTTCGAAAACATGATATTTATTTTTCTTTTTTTTTAAACAGTTTTCGCCGATGAGTGTTTCTAAAACGTAATATTCTTTTTTCTTTTTTTTAAATAGTTTTCGTCGATAATTGTTTCGAAAACGTGATATTCATTTTTCTTTTTTTAATCATATTTCGCCGATAAGTGTTTCGAAAACTTGATATTCATTTTTCTGTTTTTTAAACAATTTTCGCCGATGAGTGTTTCAAAAACTTGATATTTATTTTTCTTTTTTTAATCAATTTTCGCGGATAAGTGTTTCGAAAGCTTGATATTCATTTTTTTAATCAGTTTTCGCCGATGAGTGTTTCGAAAACTTAATATTCATTTTTCTTTTTTTAATCAGTTTTCATCGATGAGTGTTTCGAAAACTTGATATTCATTTTCCTTTTTTAATCAGTTTTTGCCGATTAATTTTTCGAAAACTTGATATTCATTATTATTTTTTTTAATCAGTTTTCGTCGATCAGTGTTTTGAAAACTTGATATTCATTTTTCTTTTTTTAATCAGTTTTCACCGATGAGTGTTTCGAAAAATTGATATTCATTTTCCTTTTTTAATCCGTTTTCGCCGATTAGAGTTTTGAAAACTTGATATTCATTTTTATTTTTTTAATCAGTTTCTTCGATGAGTGTTTCGAAAACTTGATATTCTTGTTTTTTTAATCAGTTTTCGCCGATGAGTGTTTCGAAAAATTGATAGTCATTTTTCGTTTTTTAATCAGTTTTAACTTATCTGTGTTTCGAGAACTTGATATTCATTTTTCTTCTTTTAATCATTTTTCGCCGATGAGTGTTTCGAAAACTTGATTTTTTTTTCCTTTTTTAATCATTTTTCGCCGATGAGTGTTTCGAAAACTTGATATTCATTTTTTTTTAATCAGTTTTCGCCGATGAGTGTTTCGAAAACTTGATATTTATTTTAATTTTTTTTAATCAGTCTTTGTCGATGAGTGTTTCGAAAACTTGATATTCATTTTTCTTTTTTTAATCAGTTTTCGCCGATGAGTATTTCGAAAACTTGATATTCATTTTACTTTTTTTAATCAATTTTCGCCGATGAGTGTTTTGAAAACTTGATATTCTTTTTCTATTTTTAATCAGTTTTCGCCGATGAGTGTTTCGAAAACTTTATATTCATTTTTATTTTTTTCAATAAATTTTTGCCGTCCACTGTTTTCAAAAACTTGATATTCATTTTTCTTTTTTTAATCAGTTTTCGTCGATGAGTGTTTCGAAAACTTGATAGTCATTTTTTGTTTTTTAATCATTTTTCGCCGACGAGTGTTTCGAAAAGGTAATATTCATTTTTCTTTCTTTTAAATAGTTTTCGCCTATAAGTGTTTCGAAAACATGATATTCATTTTTCTTTTTCTTAATCAGTTTTCGCCGATGAGTGTTTCGAAAACGTGATATTCAATTTTCTATATTTAATTAGTTTTCACCGATGAGTGTTTCGAAAACTTGATATTCATTTTTCTTTTTTGAGTAAATGTTCAAGTTGGTCCCTGAAAGATTAGGATTGTTCCAATTTAGTCCCTGAAAGATATAAATGTCTAATATAGTCCCTGAAAAATGATTTTTGTCCCAATTTAACCTTTTTTTATTTTTTCGTTAGTTAACTTAACGGCAAGTAACACATGGACGGATGACATGGCAAACTAAAATACACATCACCGCCACATCATATTAAATATTAATTAAAAAAACAACTCAGCCACACAACCTAGTCATTCTAGTTCAACTCATGCGCTTCTCTTCTCTTCTCATCGAAAAACCACACTGTGTATTAAACAAACAAATTAGTTCATCCATTTTGAAATTCGTCGCTGGCCGGATTCGGAGATTTGAACGAAGCCTATCAAACTCTCCGTCGCCCAACGAAAACGGCATCTAAAGGATACCAGAGTCGCCGACGTCGGGGACATGAGAAGCTGCTGCTGCGCCTGAAGCATCAAAGCCGCAGTGGAGGACTTGGTGAAGGCGAGCTCCCTCCGCTGCAGCCACCGCCACTACTGATCTGGTAGTTGTGGAACTTGGAGGCTAAGCTTGATTGGGCATCAAACTGAAACGCAACATTATCGGCTTTAGGCGACGGCGCGTCGTCTGAGAGTTCTTGAGGCTTGATGTTGGCGGCGGCGGGGATATGGAGGGGATTGGATGGATGAAGGTCGGACCAGAAGTGGTTGGGGTTAATGGGATTGAGGTCAGACCAGGAGCAAGAGGGAAGAGTAGAGAGAGCATTTGGTCTTGAAAATCGTCATGGGAAGCAGCGTCGAAGTGAGGAGGAGGAAGCATCTGAGAGGTTTGGATCTGGTGGGAGAAGGAGGAGGCGTTGATTGCGGTGGTGGTCGGTGAGGTGGGTTGAGGCACGCGGTTTACACAAAACGGTATTTTGTGATATGTGGCAATGGTGGGAGAAGAAGACGACGAAGAAGAGAAGCGTATGAGTTGAAGAAGAATGGTTGCGTGGCTGAGTTTTTTTTAATTGATATTTAATATGATGTGGCGCTTATGTGGCAATGATTGTATTTCAACTTGCCATGTCATCTGTCCATGTGTCATCAGCCGTTAAGTTAACTAACGGAAAATAAAAAAAGAGTCAAATTGGGACAAAAATCATCTTTCAGGGACTACATTAGATATTTATATCTTTCAGGGACTAAATTGGATCAATCCTAATCTTTCAGGGACCAACTTGGACATTTACTCTTCTTTTTTTAATCAATTTTTGCCGATGAGTGTTCTAAAAACTTGATATTCATTTTTCTTTTTTTAATCAGTTTTCGCCGATGAGTGTTTCAAAAACTTGATATTCATTTTTCTTTTTGTAATCAGTTTTCGCCGATGAGTGTTTCGAAAACTTGATATTCATTTATCTTTCTTTTAAATAGTTTTCGCCAATAAGTGTTTCGAAAATTTGATATTCATTTTTCTTTTTCTTAATCTGTTTTCGCCGATGTGTTTCGAAAACGTGATATTCATTTTTCTTTATTTAATTAGTTTTCACCGATGAGTGTTTCGAAAACTTGATATTCAATTTTCTTTTTTTAATCAGTTTTTTCCGATGAGTGCTCTGAAAACTTGATATTCATTTTTCTTTTTTTAATCAGTTTTTGCCGATCAGTGTTATGAAAACTTGATATTCATTTTTCTTTTTTTTTAATCAGTTTATGCCGATGTGTGTTTCCAAAACTTGATATTAATTTTTCTTTTTTTTAATCAGTTTTCGCCGAATAGTGTTTCGAAAACTAGATAGTCATTTTTCGTTTTTTAATCAGTTTTTGCCGATGAGTGTTTCGAAAACGTAATATTCATTTTTCTTTCTTTTAAATAGTTTTCGCCGATGAGTGTTTCGAAAACTTGATATTCATTTTTCTTTTTCTTAATCAGTTTTCGCCAATGAGTGTTTCGAAAACTTGTTATTTATTTTCTTTTTTTAATCAGTTTTCGCCAATGAGTGTTTCGAAAACTTGATATTCATTTTTATTTTTTTAATCAGTTTTCGTCGATGAGTGTTTCGAAAACTATTCATTTTTCTTTTTTTAATCAGTTTTCGCCGATGAGTGTGTCGAAAACTTGATATTCATTTTACTTTTTTAATCAAATTTCGCCGATGAGTGTTTCGAAAACTTGATATTCTTTTTCCTATTTTTAATCAGTTTTCGCCGATGAGTGTTTCGAAAACTTGATATTCATTTTTATTTTTTTAATCAGTTTTCGTCGATGAATGTTTGGAAAACTTGATATTCATTTTTCTTTTTTTAATCATATTTCGCCGATGAGTGTTTCAAAAACTTGATATTCATTTTTCTTTTTCTTAATCAGTTTTTGCCGATGAGTGTGTCGAAAACTTGATATTCATTTTCCTTTTTTAATCAGTTTTCGTCGATAAGTGTTTATAAAACTTGATTTTCATTTTTATTTTTTTTTAATCAGTTTTCGTCGATGAGTGATTCGAAAACTTGATATTCATTTTTCTTTTTTTGATCAGTTTTCTGAGTGTTTCGAAAACTTGATATTCATTTCACTTTTTTTAATCAATTTTCGTTGATGAGTGTTTCGAAAGCTTGATATTCTTTTTCTATTTTTAATCAGTTTTCGCCGATGAGTGTTTCGAAAACTTTATATTCTTTTTTATTTTTTTAATCAATTTTCGCCGATGAGTATTTTCCAGAACTTGATATTCATTTTTCTTTTTTTAATCAGTTTTCGCCGAGGAGTGTTCTGAAAACTTGATATTCTTTTTTTTAATCAGTTTTCGCCGATGAGTGTTTCGAAAACTTCATAGTCATTTTTCGTTTTTTAATCAGTTTTCGCCGATTAGTGTTTCGAAAACGTAATATTCATTTTTCTTTCTTTTAAATAGTTTTCGCCGATAAGTTTTTCGAAAACTTTATATTCATTTTCCTTTTTCTTAATCAGTTTTCGCCAATTAGTGTTTCGAAAACGTGATATTCATTTTTCTTTATTTAATTAGTTTTCACCGATGAGTGTTTCGAAAACTTGATATTCATTTTTCTTTTTTTAATCAATTTTCGCCGATGAGTGTTCTGAAAACTTGATATTCCTTTTTCTTTTTTTAATCAGTTTTTGCCGATGAGTGTTATGAAAACTTGATATTTATTTTTCTTTTTTTAATCAGTTTTTGCCGATGTGTGTTTCCAAAACTTGATATTAATTTTTCTTTTTTAATCAGTTTTTGCCGATGAGTGTTCCGAAAACTTGATAGTCATTTTTCGTTATTTAATCAGTTTTCGCCGATGAGTGTTTCGATAACGTAAAATTCATTTTTTTTCTTTTAAATAGTTTTCGCCGATAAGTGTTTCGAAAACTTGATATTCATTTTTCTTTTTCTTAATCAGTTTTCGGCGATTAGTGTTTTAAAAACGTGATATTCATTTTTCTTTATTGAATTAGTTTTCGCCGATGAGTGTTTCGAAAACTTGATATTCATTTGCCTTTTTTAATCAGTTTTCGCCGATGAGTGTTCTGAAAACTTGATATTCATTTTTATTCTTTTAATTAGTTTTCGTCGATGAATGTTTGTAAAACTTGATATTGATTTTCCTTTTTTTAATCAATTTTTGCCGATGAGTGTTTCGAAAACTTGATATTCATTTTTCTTTATTTAATTAGTTTTCACTGATGATTGTTTCGAAAAGTTGATATTCATTTTTATTTTTTTTAATCAGTTTTCGTCGATGAGTGTTTTGAAAACTTGATATTCATTTTTATTTTTTTTAATCAGTTTTCGTCGATGAGTGTTTCGAAAACTTGATATTCATTTTTTTTTAATCAGTTTTCGCCGATAAGTGTTTCGAAAACTTGATAGTCATTTTTCGTTTTTTAATTAGTTTTCGTCGATGAGTGTTTCGAAAACTTGATATTCATTTTTCTTTTTTTAATCAGTTTTCGCCGATGAGTGTTTCGAAAATTTGATATTCATTTTACTTTTTTTAATCAATTTTCGCCGATGCGTGTTTCGAAAACTTGATATTCTTTTTCTATTTTTAATCAGTTTTTGTAATACCCCAGAAAATTTCGAGGATTAAAGAATGATTTATTTAAAAATTTTGAGGATTAAAGAAGGATTTATTCCGGGGCTAGGAATTAAAACCTTAAAAAGAATATAGGAAAATTATGAAAGTTAAAAGAAACCGGAAAAGAATTTTTTTCGAGGATTGTAATGTCCGAAATTTTTTTTGAGATTTAAAATAAAATAAAAAGGGAAAGAAAAGAAGTAGAAAATAATTTTTGGGATTTAATTCGGGACCTAAGAAATTAGAAACCTGAATTAAATAGGGAAAGGGATTAAGTTAAAAATACATGTTAGTTAGTTATTTAGTTATTTATTATTATTTTCAGATTTTATTATTATTGTTATTATATGTTAATTAGTAGATAAAAGAAAAGAAAAGAAAAGAAATAAAAGGGAGAGGGGAAAGCTACGGGTAAGAAGAGAAGAAGAAAGAAAGAAAGGAAAGGAGAGAGAGGGAGAAGAGAGAGAGAGAGAGAGCTAGGGCTTGGAGGTGGGAGCAAATCCGGCGGGAATCTCGCCGGAATCCGGCGAGCCGGAGTTTGAGGAGGAGCTGGAGATCATCCTCGTCATCTTCCTCGTCTCAATCTCTCGAGTTAAGGTTGGTATAACGCCCGATTCTCTCCAAGTTCCCATTTTCTTCATTTTTGGAATTGAGTTGAGAATCCGAGTTTGGGAGGAGTCGAGGGTAGAATAATGTTTCTAAAGTGTTCTTGAACACTCATCGGGGTTAGGATTCGAGGCTAAATCGTTGGATTTGGACGGATTCTAAGTTGGAAGAGTTTGGGGTTTATAAAACCCATTTTTCCAATCTTGAATGATCAACGATTCGGCGACGAATCAGAGTTGGATTTGAGTTGTAGGACTTCCTAAATGTAGTATATATGTAGGTGAACAAAACCCGTGGGGTGTGGAGTCGAAGCCGGGGGCTGGAACGGGCTCAAACCAGCCCACAGAACAACAAACGAATTGCTGTGCTGTGAGCCAGCGCTATAGCGCCATCTCTCGGGTGTGCCAAGAGTTGCTGGGCAACAGCTCGGCGCTATAGCGCCAGGCCTCTGCCCAGCATGCCCAAACTTCATTTTTTCGCAGATCCGGGGCGTCCGAACCTCCTACTTTCAATCGTAAACTTCTTAGAACACCACCAACCATGTTTTTAAGGATCAAAATCATTCCAAATGTCTTCTTGTCCCTTAAGAATAAAAACATACGGAGTAAACTAAGTCCAACTTCTTGAATTTCAACCTTAAACTGTCACAACCTTTAGGCAACCTTAAGTGGGATAAATTGGAGGTATATTGAGGTTTAGAAACTAGATTTCTTAGAAACCAAGTAGGAACACAAGTTGAATCAAAATGCTTAGACCTTCCTAAAATTAGGATTCTATCCAACCAAGCTAGATAAGCTTCCTTGGATGCAAATACAAGTTAGATAGAGGTCTAATACTCAAATCCAAGTATGTGAAACACTCAAGTAGAGTGTTATATGCGAGTAAGTAAAGTGTCCGAGGAAGGATACACATAAGTCGGGATAGAGAAATCCAATAAGACCAAGAGCTTGACTCTATGGCAACCATGGACTACACGTGAGAGTAATGGAGAGATAAATAACAAGTTAAGCTAAGTAATAACCTTAATGAAGTAAATGTTGTTCTTATAGGAACAACGACATGAAATAGAGTGCAACAGGAACTCTGAGGAGACTAAAGTCACAGGAGAGGATTGCATGGAAGGTTGGCCAAGGTGAGGGTTCTTTCATCTCTGCTCCTAGGGTTGTATGCTTATGTGGATTACATGAGTATGCATATTCTCTGCTTGTCTGGTATGTGTTAGCTAGAGATATAGAATGCTAAAAGAATGAAAGCACTAGAAAATAGGTTGTGGAAGATAGCTTGGATAGGAAGACTGATGAACGCGGCCTTGTCGCGAGGCCGACACCAATAAAATTAATACTAGAAAGTGCAGCTAGTGGCACAACCTAGGTCGATTCTCTCTCGCGGAGCCTATGGACTCAATGGACAAATATGCTCAATTAACACAAAAAGGGAAGTCTTTGAGGCAATTTAACAAACATTTGGTGTGCAATGAAACTAAATGGAATCAAATGCAACTAAATGAAACTAGAACTAACACTTTTTGGGGTTTTCAATATTTTTAAAGCTAAAGTAAATTGAGGTGAATGAAATGAGATGAATATGCTTTGTTGGAGAATGCTTTGGGCTATCCTTGCTATCAAAAAGTATGGAGTTAATCAATGAAAGGCCATTTCCTAAAGTAGTTTAGTGACCACTAAACCTAGGTAATTTAATTAGAGGATGCAATTAACCAACTGGACAATTAACAAGCCTAATCAAATACCATCAATGAAGCAAATGAGGAATTTAACATAAACTAGAATTCAACTCAACAATTACCATTGTCATTAGAGTGACTCCCATAATGAATTAAAAATTACAATAAGATTCAACCAAATCCAATGTAATCAAAACCCACAATGGGAGAATCAAAATACAAATCACAAGTCTATTTAAATTCCTAATGTCCAACTACAACCTAGTTGAGTTCCACAACCATGGAGCCACAATCAATACAAACTCATCAATATCAACAAGATAAACATGAATCCATAAAGAGAAGTAGTAGGAAAACAAGAAAAACTCCCTATTGGATGCCATAGCTCAAGCCCTAATCATCCTCCTCCAAAGCACAAGAAGTTTAGCCACTCGTGGATGGGAGAAATGCTTCACCAAGCTCCTCCAACCCTTGCTTAGCCATGGATGATGATGGACGTTGCTGGAATTGGGTCTGAATGAGTGTGGAGAGTGGAGAAGATGAAGAGAGTGTGGCTGGCAATGTGAGAGGAACTTGAGAGAAAGAGAGCTTGTGTGATGAATGTGTGTAAATTCGTGGGTCTCTCTCCAAATTAGGTTAAGGGCCTCTAAAACCTCAGAATATTCCCTCTAATTTGACCTAGTATGCTCCCCTTGTGGTAAAACACTGAGAAAGTGGGCCCACAATCCGTTTCAGCTCTTAAAATCGCGAGAAAATTGTGCAGAACTGGTGTACCCGCTGGCAGCGGGTGAATTACTCGAAACGCACGTTTCCCCTTTAAACTGAGGTTCACCCGCTGCCAGCTTGCACGGCTACCCGCTGACAGCGGGTGGAATAGTAGAATAGGCCTAAAAAATGCCTCTAAGCTTCAAATCTTGTACCGATTTCACTTTCCAGCTTCTTTCTCGACCTCTAGCACTTGAATCCTTGCTATTCCTCAAGCTAGTTGACCTACAAATCAACCAAAACAATTGTGAGGCCCTCAAGTTAATAAAACTAGAGAATTATCACAATTTATTCAATAAAAATATGGAATTAGCAAGATTGTGAATTAAGTCCTTAAGTGCCCTTGAATAACATTAAATCGTGCATAATGACTCTTTAAACTCAACAAAAGCTTGTCAAATGCCAAAAGATACAAGGGTAAATATTGGTATTATCAAAGACATATGAGTAGAGTATAATTGTTTGCTATGATTGGTGTGTTACAAATCCAACTCATACACTCCGGAGGCACGATGAGTATTTTATTAAATCTTTTCCACGACGGTGGCAAGAGTCCTTGTACGGAAGGGCTAAACTTTATTTTGAAAAATCGTCATGACGGTGACTTAAATCAAAATCATGCAAAGGGAGTTATTGGTGGGTTTCGGATTTGGTTATGCTAGCGATGTGAGACATCGACCAGAACAACGTCAGATGGTACTTGAGGCTTCAATTTTTATAATCACCATGACGATGGTCATTGCCCTATCCTGGCAATAGGGTCAGAAAGGTTTTATATTGCTACGACGATAGCTTGAGGCTCAGAGAGTGCATCTGGACGGGTATATGAGTTATATCCTGTTGAGGATACTTGTACATTTTAATAAGGAGAAGAATTGTTGATCCTTTGGGAAAGATACAAAGAATCCTATTAATATGTGAAACTAAGGTAAGGAGACACGGGAGGAACCTACGGGTGAACCGTGAGCCTAACCTAGTAAAAGAGAAACCATCCTGTGGAGTTGGTCCAGGGTGTGTCAGTGGCCATGCTTCGAGACGTCGTGTCGTGCCCGCCATGTGGCCTGGTTGAGTAATGGACGAGTGGGCTCAAGCTATTGCCCCGCAGTAAGGGGTCAGGACGTGCCACGTGGTGGCTACGTATCAGTTGTTTGACAGATAGAAGTTGATTGTGTTTGATTAATAGAATTGTCACGAGGTGACTAGTACCCAAGTGAATGGGTTAATTATTGTTTGATTAACAGAATTATCACGAGGTGACCAGTACCCGAGTGAATGGGTTAAGTATATTTGCCACGTGGTGGCTAGCAACCAGAGTGCACGGGTTCAAAGTGGGAAAGCCACGTAGTGGCTAGTAGAAACCCAAGAGTTGGGGAGATTAAGTAGATGTATGTTATAATATCTGTGTGTATATACAAATTGTCTGTGTTTGCATATGATTTCTGATTGTGCAGCGTAGTAGTGACGTACAGGATTACGTCACCACAACGTCTTGGTTGATTCAAACATGTCGAACGTGAGAAGACCGGTAAGTAAAAGCCGGCATTATATGTTATATGTTTACTTGTTGAGTGATGATGTGAATTAAACTGCTGCATGCTTATATCTGCTAAATCCATGTGAGTGTTTGGGTGAAATTTCTATTATTGTGTGATCACCAAGAATGCATGTTAACTCACAGTAACGAGTTGTTTGTGCATGTGGCTGTGTATGACTCCTAGTCCCAGCGGTAAGGTACTCGCCTTGCACCGGGGATGGGAGAGTCCTCACTGAGTCGCGTGGTTAAGACTGACACCTCATTTTTACTACACAGAGATAGGTTAAGTACAGGTGGAAGAAGTCTCGGTGGAACGAGGGTTGAGCAACACTTTCCAAGAACCACAACTTGTTCATGTGGGTGAATAAAGTGTAATTGTAATTTAATTTACTTTATTATTGTATCATAAAGTAAAGGGTAGACGTACCCAATTAGACTGTATTACTAAATCTAGAACTGTCAGCTTCACACACCTTAAAGATCAGGGTTAATTATACTGCGATACAGGGCAAATTTGTTTTCAAAATATATATATATATACATATATCTGTTGCATGTGAATAGGATAGACAGCATCTTCGGATGTGTAGCCAGTACATATGTTATATATATTATGTGTGTTTTCCTATATCTATATCCTGAAGCGGCACTAGCCGTGGATTTGTTTACCTAGGATAGGCCACCATTTCGGTGTAGCCATGATATTATAATGCATGTGAATGTATTTTTCAATAATAGCTATTCTGTCAATTATGAGATAAGGCTTACAGGCATAGGGGTATTCCCTGTGTTTGTGCCGGTCACGGTCCTCTAAACGGGGGTCGTGACAGTTTTCGCCGATGAGTGTTTCGAAAACTTGATATTCATTTTTATTTTTTTTAATCAGTTTTCGTCAATTTCTGTATCGAAAACTTGATATCCCTTTTTCTTTTTTAATCAGTTTTCGCCGATGAGTGTTTCGAAAAGTTGATATTCATTTTACTTTTTTTAATCAATTTTCGCCGATGAGTGTTTCGAAAACTTGATATTCTTTTTTTCTATTTTTAATCAGTTTTCGCCGATGAGTGTTTCGAAAACTTTATATTCATTTTTATTTTTTTTAATCAGTTTTCGCCGATGAGTGTTATCGAAAACTTGATATTCATTTTTTTTAATCAGTTTTTGCCGAGGAGTGTTCTGAAAACTTGATATTCATTTTTCTTTTTTTTAATCAGTTTTTGCCGATGTGTGTTTCCAAAACTTGATATTAATTTTTTTTATCAGTTTTCGCCGATTAGTGTTTCGAAAACTTGATAGTCATTTTTCGATTTTTAATCAGTTTTCGCCGATGAGTGGTTTCGAAAATGTAATATTCATTTTTCTTTCTTTTAAATAGTTTTCGCTGATGAGTGTTTCCAAATCTTAATATTCATTTTTCTTTTTTTAATTAGTTTTCGTCGATGAGTGTTTCGAAAAATTGATAGTCATTTTTCGTTTTTTAATCAGTTTTCGCCGATGAGTGTTTCGAAAACGTAATATTTATTTTTCTTTCTTTTAAATAGTTTTAGCCGATAAGTGTTTCGAAAACTTGATATTCAGTTTTCTTTTTCTTAATTAGTTTTCGCCGATTAGTGTTTCAAAAACGTGATATTTATTTTTCTTTATATAATTAGTTTTCACCGATGAGTGTTTCGAAAACTTGATATTCATTTTTCTTTTTTTAATCAGTTTTCGCCGATGAGTGTTTCGAAAACTTGATCTTCATTTTCTCTTTTTTAATCAATTTTCCCCGATAAGTGTTTCGAATACTTGACATTCATTTTCCTTTTTTAATCAGTTTTCGTCGATAAGTGTTTCGAAAACGTGATGTTCATTTTTCTTTATTTAATTACTTTTCACTGATGAGTGTTTCGAAAAGTTGATATTCATTTTCCTTTTTTAATCAGTTTTCGCGGATGAGTGTTCTGAAAACTTGATATTCTTTTTTATTTTTTTAATCAGTTTTCGTCGATGAGTATTTCGAAAACTTGATATTCATTTTTCTTTTTTTTTTTAATCCGTTTTCGCCGATCAGTGTTTCGAAAACTTGATAGTCATTTTTCATTTTTTAATCAGTTTTAACTGATCTGTGTTTCAAGAAGTTGATATTCATTTTCGTTCTTTTAATCATTTTTCGCCGATGAGTGTTTCGAAAACTTGATATTCTTTTTTCTTTTTTTAATCAGTTTTCGCCGATGAGTGTTCTGAAAACTTGATATTCATTTTTCTTTTTTTAATCAGTTTTCGCCGATTAGTGTTTTGAAAACATGATATTCATTTTTCTTTTTTTAACCATTTTACACCGATGAGTGTTTCGAACACTTGATATTCATTTTTCTTTTTTTAATCAATTTTCACCGATGAGTGTTTTGAATACTTGACATTCATTTTCCTTTTTTAATCAGTTTTCGCCGATGACTGTTTCGAAAACGTGATATTCATTTTTCTTTATTTAATTAGTTTTCACCGATGAGTGTTTCGAAAACTTGATATTCTTTTTCTATTTTTAATCAGTTTTCGCCAATGAGTCTTTCGAAAACATTATATTCATTTTTATTTTTTTAATCAGTTTTCGCCGATGAGTATTTTCGAAAACTTGATATTCATTTTTCTTTTTATAATCAGTTTTCGCCGATGAGTGTTCTGAAAACTTGATATTCATCTTTATTTTTTTTAATCAGTTTTCGTCGATGAGTGTTTCAAAAACTTGATATTCATTTTTCTTTTCTTAATCAGTTTTCGCCGATGAGTATTTCGAAAACTTGATATTCATTTTTCTTTTTTTAATCAGTTTTCGCGGATGAGTGTTTCGAAAACATGATATTCATTTTCCTTTTTTAATCAGTTTTCGCCGATTAGTGTTTCGAAAACTTGATATTCATTTTTATTTTTATTAATAAGTTTTCGTCGATGAGTGTTTCGAAAACTTGATATTCATTTTTCTTTTTTTAATCAATTTTCGCCGTTGAGCGTTTCGAAAACTTGATATTCTTTTTCTATTTTTAATCAGTTTTCCCCGATGAGTGTTTTGAAAACTTTATATTCATTTTTATTTTTTTTAATCAGTTCTCGCCGATGAGTGTTTTGAAAACTAGATAGTTATTTTTTAATTTTTAATCATTTTTCGCCGATGAGTGTTTCGAAAACGTAATATTCATTTTTCTTTTTTTTAAATAGTTTTCGTCGATGATTGTTTCGAAAACGTGATATTCATTTTTCTTTTATTAATCATATTTCGCCGATGAGTGTTTCAAAAACTTGATATTTATTTTTCCTTTTGTTAATCAATTTTCGTCGATAAGTGTTTCGAAAACTTGATATTCATTTTTGTTTTTTAATCAGTTTTCGCCGATTAGTGTTTCGAAAATGTAATATTCATTTTTCTTTCTTTTAAATAGTTTTCACCGATAAGTGTTTCGAAAACTTGATATTCATTTTTCTTTTCTTAATCAGTTTTCGCCGATAAGTGTTTCGAAAACGTGATATTCATTTTTCTATATTTAATTAGTTTTCACCGATGAGTGTTTCGTAAACTTGATATTCTTTTTGTATTTTTAATCAGTTTTCGCCGATGAGTGTTCTGAAAACTTGATATTCATTTTTATTTTTTTTAATTAGTTTTCGTCGATGAGTGTTTCGAAAACTTGATATTCATTTTTCTTTTTTTTAATCATTTTTCGCGGATTAGTGTTTCGAAAACTTGATATTCATTTTACTTTTTTTAATCAATTTTCGCCGATGAGTGTTTCGAAAATTTGATTTTTTTTTCTATTTTTAATCAGTTTTCGCAGATGAGTGTTTCGAAAATATTATATTCATTTTTATTTTTTAATCAGTTTTTGCCGATGATTGTTTTCGAAAACTTGATATTTATTTTTCATTTTTTAATTAGTTTTCGCCGATGAGTGTTCTGAATACTTGATATTCATATTCATTTTTTTTAATCAGTTTTCGTCGATGAGTGTTTTTGAAAACTTGATATTCATTTTTCTTTTTTTAATCAGTTTTCTCCGATGAGTGTTCTGAAAACTTGATATTCATTTCTATTTTTTTAATTAGTTTTTGTCGATGAGTGTTCTGAAAAGTTGATATTCATTTTACTTTTTTTAATCAATTTTCGCCGATGAGTGTTTCGAAAACTTGATTTTCTTTTTCTATTTTTAAACAGTTTTCGCAGATGAGTGTTTCGAAAACTTTATATTCATTTTTATTTTTTAATTAGTTTTCGCCGATGAGTGTTTTCGAAAACTTGATATTCATTTTTCTTTTTTTAATAAGTTTTCGCCGATGAGAGTACTGAAATCTTGATATTCATTTTTATTTTTTTTAATTAGTTTTCGTCGATGAGTGTTTTCGAAAACTTGATATTCATTTTTCTTTTTTTAATCAGTTTTCGCCGATGAGTGTTCTGAAAACTTGATATTCATTTTTTTTAATCAGTTTTCGTCGATGAGTGTTCTGAAAACATGATATTCATTTTCCTTTTTTAAATCAGTTTTTGCCGATGAGTGTTCTGAAAACTTGATATTCATTTTTCTTTTTTTTTAATTAGTTTACGCCGATGTGTGTTTCCAAAACTTGATATTAATTTTTTTAATCAGTTTTTGCCGATGAGTGTTTCGAAAACATTATATTCATTTTTATTTTTTAAATCAGTTTTCGTCGATGAGTGTTTCGAAAACTTGATATTCATTTTCCTTTTTTAATCAGTTTTCGCCGATGAGTGTTTCGAATTCATGATATTCATTTTTATTTTTTTTAATAAGTTTTCGTCGATAAGGGTTTCAAAAACTTGATATTCATTTTTCTTTTTTTAGTAAGTTTTCGCTAATGAGTGTTTCGAAAACTTGATATTTATTTTTCTTTTTTTAATCAGTTTTCACCGATGAGTATTTCGAAAACTTGATATTCATTTTCCTTTTTTTAATCAGTTTCGCCGATGAATGTTTCGAAAACTTTATATTCTTTTTTTAATCAGTTTTCGTCGATGAGTGTTTCGAAAACTTGATATTCATTTTCTTTTTAGTAAGTTTTCGCTGATGATTGTTTTGAAAACTTGATATTCATTTTTATTTTTTTAGTCAGTTTTTGCCGATGAGTGTTTCGAAAACGTGATATTCATTTTTCTTTTCTTAATCAGTTTTCGCCGATGAGTGTTTTCGAAAACATGATATTCATTTTTCTTTTTTTAATAAGTTTTCGCCGATTAGTGTTCTGAAAACTTGATATTCATTTTTCTTTTCTTAATCAGTTTTCGCCAATGAGTGTTCTGAAAACTTGATATTCATTTTTCTTTTTGTAATCAGTTTTCGCCGATTAGTGTTTTGAAAACTTGATATTTATTTCTCTTTTTTTAATCAGTTTTCAGCATTGAGTCTTTCAAAAACTTGATATTCATTTTCGTTTTTTAATTAGTTTTCGTCGATGAGTGTTTCGAAAACTTTATATTCATTTTTATTTTTTTTAATCAGTTTTCGTCGATGAGTGTTTCGAAAACTTGATATTCATTTTTCTTGTTTTAGTAAGTTTTCGCTCATGAGTTGTAATACCCCGGAAAATTTTGAGGACTAAAGAACGATTTATTCCAAACTTTCGAGGATTTAAGAATGATTTATTCCGGGGCTAGAAATTTAAAACCTTAAAAAGAATATAGGAAAAGTATGAAAGTTAAGGGAAACCGGTGAGGAACCGAGAAATTCTTCGAAGTTTAAAAAATAAAATAAAGGGTGAAAGAAAGAGGTAAATTATTTTTTTAAAAAAATTAATTAATGACCTAAGAAATTAGAAACCTAAAATAAATAGGAGTTGGAACTAAATTAAAATATTATTAGTTATTATTTATGTAATTATTAATTAATTTATTTTTAAATTAATATTACTTTCAGATTTTTTTTTTAGTATGTTAATTAAGTAAAGAAAAGAAAGGAAAAGAAAATAAAAGAGAAAAAGAGAGAGGGAGGGGGCTACTGAAGAAGGAGAAGCAAGGAAGAAAAAGAGAAGGAAAGGAGAGAGAGGCACTACAAGAAATGTGATTTTCAGTGACACTTGATTTTGTTATTTTTGTGGCGGTTAACCTGCCACTAAACGTCATTTTGTGGCGGTTTCTAAACTGTCACAAATAGACGTGTCGCAAAGTAATTTCTTGACGCTTCCTGTCAACCGTTGGAATAAATGCCACAAAATGTACAGTTGTGGCGGTTACAGACCGTCAGAAAATGAAAAGTACTTTTTTGGCGGTTTTTAGCCGTAACAAAATGAAAAGTGTTTTTCTGACAGTTTCATAATCATCACAAAATGAATGGTAAATTTGTGACAGTTGCTGCCTGCCGGAAAATGTTATACAAATTTATGAAACATTTGTGACAATTACTAACCGTCAGAAAATGAACCATACATTTGTGACGGTTTTTAACCGTCAGGAGTGTCATATATATATATTTTTTTAAAATATCATATTTTAGAAAATCTATATAATTGACTAATACTAATATATAGATACAAATATATAATACTCAAAATAAATACAAAAGTTATCATCATAGGTTTCTTTCCTCCAATATTCCCTAACACTAAAATATTCATTTGTAAAACCAAAAAACTAGTTCATTACAAAATCACAATTGCCTTCTCTCTCTCTCTATCCCTCTCACCAACATCATGCCCAAATATGGCAACAAAATGGCTCATTGATAGCGATCCAATGCTTCACTCTATCTCCATAAAATTTGAAACATAGTTCAACATATTCCTTAAAATCATCTCTGCAATCATGGAAATATAAATACCTTCAACTTAATTTGCTAATTCTCTTTATTTATATATAGGAATTTATGATATATTCATATATAAGAAGAGCTTACATGAATAAATGGCGCAAAGGTCCTCCATGCTTGTCTTGCACGGTGTCAAAGTGCAATAGAGTCACAAAGAGAGTAATGCCTAACTTAGAACATGAAATCGAAAATAGTGAGTCAAATTAGTTATAACTTTTTAAAATTTTGGAATTGTTTGCTTCTTACCATTTTTTTATCAATTCATTAATCATGTTGTTATAGTGATCAATACCCTCTTGGTTCACCCCTCCACTTAGTGAACCCTCTACATATATAAATAAAAGTCATACACTAAGTCAAAAAATTCTGAATTCTTATGAAATGAAGACTAAAAAATTAGATTAAGACACTTACTAGGCGAAATTATTGTCCAAGAAATGGAAAATCAATACCAATCTACGCCAAGATCCTTGAAAGTTTCTTCACGTCTTCCTAAAAATTCCAACATAAATTCCTGATGATAATATTTACTGCTTAATTTATAGGTCAGGTTTACTAACATTTAATTAAATTAATTGGCTTTATACCTTGTATCTCTTAATGGGAAAGCAGTTACATATATCATAATACCACCTAGAAACTTCATATAAAAATTCAATACACTCACCTGCAAGCAATAATCCAATCACAAGGTTGTCACCTTAAATTTTAAGTGCTCTTCCTCGTACTTCAAGTTTTCAACAGCCCTGCACATACTAAGGAAAACAAAGCTTAGATGATAAGGAAAACACACTAATGGCCAATCTTCATAATCTCAGCAAACCAAAAGGCCATCTTGATGTAGTTTGAATAATGTCTTAACATGGTATGGTGAACCCACCCCTTTTAAATTCCCATACATCTTAATAATACTAAAGTCAACATCAATTGCAGATCTAATCACAACTAATAAAGATAATGACACTATATGAATGAATAATTTAAAACAAGAGTCACAAACCTTTTTAAAAAAACTTGAAAGTGAATCCGGCCAAATTCAAGAATTACCCAAAAGTAGAGACAGAGAAATGGTATGAGAGGTTGGAATAGAGGGACAAATGTCCCCAACCACTGGGCCATTGTTCCAGTTGTTTGCAAATTGCAGAAAAATGCTATAAGGAGTATGAATAATTCATTATCCGTAAGTATAAAAGTAAAATATTTAGTTTAGAGAGGAGTATGAATAATTCACAATTTTAGAGTTCTTGTGAGGTCCCATCTTGGTAGCGCTGTTGCTAAACTTGAGGAGTGGAATTAAATGGTTGACCTGCATAATATACTGCCCTGCATAAGTGCCAGTGACAGCAAAGCTTTGTCCAGAAGCTAGAAGTGCTATGGCATAAATGGTTGAGTTGGACTTTCCCAACACATTCTACAAAAATTAATCAACACTCAATTTTATTTGTATTTATATTATGGCAAGTAAGTATTGCAGTGAAAGTAAGAGTTAATTAACCTTGAAAAGAAAAGAAGCAGAATCAAGTGTGAGATCATCAAACCTTCATTTATAATCAATTTTTTATGGTCAGACTTTGCAACATCTTTCTTGGTATAGCATCAACTACTTAATTAGTTTTTTATCACTCATGGGATAATCTCTAAACTAAGAATAAGGACAAACAGCAAATAATGTAATTTAAATTAAAAAAGTAAAGATTTATAATGTATACATGAATCTTACTACACGGTTATGAGGATATGACAGTTCACATTTTGGGAGTAGTGTGGCATTTATGAATCTAGATAGAGGAAAAGCCAACAAATCCTTCACATAGATTCTGCATATAAAGATAGAGACACGGTAAAATTTAAGTTTCCATGAAGAGTCAAGTTGTGTAACACTAAAGAATAGTTCGAAGTAGTGTTTTTACATGGCTTGACCCAGGAAGTCATCTGAAGAGAAGAGCTCTTTGTCCTTGATTTTGAAAATGAGCTTATAGGGATCACCTGACCTTGGGTACTCTGCCCACAACATAATTTTTTCATTCCATTTTGGATTTCTGCCCTGTCCTGCATTAATGTATATACACTATTAGTGTTTTTTTTCCTCAAAAGAAAGAAATCTTGCAAAACATTTTGTGTTCTCACTAAACCAACAACATCCAATATTTTTTTCATTAATTCTAACCCACTAATTTTGGACTATTATCCTCTTAATATAACCATTAGAGTATTGTACTCTTATGAAAGACTTCTTGCCTCTGCTCTTCCTAGTCAAAATCACCAACACATCACCAAAATTTAGAATATTAATACCTACCTTTTCACCAAACGGCTCTAGCAAAATCACAATGTAAAAATACATGAGAGATCGATTCTTCCTCTTGTGAATGTTCACACAGAGGAGAAGCCTTCTGATTCACATTCATATGCTTTATAAGAATATCATACGAAGGCACAACATCATTTATAATTTTTCATATGCACTACCAATTGATGTTTTGATTACTCCAATGGCACTCCTAGGGAATTCAATGTTACTCATTTGATAAACTAATCCTAATTGCCCAGCAGAAACGATTCAGATAACTCACTATATTAAATAGCACAAAATATACATCAACGACACTCCAGAAATTTCTTTCAACCAATTAATTCCCTTATATCTTCATTCTCCCTTCCTATTGTTCTCTTTTTCTCCAAGATTTTCCGTGCAAACAAACATGGAGATTGAGCTAGAAATTGAGAAACGAGGAAAAGCGTACCAAGAATAACTTACCGGAAGAAATCGAGATTTAGGAAATTTTGCAAAAACACGGCAATCACTATCTCTTGGATTTGAAGCACGCAACCTCAATGGTACACAATATATGCAATTGCAGGCGTAGAAGAAGACGAAAAGAGGCGCATAAGCAGTGGGCGCACACGCGATGAAACTCGGCAAGAGTGTGAATGTGTACAGGTGTACGGTGATTTTGCGGTGAAGAAGAAGGTGCGATGGAGAAGAAGCTTCAGAATCGTGCGAACTGAAAATGGATAGACCTAAAATGGAGGGAACTGAAAATGGGAGTAGATGGCTAACGCGCGAGAGGTTTTAGCTTTTGAGTTTCAATGGTCATTTTGTGGCGGCTATAATCTGTCAAGTTATGCACAAAAAAATTATTAAATAAAAATTATTATTTTTTGGGTTCATTTTCTGGCAGTCATAATTCGTCATTAATGTACAAAAAAATATTAAATTAAATAATTTTTATTTCTTGACGGTTTAACCGTCAGAAATAAACAAAAAAATGCCAGAAATTGAATTCATTTTTTGACAGGTACTACACTGCCACAAAATGTATAATTTTTTGGCAGTTTAAGTGACCCGCCACTAAATAAGCATCAATAATTAACACATTTTTTGTAGTGAGGGAGAGCTAGGGCTTGGAGATGGGAGGAGATCCGGAGGGAATCTCGCTGGAATCCGGCGAGCCGGAGTTGGAGGAGGAGCCAGAGATCATCCTCGTCATCTTCCTCGTCTCAATCTCTCGAGTTAAGGTTGGTATAACGCCCGATTCTCTCCAAGTCCCCATTTTCTTCATTTTTCTTCATTTTTGGACTTGAGTTGAGAATCCGAGTTTGGGCGGATTCGAGTGTAGAATAATGTTTCTAAAGTGTTCTTGAACACTATTGGGGTTAGGATTCGAGGTTAGATCTTTGGATTTCGCCGGATTCGAAGTTGGAAGAGTTTGGGGTTTATAAAACCCATTTTTCCCAATCTCGAACGATCAATGATTTGGCAACGAATCGGAGTTGGATTTGAGTTGTAGGACTTCCTAAATGTGGTATATATGTAGGTGAACAAAACTCGTGGGGTGCGGAGTCGAAGCCGGGGGCGGAAGGGGGCTAGAACGGGCCCAAACCAGCCCATAGCACAACAAACGAATTGCTGTGTTGCGAACCTGCGCTATAGCGCCAAAACCGGCGCTATAGCGCTAGCTCTCTGGTGTACCAAGAGCTGCTGGGCAGCAGCTCGACGCTTTAGCGCCAGAATCAGCGTTATAGCGCCCGGCCTCTGCCCAGCATGCCCAAAATTCATTTTTTTTGCAAATCCGGGGCGTACGAACCTTCTATTTTCAATCCTAAACTTCTTAGAACACCTCTAACCATGTTTTAAGGATCAAAATCATTTCAAATGTCTTCTTATCCCTCAAGAATAGAAACTTACGGAGTAAACTAAGTCCAACTTCTTGAACTTCAACCTTAAACTGTCACAACCTTTAGGCAACCTTAAGTGGGATAAATTGGAGGTATATTGAGGTTTAGAAACTAGATTTCTGAGAACTCCAGTAGGAACACAAGTTGATTTAAAATGCTTATACCTTCCTAAAATTAGGATTCCATCCAACCAAGCTAGATAAGCTTTCTTAGATGCGAATACAAGGTAGATAGATGTCTAGTACTCAAATCCAAGTACGTGAAACACTCAAGTAGAGTGTTATATTCAAGTAAGTCAAGTGTCCGAGGATAGAGAGTAATTATTTGCTATGATTGGTGTGTTAGAAATCCAACTCATACACTCCGGAGGCATGATGAGTATTTTATTAAATCTTTTCCACGACGGTGACAAGAGTCCTTGTACGGAAGGACTAACTTTTTATTTTGAAAACTCGTCACGACGGTGACTTAAATTATAATCATGCAAAGGGAGTTATTGGTGGGTTTCGGATTTGGTTATGCTAGCGATGTGAGACATCGACTAGAACAATGTCAGATGGCACTTGAGACCTTAGTTTTATAATCACTATGACGATGGTCATTGCCCTATCCTGGCAATAGGGTCAGAAAAGATTTATATTGCTATGACGATAGCTTGAGGCTCAGAGAGTGCATCTGGACGGGTATATGAGTTATATCCTGTTGGGGATACTTGTACATATTAATAAGGAGAAGAATTGTTGATCCTTCGGGAAAGATACAAAGAATCCTATTAATATGTGAGACTAAGGTAAGGAGACACGGGAGGAACCTACGGGTGAACCGTGACCCTAGCCTAGTAAAAGAGAAATCATCCTGTGAAGTTGGTCTAGGGGTGTCAGTGGCCATGCTTAGAGACGTCGTGTCGTGCCCGCCATGTGGCCTGGTTGGGTAATGGACGAGTGGGCTCAAGCTATTGCCCCGCAGCAAGGGGTCAGGACGTGCCACGTGGTGGCTATGCGTCAGTTGTTTGATAGATAGAAGTTGATTGTATTTGATTAACAGAATTGTCACGAGGTGACCAATACCCAAGTGAATGGGTTAAGTATGTTTTGCCATGTGGTGGCCAGTAGCCCAAGTGCATGAGTTTGAAGTAGAAAAAGCCACGTAGTGGCTAGTAGATACCCCAGAGTTGGGGAGATTAAGTAGATGTATGTTTAACATCTATGTGTATGTATAAATTGTCTGTGGTTGCATATAACTGTTGATTGTGCAGCGTAGTGGTAACGTACAGGACTACGTCACCACGCGTTTTGTTGATTCAAACGTGCTGAACGTGAGAGGACCGGTAGGTAAAAGCCGGCACTATGTGTTACATGTTACTTGATGATTGATGACGTGGAATAAACTGCTGCATGCTTATATCTGTTAAATGCATGTGAGTGTTTGGGTGAAATTTCTATTATTGTGTGATCACCAAGAATGCATGCTAACTCACAATAACTAGTTGTTTGTGCATGTGGTTGTGTATGACTCCCAGTCCCAGGGGTAAGGTACCCGCCTTGCGCCGAGGATGGGAGATTCCTCACTGAGTCGCGTGGTTAAGACTCACACCTCATTTTTACTACACAGAGACAGGTTAAGTACAGGTGAAAGGAGTCTCGGTGGAACGAGGGTTGAGCAACATTTTCTAAGACCCACAACTTGTTCATGTGGGTGAATAAAGTGTATCTGTAATTTAATTTACTTTATCATTGTATCATAAAGTAAAGGGTAGACGTACCCAATTAGACTGTATTACTAAATCTAGAACTGTCGGCTTCACACACCTTAAAGATCAGGATCCGTTAGATTACGATGCAGAAAAACTTGTTTTCAAAAAATATATATATACACATATCTGTTGCATGTGAATAGGATAGGCAGCATCTTCGGATGTGTAGCCAGTACAAAGGTTATATATTATGTGTGTTTTCCTATATCTATATCCTGAAGCGGCACTGGCCGTGGATTTTCTTGCCTAGGATAGGCCACCATTTCGGCGTAGCCATGGTATTATAATGCATGTGAATGTATTTTTTAAATAATTGATATTCTGTCAATTAGGTGAAGGCTTACAGGCATAGGGATATTCCCTGTGTCTGTGCCGGTCACGATCCTCAAAACGGGGATCGTGACATGAGTGTTTCGAAAACTTGATATTCATTTTTCTTTTCATAATCTGTTTTTGCCGATGAGTGTTTCGAAAACTTGATATTCATTTTTCTTTTTTAATCAGTTTTTGCCGATAAGTGTTTTCGAAAACTTGATATTCATTTTTCTTTTTTTAATCCGTTTTCACCGATTAGTGTTCTGAAAACTTGATATTCATTTTTCTTTTTCTTTTTTTAACTAGTTTTCGCCGATGAGTGTTTCGAAAACTTGATATTTATTTTTATTTTTTAATCAGTTTTCGCCAATGAGTGTTTCGAAAACGTGATATTCATTTTTCTTTATTTAATTAGTTTTCACCGATGAGTGTTTCGAAAACTTGATATTCATTTTTCTTTTTCTTAATCAGTTTTCGCCGATGAGTGTTTCGAAAACGTGATATTCATTTTTCTTTATTCAATTAGTTTTCACCGATTAGTGTTTCGAAAACTTGATATTCATTTTTCTTTATTCTATCCTATACACATGATATATATTATATTATAGCCTATATTCCCAACACCAAGACCTAACCATAATCTGTATGAAGCCGAAAATGCTAGAATTCAAGTGTGATATATATATATATACACAGCAGATGTAAACGTACATACGCCACGCCAAAAAAATGATTCATATATAGATATATATACATCACAACATATATACATAATCAAATTAACTACCGACGCGAACAACCACATGTGCATGCGCATGAAACGGATTCGTATTATGATTCAATAGTTAACATATACTTGTGCACGTAGGCACTAACTTTCTGTCTCCCGCATTATGCTAAGAGAAATACTGGCCCGAAGGCAATTTCATAGTTAACACCTACTTATACACATAGGCATTCACTTTCTGTCTCCCGCATTATGCTAAGAGAAATACTGGCCCGAAGGTAATTTCATGTTCGAACCTGGTTGATCACACCAGGAACTTTCTGATTCCAAGGCATGCTTAGAGTACTAGCCGGCAACTTGTCTGACCTCAGTTTAAACCAAGGTAATGGCCACTATGTGGCATACTTGCTGACGTCATAATCATGTCTGTCCGATTAGGATGACTGACTCGATCTACCCGAACAACCTAAACAAAATCAATTAACATATTTAACCTTGAAAGACGGGCGTCCTATTTGTAACTAACTGAATATCATACGTGTTCTTTAGTTAAGCCTAGATTTCCCTCGTTTTCGCTGATTAGTGTTTCGAAAACTTCATATTCATTTTTCTTTTTTTAATCAGTTTTCACCGATGTGTGTTTTGAAAACATGATAGTAATTTTTCATTTTCTAATCAGTTTTCGCCGTTGAGTGTTTCGAAAACGTAATATTCATTTTTCTTTTTTTAAATAGTTTTCGTCGATGAGTGTTTCGAAAAATTGATATTCATTTTTCTTTTTTTAATCAGTTTTCGCCGATGAGTGTTCTGAAAACTTGATATTCATTTTTCTTTTTTTAATCAGTTTTCGACAATGAGTGTTTTGAAAACTTGATATTCTTTTTTCTTTTTTTTAATTAGTTTTCGCCGATGAGTGTTTCAAAAACGTAATATTCTTTTTTCTTTTTTTCTTAAATAGTTTTAGCCGATGAGTGTTTTGAAAACTTGATATTCATTTATATTTTTCTTAATCAGTTTTCGCCGATGAGGGTTTCGAAAACGTGATATTCATTTTTCTTTATTTAATTAGTTCTCACCGATGAGTGTTTCGAAAACTTGATATTCATTTTTCTTTTCTTAATCAATTTTCGCCGATGAGTGTATCGAAAACGTGATATTCATTTTTCTTTATTCAATTAGTTTTCACCGATTAGTGTTTCTGTCACGACCCCCTATCGGACGTCCGTGACCGGCACGGGAGGTAGGATTTCTCCTATCCCGTAAGCCTCTAATCCCTGATTTACATTCTTATATATGCGTAACTACCCATTTCTATTACAAACAATATAGTATTTATATGGCCATCCCTATCCGATGACCTAAGTAGCACACAATCCACGGCTCGCTCAACGCCGCTTCAGTATATACATATACACATAATCAATCACACGTACATATAATATACATATTGATCACGCGCTTAAGGGCGGGTGATCTATCCTATTCACATGCAGAATCCCTGTGTACAGTCAAGCATATATATTCAATCACACACATGCATAAAATATACATATTGATCACACGCCTCAATGCGTGGTTGACCTATCCTATTCACATGCGGAAGCCGTATTTTCACACAATCAAGTATTCAGTCACACATATATATAAGTTTACATATTGACCACACGCTCAGTGCGTGTGATCTATCCTATTCACATGCAAGAGTCACATCCATATATATGTATATACACATGATATTCATCATATCACAACCTATGTCCCCATCAACAAGACCAACCTTTAATCTGTATGAAGCCGACAGTTCTAGAGTATGACATATACATATATGCATATAGCAACTGTACAAAACAATACTATACCAAAAGAATCTTATACATATACATCCTGTCAAAATATATATATCAATACTACCCACGCGAACAATGCGTGCGGTCTCTAAGTCTGTCCGCCTCCCTGAGACGAAGAGGAGCCAATCACAAACACATACGCATATAACGGGTTAAATTTCCATATATTAAGTGGTCAGGCAATTAGCTTGTATCATATTCACAATAAAGAATTTAAAGCATGGATTTACATACATTTAAATTCACACATACATCATATCATGATTTAACATATAATTCCATGTGGTCCTCTGTATTCAGGTAATCATAATCATAAACTGGCCCGAAGGCAATATCTCCGTTAGGAGAGAATCTGGCCCGAAGGCAATATCTCCGTTAGGAGGGAATCTGGCCCGAAGGCAATATCTCACGTGAGCAATATGGGAACCTAGTTGATCATTCTAGGAACCCCTAGTCCCAAGACTATACTTGGAACAATAGTCTGACCCCAAGACTTCACTTGGAGCATAGCCGGCGACTCATCTGACCTCGGTTTACCCAAGGCAATAGCCACAATGTGGTGAACTCATATACTCTGTATTTCTATGGATTGACTCAAGACAAGAGACTCAATCTACCTGAACCACCCGTGATAGACTCGGTTCCCGCGTTGTACCATAAATGACCCCTATGGACCACTACTTGTTCATTTTACTTCTTCTTAGGCAAATCTAGATTACCAAGTGGTTTCTAATTCGGACTCTTGGTTCTGAACAAAGTCACCTAGGTTTATTCCCTTTAAGGACTTACATACAAAACTACACCCTTCAGATAATATTTACTCGATCCTACCCCCGATATCGTATAGGTCCCGTGGACCTTCTTTTCATATAAGGCTCCTTGAGCCACAATTGCTTTTACAATTCACAAACACACATATAGCACGTTTTCACAAATACTGTAATTTAGGAACAACAATAGCATGTTATCTAACATGTAATTCCTACAAATAGGCAAGAAGGCAAACCATATATCCATATCCGCAGTCAACCCAATAGGGCAAGGATAGGAAAGCCCCTCACCTGGTTGGCCCCTCTGATCGGCTCTCGGTGCACCCGAAAGTCCACTCACAGTATGGTGCCCTATACACATATACTTGAGAGATTCAGAGACTTGAAAATTCAACCACTATCGTGTACATGTAACGCTAATGCTCATGTTCTTTCTAATTAATTCCATAGACTAGTTGTTGGCTTGGAATGCCCTCAACTAGTTTTCGGAACACCTAGCATGCTTCTAATTCGTGTCCAACCCACTCTTAATCGCGCTATTCGGAAACGTTGAATTTGGGAATTCAAGGTTACCCAATTTCACCTCTATGTGTCCATGTGAAGTTCCCATTACCCAAGTCTTGAATTTATGGCTCAAGAGTCATAAATTCTACTTGTCCAAAATTTCCATTTATCAAAATAACCTTGAACACTTCACCTACACATGAATACACATACCCGAATACGCGTCAAATTAGAAAATTGTCTCTTTTTCCCCGAACGGGGTTCCGGGTGAGACGGGAATTACTCGGGTTTTCATCCCTCGTATATTCTAATATTTTTTTACAATCTTTATAATTATTATTCAACCCTTCAATGCACCCCAAGTCATTCCACAACACCCTTAAACCTTAACAACCACATTTTCCTATACTTTTTCCAACCCGGATAAATTTCATCAATTTGGTTCCGATTCCTAAGTTTCCAACTCACTTCCTAACATGCATATACTTCAATTTAGGACCCAGAACACTCAGATTGAATCAATTGGGGTCTTTCCAAAAATCCCTAAAATTGATAAAATTGGGGTTTGAGAGTTTCGGGACTTCTCACCTCGATTCAACCGGTTAGAAGGACGATATGGAGTAGAGGAGACCCCCAGCTACCTTCCCCGGTGAAGAGACGGCGTTTTCCGGCGAGAAAACCCTCCTCCTCTTGTTTCTCTCTCTAGCCCGTAGCTCTCTCTCTCTAGCACACGGCTGCGTTTTTCGGCTTCCTCCGTGCGTCCGGCCACCACCACGAGCTTGCCGGCGTCCTCCTTGCTCCACTGTGCCAACCGTTGCTCTCACCTCTCTCTCCCTTTGCTTGTGCGTTCCGTCGACCCCTCACCCCCACACTTTCCTTTTCTTTCTTTTCTTTTCTTCTCTTTTCTCTACTCTCTCTTATTCGTGCTTCCACTCACGTCTGCTCCTCTTTATTTCTTTTCTTTTCCTTACTTTTTCCTTATATAATACATATATATATATAATTAACTAATATATATACATATCACATACATACATCACATAAAAAAAACATCTGATATAATAATAATTGAGAAAAATAAATATATATAAAAAAAATTAGGGTTTACTTTAATTTATATTTTTTAAAAAAATATTAGTAGGATAGTGTGTATTTATTTTCCTTTTTATCTCATTTTTTTTCCACTTTTAATTTAATTAATTAATTTTAATTAATAACGCTAGTTAAAATATTCTCGGGTATTACAATCTTCCCCCCTTAAGAAATTCGATCCCTGAATTTCAAACAAAATACTAACCTTAGTCTCGAAAGAGATGAGGATACGTTATGCGCATTTCACCCTCGACCTCCCATGTAGCTTCTTCGGTCGAGTGGTTTCTCCACAGAACTTTAACCAATGGAATCTCTTTCGTTCTGAGTTTCTTCAACTGCCGGTCTAAGATTTCCACTGGCTCCTCTTCATACGTCATATTTTCGGTTAGTTGCACGTCTTGCGATTGGATTACGTGCGAGGGATCGGGAAGATACTTCCGAAGCATCGGTACATGAAAGACAGGGTGTACCCCCTCCAATTCCGTAGGCAATTCTAACCGATACGCTACATTCCCAACTCGTTCTAAGATTTCAAACGGTCCGATATACCGAGGACTCAACTTCCCCTTCTTACTGAACCGCATCACGCCTCTCATCGGTGATATTCTTAAGAACACCTGATCACCAATGGCAAACTCCAGTTCTCTTCTTCAATTGTCTGCATAAGACTTTTGCCTACTCTGAGCCGTCAGCAATCTCTCCCTTATACATTTTACTTTCTGCAAGGCATCTTGTAGCAATTCTGGGCCGACTAGGCTAGCTTCTCCGACCTCGAACCACCCAATTGGGGATCTGCATCTACGGCCGTACAGAGCCTCGAAAGGTGCCATTTGAATACTTGCTTGATAACTGTTATTGTATGCAAACTCAGCCAAGGGTAAATACTTTTCCCAACTTCCGCCGAAATCCATAATACACGCCCGAAGCATGTCCTCAAGAATCTGAATGGTTCTTTCTGATTGCCCGTCGGTCTGTGGGTGGAACGCAGAGTACTCAGATCAACCCTAGTTCCCAACACTTCCTGCAATGACTTCCAAAACCTGGAAGTGAACTGTGGACCCCTATTAGATATTATGGACACTGGCACCCCGTGCAATCTAACGATTTCTGATAGGTAAATCTGTGCATATTGACTCACTCCGTAAGTGGTCTTACTGGCAGAAAGTGTGCGGATTTAGTCATGCGATCCACTATTACCCAAACCGAATCAAATCCCCGTTGTGATCTTGGCAACCCTGTTACAAAATCCATCGTTATCCTCTCCCATTTCCACTCAGGTATCTCTATCTGTTGTAATGTTCCGGCGGGCTTCTGGTGTTCAGCCTTTACTTGCTGGCACACTAAACACCTGGCTACATAGTTTGCGACATCCTTTTTCATGCCATTCCACCAATACAACTGTTTCAGGTCATGATACATCTTATTAGCTCCCGGATGGATTGTATACACTGTCCGGTGTGCTTCTTCAAGAATTCTTTCTTTCAAGTTATCAACCATAGGGACACACAACCGTCCCTCCTTCCGAAGTATCCCAAAATCATCTGTAGAGAATCGGACGTCGTCCCCTTTCCCTTTAGTTACCGTATCCCTGATTTGCTTGAGGTCGGTATCTTCATCTTGTCTAGCCTTCACCTCTTCTACCAAAGAGGACTTAGCTTGCAAATGGGCTAAAAGTGAGTTAGAACTTCCAATCTCAAACTGATTTCCCGTTTTCTCTAGCTCGTGCAGTTCTCTAATTAACGGTCTCCTTTCTTCACTTATATGAGCAAGACTGCCCATGGATTTCCGACTCAGAGCATCGGCTACCACATTAGCCTTTCCTGGATGATACAAGATTGTGCAGTCATAGTCTTTCAACAACTCCAACCATCGACGTTGTCTCAAGTTCAAGTCTTTCTGCTCGAAAATGTATTTTAGGCTTTTGTGGTCTGTATAAATTTCACAAGTCTCACCATATAAGTAATGCCTCCATATTTTCAAAGCGAACACTACAACCGCCATTTCGAGGTCGTGAGTCGGGTAGTTCTTCTCATGCTTCCTCAGTTGTCGCGATGCATACGCAATCACCTTGCCATGTTGCATCAAGACACACCCTAACCTGATCCTCGACGCATCACAGTATACCACATACCCTCCTGTGCCTTCAGGTAATGCCAGCACCGGAGCGGTGGTGAGACTGTCCTTCAGCTTCTGAAAACTCCGCTCACACTTGTCATCACATACAAACTTCACTCCTTTCTGAGTCAACCTAGTCATGGGTGCAACAACCTTATAGAAGTCCTGCACAAATCTTCTATAATATCCCGCCAAACCCAAGAAACTGCGAATCTCCGTAACAGGTAGGCTGGGACCAATTCTTCACTGCCTCTACCTTACATGGATCAACATGGATTCCCTCTGATGATACCACGTGACCCAAAAAGGCAACTCTGTCAAGCCAGAATTCACACTTAGAGAACTTGGCATACAGTTTTTCCTCTCTCAACCTCTGTAAGGCTAGTCTCAAGTGTTCAGCATGTTCCTCAGAATTCTTTGAATAAACCAATATGTCGACAATGAAGACAATGACAAATCGCTCCAGAAATGGTTTAAAGACTCTGTTCATCATGTCCATGAATGCTGCAGGAGCATTAGTTAATCCGAAAGACATCACCAAGAACTCGTAATGTCCATATCGGGTCCGGAATGCGGTCTTAGGTATGTCTGATTCTCGAATCTTCAATTGATGGTACCCAGATCGCAAATCAATCTTGGAAAATCACTTCGCACCCTGCAACTGATCAAATAGGTCATCTATCCTCGGCAGTGGATATTGATTGCGGATCGTCACCTTTTTTAACTTTCGGTAATTACACAACCGCAAAGATCTGTCCTTCTTCTTTACAAAAAGGACCGGTGCACCCCAAGGAGAGAAACTGGGTCTTATAAAACCCTTTTCAAGCAATTCTTGCAATTGTGTATGTAGCTCCTTCAGCTCTTTCGGAGCCATACGGTAGGGTGGTGTGGAGATAGGCTGAGTACCAGGTTGCAGCTCAATTCCAAATTCAATCTCACGGTCGGGCGGCAACCCCAGCAATTCTTCTGGAAATACATCCAAGAACTCTCGCACCACAGGTACTTGAGTCGGTGAAAGTACTTCTTTCGTGGTATCTTGGACGAATGCCAAGTACCCTTTGCATCCTTTTGCAAGTAACTTGGACGCCTTCAAAGCCGAGATCAAGCTTGGATACGGTGCAGCTCCGTCACCCCGTACCACAAAGGGCTCCTCGTTTGGCATATTGAATTTCAAGCATTTAGCCCTGCAGTCCACAACCGCATGGCAAGACGACAACCAATCCACTCCGAGGATCACGTCAAGATCAACCATACACAACAACCGAAGGTCTGCCACAGTCTCATGACCATCGACCTCCACAATGCAAGACTTATGCACATATTCTACTTGTACCGATTCTCCCATTGGTGTAGAGACCAGTACTATTTCTTCCATCCTAGATGGACTTTTGTTGAATTTAGAGGCAAATGCATGTGACACATAGGAATGAGTGGAGCCGGAATCAAAAAAGACTCGTGCATCAAGAGAGCAGACAATAAGAGTACCTGTCACAACTGCATTTGATGCATGAGCATCCTGCTGAGAGAGTGCAAATACCCGCGCTTGTCCTCCACCTACCGCCCCTGGCCCTCGGCCACTAGACCCTATACCACGGCCTCTAGCTGCACCTGTACTTGCTGTCTGTGGTGGCACGGTTCTCACTGGTGGAGCTGGAATAGGTGTACTCCTCGGCGTCGGATTGCTTCTCACACTTGTACCCTCTTTCTTCTTTGGACACTCTCTAGCCATATGGCCCATCTGGCCGCAATGGTAGCATCCACCTGTCAGTCTCCGACATATACCAGAATGAAATCTGCCACAAGTCACACACTGGGGCTTTGTCTTACCGGCATTTCCACCCCCTTGTTCCCTCTGTCCCCCTTGAATATTACCACTTGTACTTGTTTCATAGGTGGTAGTTGAGGATAGTCCTCCTACGGACCCTGAGTATCCTGCACTTCCACCTGTTGTCTTCCTTTTCTTATTTCCACCTCCATGGTTGTCACTGCCTGTAATTAACTTGACTTTAGGATCAACAGACGTCCCATACCTCTTCCTGGTTTCAATCATTCTAGCACAGTCTACTACTTGGGCTAAAGTCTCAAACTGTCTCTTCTGAGGTAGCAAAGCAATAAACAAAGGCTCCGTGAGTCGGTGTATGAATCTCTTGATCCTCGCCTCTTCATCGGGAACTAACTCAGGTGAGAATTGAGCCAGTTTTGTGAAAAGTAACTCATACTCTGTCACGGTCATGTTAGGCGTCATCCACAATTCCTCGAATTGCTGACACTTTGCATCCTTGGTACCTTCAGGTAGAAACCGACCCAGGAATTCCCTCTGAAAATCTTCCCAGGTCATCGGTGCCACTCTGCGTGAATACCTCGTCTGTACGGACTCTATCCATACTCTAGTCGCTCCCCTCAGCTGGAATTAAGCTAATTCCACCAATTCATGGCCTGAGCACCTCAGCATGCGCCTAATTCTGACCACATCTCTGATAAAGTACTGCGGATCCTCTTTATCACTAGTTTCGCAGAAAGTGGGTGGATGAAGCTTCAGAAATTTTGAAATTGGCAGCTCTCTGGGTGCTGCCCGCGGTTCACGAGGCATTCCCTGTGGTTGTTGCCATTCCCTATCCTCTTCCTCAACAACCTCCATCTCATGATTGCTAGGAACCCTCTCTTGTTCTTCCTCGCCGACTATTAACCGGCGTACCTCCCTCTGTATTTGCCTAGTCATTTCTTCTCTTAATTCCTGAAATCCTGCCGTGAGCATTTCCGCCACGGAAGGTGCACCTGTCTCTACTTGAGGTTGAGGTTCCGGTGACTGTCCCCTCTCTTCCTCTCTTACTTGTGCTCTTCCTCGACCATGAGCACGACCTCTGCCTCGACCTCGGGTACGGCCTCTACCTCGGCCTCGGGTGGGCATTACCTCCTCCCGAACTGACTCTCAATCAATTTCAGCAGGAGTTCTCCCTCCACCCCTAGTCCGTCTCGTAATAGGTGACATCCCTATAATGCACAAGGACCACACCTAATAAGTACATGTATATTAATGACATTTCGTATAAAAGAGAGTAGAAAGAAAGGTTAACACAATTTCTTGGGTACTCCCACAAGTGCCTTTTTACTCCCACGTTGTGCCTGGGTACACAAACAGGGGTAAACCGACACCCGGTCATACCTATGGCTTCATAAAGTTTAAAGTAACCTGCCTCTGATACCAAGTTTGTCACGACCCCCTATCAGACGTCCGTGACCGGCATGGGAGGTAGGATTTCTCCTATCCCGTAAGCCTCTAATCCCTGATTTACATTCTTATATATGCGTAACTACCCATTTTTATTACAAACAATATAGTATTTATATGGCCATCCCTATTTGATGACCTACGTAGCACACAATCCACGGCTCGCTCAACGCCGCTTCAGTCTATACATATACACATAATCAATCACACGTACATATAATATACATATTGATCACGCGCTTAAGGGCGGGTGATCTATCCTATTCACATGTAGAATCCCTGTGTACAGTCAAGCATATATATTCAATCACACACCTGCATAAAATATACATATTGATCACACGCCTCAATGCGTGTGACCTATCCTATTCACATGCGGAAGCCGTATTTTCACACAATCAAGTATTCAGTCACACATATATATAAGTTTACATATTGACCACACACTCAGTGCGTGTGATCTATCCTATTCACATGCAAGAGTCACATCCATATATATGTATATACACATGATATTCATCATATCACAACCTATGTCCCCATCAACAAGACCAACCTTTAATCTGTATGAAGCCGACAGTTCTAGAGTATGACATATACATATATGCATATAGCAACTGTACAAAACAATGCTATACCAAAAGAATCATATACATATACATCATAACAAAATACATATATCAATACTACCCACGCGAACAATGCGTGCGGTCTCTAAGTCTGTCCGCCTCCCTGAGACGAAGTGGAAACGCTCCCGATGCCTATACCAACTGTGTCTGTAACATGTAACATTGGGGTGAGTCAAACAGACTCAGTGAGAGGCTTTCCCATCCCTGGTGTAGTAGCAGGTACCACTACAACTGGGGAAGAGGAGCCAATCACAAACACATACGCATATAACGGGTTAAATTTCCATATATTAAGTGGTCAGGCAATTAGCTTGTATCATATTCACAATAAAGAATTTAAAGCATGGATTTACATACATTTAAATTCACACAGACATCATATCATGATTCAACATATAATTCCATGTGGTCCTCTGTATTCAGGTAATCGTAATCATAAACTGGCCCGAAGACAATATCTCCGATAGGAGAGAATCTGGCCCGAAGGCAATATCTCCGTTAGGAGGGAATCTGGCCCGAAGGCAATATCTCACGTGAGCAATATGGGAACCTAGTTGATCATTCTAGGAACCCCTGGTCCCAAGACTATACTTGGAACAATAGTCTGACCCCAAGACTTCACTTGGAGCATAGCCGGCGACTCATCTGACCTCGATTTACCCAAGGCAATAGCCACAATGTGGTGAACTCATATACTCTGTATTTCTGTGGATTGACTCAAGACAAGAGACTCAATCTACCTGAACCACCCGTGATAAACTCGGTTCCCGCGTTGTACCATAAATGACCCCTATGGACTACTACTTGTTCATTTTACTTCTTCTTAGGCAAATCTAGATTACCAAGTGGTTTCTAAATCGGACTCCTGGTTCTGAACAAAGTCACCTAGGTTTATTCTCTTTAAGGACTTACATACAAAACTACACCCTTCAGATAATATTTACTCGATCCTACCCCCGATATCGTATAGGACCCGTGGACCTTCTTTTCATATAAGGCTCCTTGAGCCACAATTGCTTTTACAATTCACAAACACACATATAGCACGTTTTCACAAATACTATAATTTAGGAACAACAATAGTATGTTATCTAACATGTAATTCCTACAAATAGGCAAGAAGGCAAACCATATATCCATATCCGTAGTCAACCCAATAGGGCAAGGATAGGAAAGCCCCTCACCTGGTTGGCCCCTCTGATCGGCTCTCGCTGCGCCCGAAAGTCCACTCACTGTATGGTGCCCTATACACATATACTTGAGAGATTCAGAGACTTGAAAATTCAACCACTATCGTGTACATGTAATGCTAATGCTCATGTTCTTTCTAATTAATTCCATAGACTAGTTGTTGGCTTGGAATGCCCTCAACTAGTTTTCGGAACACCTAGCATGCTTCTAATTCGGGTCCAACCCCCTCTTAATCACGCTATTCGAAAACGTTGAATTTGGGAATTCAAGGTTACCCAATTTCACCTCTATGTGTCCATGTGAAGTTCCCATTACCCAAGTCTTGAATTTATGGCTCAAGAGTCATAAATTCTACTTGTTCAAAATTTCCATTTATCAAAATAACCTTGAACACTTCACCTACACATGAATACACATACCCGAATACGCGTCAAATTAGAAAATTATCTCTTTTTCCCCGAACGGGGTTCCGGGTGAGACGGGAATTACTCGGGTTTTCATCCCTCGTATATTCTAATAATTTTTTACAATCTTTATAATTATTATTCAACCCTTCAATGCACCCCAAGTCATTCCACAACACCCTTAAACCTTAACAACCACATTTTCCTACACTTTTTCCAACCCGGATAAATTTCATCAATTTGGTTCCGGTTCCTAAGTTTCCAACTCACTTCCTAACATGCATATACTTCAATTTAGGACCCAGAACACTCAGATTGAATCAATTAGGGTCTTTCCAAAAATCCCTAAAATTGATAAAATTGGGGTTTGAGAGTTTCGGGACTTCTCACCTCGATTCAACCGGTTAGAAGGACGATATGGAGTAGAGGAGACCCCCAGCTACCTTCCCCGGTGAAGAGACGGCGTTTTCCGGCGAGAAAGCCCTCCTCCTCTTGTTTCTCTCTCTAGCGCGTAGCTCTCTCTCTCTCTCTAACGCGTAGCTCTCTCTCTCTCTAGCACACGGCTGCGTTTTCCAGCTTCCTCCGTGCGTCCGGCCACCACCACGAGCTTGCCGGCGTCCTCCTTGCTCCACCGTGCCAACCGTTGCTCTCACCTCTCTCTCCCTTTGCTTGTGCGTTCCGTCGACCCCTTACCCCCACACTTTCCTTTTCTTTCTTTTCTTTTCTTCTCTTTTCTCTACTCTCTCTTATTTGTGCTTCTACTCACGTCTGCTCCTCTTTATTTCTTTTCTTTTCCTTACTTTTTCCTTATATAATACATATATATATATAATTAACTAATATATATACATATCACATACATACATCACATAAAAAAAAACACATCTGATATAATAATAATTGAGAAAAATAAATATATATAAAAAACAATTAGGATTACTTTAATTTATATTTTAAAAAAATATATAAGTAGTAGGATAGTGTGTATTTATTTTCCTTTTTATCTCATTTGTTTCCACTTTTAATTTAATTAATAATGCTAGTTAAAATATTCTCGGGTATTACAGTTCCGAAAACCTGATATTCATTTTTCTTTTTTTAATCAATTTTCGCCGACGAGTGTTTCGAAAACTTGACATTTATTTTCCTTTTTTATTAGTTTCCGCCTATGAGTGTTTCGAAAACTTGATATTCATTTTTATTTTTTTTAATCAGTTTTCGTCGATGAGAGTTTCGAAAACTTGATATTCATTTTTATTTTTTTAATCAGTTTTTGCCGATTAGTGTTTTGAACATTTGATATTCTTTTTTCTTTTTCTTAATCAGTTTTCGCCAATGAGTGTTTCGAAAACTTGATATTCATTTTTCTTTTTTTTAATCATTTTTCGCCGATGAGTGTTTCGAAAACTTGATATTCATTTTTCTTTTTTTAATCAGTTTTCGCAGATTAGTGTTTCGAAAACTTGATATTCATTTTCCTTTTTTTAATCAATTTTCGCCGATGAGTGTTTCGAAAACTTGATATTCTTTTTCCTTTTTTAATCAGTTTTCACCGATGAGTGTTTCGAAAACTTGACATTTATTTTTATTTTTTTAATCAGTTTTCTTGGATGAGGGTTTCGAAAACTTGATAATCATTTTTCTTTTTTTAGTAAGTTTTCGCTAATAAGTGTTTCGAAAACTTGATATTCATTTTTCTTTTTTTAATCAGTTTTCACCGATGAGTGTTTCGAAAACTTTATATTCATTTTCCTTTTTTAATCAGTTTTTGCCGATGAGTGTTTCGAAAACTTTATATTGATTTATATTTTTTTAACCAGTATTCGTCGATGAGTGTTTCGAAAACAGGATATTCATTTTTCTTTTTTTAGTAAGTTTTCAATGATGAGTTTTTTCAAAACTTGATATTCATTTTTCTTGTTTTAATCAGTTTTCACCGATGAGTGTTTCGAAAACTTGATATTATTTTTCTTTTTTTAATCAGTTTTGACCGATGAGTGTTTCGAAAACTTTATATTCATTTTTATTTTTTTTAATCAGTTTTTTCCGATAAGTGTTTCGAAAACTTTATATTCAATTTTATTTTTTTGAATCAGTTTTCGCCGATGAGTGTTTCGAAAACTTGATATTTATTTTTCTTTTTTTAATCAGTTTTCGCCGATGGGAGTTTCGAAAACTTGATAGTTATTTTTCAGTTTTAATCATTTTTCGCCGATGAGTGTTTCGATAACTTGATATTCATTTTTATTTTTTTAACTAGTTTTCGCCGATGAGCGTTTCAAAAACTTGATATTCATTTTTCTTTTTTTAATCAGTTTTCGCCAATGAGTGTTTCGAAAACGTGATATTCATTTTTCTTTATTTAATTAGTTTTCGCCGGTGAGTGTTTCGAAAACTTGATATTCATTTTTCTTTTTCTTAATCAGTTTTCGCCGATGGGTGTTTCGAAAACGTGATATTCATTTTTCTTTATTCAATTAGTTTTCACCGATTAGTGATTTAAAACTTGATATTCATTTTTGTTTTTTAATCAGTTTTCGCCGATGAGTGTTTCAAAAACTTGATATTTAGTTTCCTTTTTTAATAAGTTTTGCCGATGAGTGTTTCGAAAATTTGATATTCATTTTTATTTTTTTTAATCAGTTTTCGTAGATGAGTTTTTCGAAAACTTGATATTCATTTTTCTTTTTTTAGTATGTTTTCGCTAATGAGTGTTTCGAAAACTTGATATTCATTTCTCATTTTTTAATCAGTTTTCGCCGATGAGTGTTTTGAAAACTTGATATTCATTTTTCTTTTTTAATTAGTTTTGGTCGATGAATGTTTCGAAAACACGATATTTATTTTTCTCTTTTTAATAAGTTTTCACTGATGAGTGTTTCGAAAACCTGATATTCATATTTCTTTTTTAATTAGTTTTGGTCGATGAGTGTTTCAAAACTTGATATTCATTTTTCTTTTTTTAATAAGTTTTCACCGATGAGTATTTCGAAAACTTGATATTTATTTTTCATTTTTTTAATCAGTTTTCGCCGATGAGTGTTTCGAAAATGTAATATTCATTTTTTGTTTTTCTCTTTAAAATAGTTTTCGCCGATTAGTGTTTCGAAAACTTGATATTCATTTTTCTTTTTCTTAATCAGTTTTCGCCGATGAGTGTTTCTAAAACGTGATATTCATTTTTCTTTAATTAATAAGTTTCCACCGATGAGTGTTTCGAAAACTTGAGATTCATTTTTCTTTTTTTAATTAGTTTTCGCTGGTAAATGTTTCGAAAACTTTATATTCATTTTTATTTTTTAAATAAGTTTTTGTCGATTAGTGTTTCAAAAGCTTGATATTCATTTTTCTTTTTTTAGTAAGTTTTTGCTGATGAGTGTTTCGAAAACTTCATATTCATTTTTCTTTTTTTAATCAGTTTTCACCGATGAGTGTTTTGAAAACTTGATAGTAATTTTTCATTTCTTTCATCAGTTTTCGCCGTTGAGTGTTTCGAAAACGTAATATTCATTTTTCTTTTTTTTTTAAAATAGTTTTCGTCGATGAGTGTTTCGAAAAATTGATATTCATTTTTCTTTTTTTAATCAGTTTTCGCCGATGAGTGTTCTGAAAACTTGATATTCATTTTTCATTTTTTAATCAGTTTTCGCCGCTGAGTGTTTTGAAAACTTGATATTCATTTTTCTTTTT
Source organism: Senna tora (assembly GCA_014851425.1). NCBI lineage: Eukaryota > Viridiplantae > Streptophyta > Magnoliopsida > Fabales > Fabaceae > Senna > Senna tora. Next base: position 29,506,582 of record CM026267.1, read on the forward strand.
TTAATCAGTTTTCGCCGATGAGTGTTTCGAAAACGTAATATTCATTTTTTTTAAATAGTTTTCGCCGATGAGTGTTTCGAAAACTTGATATTCATTTATATTTTTCTTAATCAGTTTTCGCCGATAAGTGTTTCGAAAACGTGATATTCATTTTTCTTTGTTTAATTAGTTTTCACCGATGAGTGTTTCGAAAACTTGATATTCATTTTTCTTTTTCTTAATCAGTTTTCGCCGATGAGTGTTTCGAAAACGTGATATTCATTTTTCTTTATTCAATTAGTTTTCACCGATTAGTGTTTCGAAATCTTGATATTCATTTTTGTTTTTTTAATAAGTTTTCGCCGATGAGTGTTTCGAAAATTTGATATTCATTTTTATTTTTTTTAATCAGTTTTTGTAGATGAGTTTTTCGAAAACTTGATATTCATTTTTCTTTTTTTAGTATGTTTTTGCTAATGAGTGTTTCGAAAACTTCATATTCATTTCTCATTTTTTTAATCAGTTTTCACTACTTGAAAAAATGTAAAATTCTGACGGATGATTTTTGACAGACTAAATTTGCTTAGAAAAACACCAAATTAATGACGGATTTCTGATGGATAAAAAATTTCGACGTTAATTGTATAAATTCATCTGATATATTGACGGGTAGTGTCCGTCAAAAATAGTCCGTCATTAATTTATGAAGATAGTGTCATCAAATAGGGATGACAATGGGTAGGGTCTGGGTAGGATACTGCAATCTCCGTCCCCGGCCCCGGTAGTCAATATTTTCCCCATCCCTGGACCCGTCCCCGCCAGGTATGAAATTTGATACCCGTCCCCGGACCCGAAAAATTTACTATTTTTTCTACAAAATTTGCTACTTTCATCACAAGTACTTTAATCACAAGTATTGAACACACATTCATAAATTTAATTTATTTCCAAGTTTAAGAAAAACAAACTTAAAACACACAATTTAATATGATATATAATATATATTTATATAAAATATTTTTATATATATTATATCACCGGGTCCGGATCTGGGGTGAATACACCCTTACCCATTCCCGGACTTTTACCCGTTAAAATCCCCAGACCCGGACCCAACGGGTAAATTTTCCGGGTACCCGTTGGGTCCGGTAAGATTGCCATCCCTATCATCAAACCCTAAAAAAAAGTCTATTCCCTTTTATTTTTTTTTGGGCAAATTTTTTCCCTCATTTTTTTGGAAAAATTTCTTCCCTCCTTATTTTTTATTCTTCCCTCCTTTTATCTCCCGTCAAAAGTCAAAACCTATCCTACTACAAAAATAAAAAAAATCAAAAGTTCCCTCTTAATCTCATACGCACCAGCAGCTTCTATTAACCCTTAAACAAATAAAGAAAATATTTTTAAAAAAAACAATTACTTTATCTCATACGCACCAGCAGCTTCTATTCGACGCTTCATTCCAAATCAACGCTTCAGTTTTTGTTTGAGAGAGAAGCACTGGAGAGAACTCGACGCTGCCGTTTGAACTCGAAGCTGTGAGAGAGAGGAGTAGCGACGACGCCGTCAGAGGGAGCATTAACGCCGGCGCCGTGAAGGTGAGAACGCACTGGAGAGAAGATAGCACCGTGAGAGAAATCAGGTACAATTTCTTCCCTAATCGATTTCTTCTTTCTCATTATGGATCCTTCCCTAATCGACTTTTGGCTTTCTCGTTTGGTACTTGTTGCAGTTTTCCTTCGATTTTTCTTTGATCGTTTTGTTTCGGTTCTTTTTTTGTTTTCCCGTAAGAGAAATTTTGATTTTTCAAGGAAAGACAGAGTTTGCAACTAAATGGTTCTTTTTTTGTTCTTGTTGTGGTTTTCCTTCGATTTTTCTTCTGTAAGCAAAGAAGGGTTAGATACTTGTTGCTCCTGCCCTGTTTGGTCGAAGCTATATTGTGAAGTGAATGAAAAGGTAGGTTACCCTTGTGCTGCTTATATTTAGATGGTCTTTTGTAAAATGCAGTCATTATTCTTATGTTTCTATTTACTAAAGTTAAAACTCCCTGCTTAACACCTTTGGCCTTATGTTGGAAACTCTATATGTTTTGTTTTTGTATTCATTTGGTTGTCAACTTTGTTTATATGAAATTCCAATAAGAATTGTGTTTGGTACTTACACACATATGCTTCTATTTCCAATTCCATGAGTTTCTCAATGTCAGATGGAAAATTCATAGAGGCTTCAGTTACACAAGTGAATGATTCGGCACACCCACAGAGTAAGCATACACAATTCTTTCATCAAACTAAAAAAACAGACTATCATATTTTAATGAGCTTTGATTTTAATTTCCTTTGAGTCGGTGGATTTTTTTAATATTTAATTGCTTTAATAAATATTAGCTTATCCTATCTTTGTTCTTGGTCCTCTTTTCCATTATTAAGTTATAAGTGCATACTTTTGTGCTTTGATCTCTGATTATAAAAGAACAGAGTAAGCAAAGCTATCCTATAAAGCCATTGTCTAGAAAACTAGAACTAAAACTAATGGAGGCAAGGAAGGACTTTGAGTGAAACTATAAGAACACTAGAAGTGAAATTTGTGCTTTCACAAAAACCTGTAGTTGAAATCTATAAGAACACTAGAAGTGAAACTTGTGAAGGCAAGGACTTTGAGTTCACTGTAAAAGATAATTTTTTATGATGAAGGCATGGAAAGAAAATTGTTAATTACTTAGCTAATGATATATATATATATAGAGCTAGTAGGCGAAAACTGATTAAAAAAAGAAAAATAAATATCAAGTTTCCGAAACGCGCATCGGTGAAAACTAATTAAATAAAGAAAAATGAATATCACGTTTTCGAAACAAATCGGCGAAAACTGATTAAGAAAAAGAAAAATGAATATCAAGTTTTCGAAACACTTATCGGCAAAAACTATTTAAAAGAAAGAAAAATGAATACTACGTTTTCGAAACACTCATCGGCGAAAACTGATTAAAAAACGAGAAATGACTATCAAGTTTTCGAAACACTCATCGACGGAAACTGATTAAAAAAAAGGTAAATGAATATCAAGTTTTGGAAACACTCATCGACGAAAACTGATTAAAAAAAAATAAATGAATATCAAGTTTTCAGAACACTCATCGGCGAAAACTGATTAAAAAAAGAAAAATCAATATCAAGTTTTCGAAAACACTCATTGGCGAAAACTGATTTAAAACAATAAAAATGAATATAAAGTTTTCGAAATACTCATCGGCAAAGACTGATTAAAAATAGAAAAAAAATATCAAGTTTTCAAAACATTCATCGGCGAAAATTGATTAAAAAAGTTAAATGAATATCAAGTTTTTTAAACACTCACCGGCAAAAACTGATTAAAAAAAGAAAAATGAATATGAAGTTCTCGAAACACTCATCGCCGAAAACTGATTAAAAAATAAAAATGAATATAAAGTTTTCGAAACATTCATCGGCAAAAACTGATTAAAAAAAGAAAATGAATATCATGTTTTCGAAACACTCATCGGCGAAAACTGATTAAAAAAAGAAAATGAATATCATGTTTTCGAAAACACTCATCGGCGAAAACTGATTAAAAAAAGAAAATGAATATCAAGTTTTCGAAACACTCATCGGCGAAAACTGATTAAAAAAGTAAAATGAATATCAAGTTTTCGAAACACTCATCGGCAAAAACTGATTAAAAAAAGAAAAATGAAGATCAAGTTTTCGAAACACTTATCGGCGGAAAACTGATTAAAATACGAAAAATGACTATCAAGTTTTCAAAACACTCATCGGCGAAAACTGATTAAAAAAAAAGAAAAATGAATATCAAGTTTTCGAAACACTCACCGATGAAAACTGATTAAAAAAAATAAAAAAGAATGTCAAGTTTTCAGAACACTAATTGGCGAAAACTAATTAAAAAAAGAGAAATGAATATCAAGTTTTCGAAAACACTAATCGGCGAAAACTGATTAAAAAAAATAAAAATGAATATAAAGTTTTCGAAACACTCATCGGCGAAAACTAGTTAAAAATAGAAAAAGAATATCAAGTTTTCGACACACTCATCGGCGGAAATTGATTAAAAAAAGTAAAATGAATATCAAGTTTTCTAAACACTCATCGTCGAAAACTGATTAAAAAATGAAAAATGAATATCAAGTTTTCAAAACACTCATCAACGAAAACTGATTAAAAAAAATAAAAATGAATTCCATGTTTTCAAAACACTCATTGGCGAAAACTGATTAAAAAACGAAAATGAATATCAAGTTTTCGAAACACTTATCGGCGAAAACTATTTAAAAAAAAAAGAAAAATGAATATCAAGTTTTCGAAACACTCATCGGCGAAAACTGATTAAAAAAGAAAAATCAATATCAAGTTTTCGAAACACTTATCGGCGAAAACTGATTAAAAAGAAAAATGAATATCAAATTTCCGAAACACTCATCGGCGAAAACTGATAAAAAAAGAAAAATGAATATCAAGTTTTCAGAACACTCATCGGCGAAAACTGATTAAAAAAAGAAAAATGAATATCAAGTTTTCGAAACACTAATGGGCGAAAACTGACTAAAAAAAGAAAAATCAATATCAAGTTTTCGAAACACTCATCGGCGAAAAATGATTAAAAGAAGAAAAATGAATATCAAGTTCTCGAAACACAGATTAGTAAAAACTGATTAAAAAACGAAAAATGACTATCAAGTTTTCGAAACACTCATCGGCGAAAACTAATTAAAAAAGAAAATGAATATCAAGTTTTCGAAACACTCATCGACGAAAACTGATTAAAAAAAATAAAAATGAATATGAAAATTTCAAAATACTAATCGGCGAAAACGGATTAAAAAAGGAAAATGAATATCAAGTTTTCGAAACACTCATCGGGGAAAACTGATTAAAAAAGAAAAAAGCATATCAAGTTTTCGAAACACTCATCGACGAAAACTGATTAAAAAAAAAAAATGAATATCAAGTTTTCGAAACACTGATCGGCGAAAACTGATTAAAAAGGAAAATGAATACCATGTTTTTGAAACACTCATCAGTGAAAACTGATTAAAAAAAGAAAAATGAATATCAAATTTTCGAAACACTGATCGGCGAAAACTGATTAAAAAAAGAAAAATGAATTTCAAGTTTTCGAAACACTTATCGGCGAAAACTGATTAAAAAAAAAGAAAAATAAATATCAAGTTTTTGAAACACTCATCGGTGAAAACTGATTAAAACACAGAAAAATGAATATCAAGTTTTCGAAACACTTATCGGCGAAATATGATTAAAAAAAGAATAATGAATATCACGTTTTCAAAACAATCATCGGCGAAAACTGATTAAAAATAATAATAATGGATATCAAGTTTTCGAAAAATTAATCGGCAAAAACTGATTAAAAAACGAAAATGAATATCAAGTTTTCGAAACACTCATCGATGAAAACTGATTAAAAAAAGAAAAATGAATATTAAGTTTTCGAAACACTCATCGGCGAAAACTGATTAAAAAAATGAATATCAAGCTTTCGAAACACTTATCCGCGAAAATTGATTAAAAAAAGAAAAATAAATATCAAGTTTTTGAAACACTCATCGGCGAAAACTGATTAAAAAACAGAAAAATGAATATCAAGTTTTCGAAACACTTATCGGCGAAATATGATTAAAAAAAGAAAAATGAATATCACGTTTTCGAAACAATTATCGGCAAAAACTATTTAAAGAAAAAAAGAAAAATGAATATTACGTTTTAGAAACACTCATCGGCGAAAACTGTTTAAAAAAAGAAAAATAAATATCAAGTTTTCGAAACACTGATCGACAAAAACTGATTTAAAAAAATAAACTGAATATAAAGTTTTTGAAACACTCATCGGCGAAAAATGATCAAAAAAAAAGAAAATGAATATCAAGTTTTCAGAACACTCATCGGCGAAGACTGATTTGAAAAGGAAAATGAAAGTCAAGTATTCGAAACATTCATCGGTGAAAATTGATTAAAAAAGAAAAATGAATATCAAGTTTTCGAAACACTCATCGGTGAAAAATGATTAAAAAAAGAAAAATGAATATCAAGTTTTCAAAACACTCATTGGCGAAAACTGATTAAAAAAATGAAAAATAAATATCAAGTTTTCAGAACACTCATCGGCGAAAACTGATTAAAAAAAGAAAAATGAATATCAAGATTTCGAAACACTCATCGGTGAAAACTAATTAAATAAAGAAAAATGAATATCACGTTTTCGAAACACTAATCGACAAAAACTGATTAAGAAAAAGAAAAATGAATATCAAGTTTTCGAAACACTCATCGACAAAAACTATTTAAAAGAAAGAAAATTGAATATTACGTTTTCGAAACACTCATCGGCGAAAACTGATTAAAAAACCCTAAACCCTAAACCCTAAACCCCTAAACCCTAAACCCTAAACCCTAAATGACTATCAAGTTTTCGAAACACTCATGGGTAAAAACTCATTAAAAAAAAAAGAAAAATCAATATCAAGTTTTGGAAAAACACATCGGCGAAAACTAATTAGAAAAAAGAAAAATGAATATCAAGTTTTTACAACACTCACCGGCGAAAACTGATTAAAAAAAGAAAAATGAATATCAAGTTTTCAGAACAATCATCGGCGAAAACTGATTAAAAAAAGAAAAATGAATATCAAGTTTTCGAAACGCGCATCGGTGAAAACTAATTAATAAAGAAAAATGAATATCACGTTTTCGAAACAAATCGGCGAAAACTGATTAAGAAAAAGAAAAATGAATATCAAGTTTTCGAAACACTTATCGGCAAAAACTATTTAAAAGAAAGAAAAATGAATACTACGTTTTCGAAACACTCATCGGCGAAAACTGATTAAAAAACGAGAAATGACTATCAAGTTTTCGAAACACTCATCGGCGGAAACTGATCAAAATAAAGGTAAATGAATATCAAGTTTTGGAAACACTCATCGACGAAACCTGATTAAAAAAAATATAAATGAATATCAAGTTTTCAGAACACTCATCGGCGAAAACTGATTAAAAAAAGAAAAATGAATATCAAGTTTTCGAAAACACTCATTGGCGAAAACGGATTAAAACAATAAAAATGAATGTAAAGTTTTCGAAATACTCATCGGCAAAGACTGATTAAAAATAGAAAAAAATATCAAGTTTTCAAAACATTCATCGGCGAAAATTGATTAAAAAAGTTAAATGAATATCAAGTTTTTTAAACACTCATCGGCAAAAACTGATTAAAAAAAAGAAAAATGAATATGAAGTTCTCGAAACACTCATCGCCGAAAACTGATTAAAAAATAAAAATGAATTTCAAGTTTTCGAAACATTCATCGGCGAAAACTGATTAAAAAAAGAAAATGAATATCATGTTTTCGAAACACTCATCGGCGAAAACTGATTAAAAAAAGAAAATGAATATCATGTTTTCGAAACACTCATCGGCGAAAACTGATTAAAAAAAGAAAATGAATATCAAGTTTTCGAAACACTCATCGGCGAAAACTGTTTAAAAAAAGAAAAATGAATATCAAGTTTTCGAAACACTCATCGGCAAAAACTGATTAAAAAAAGAAAAATGAATATCAAGTTTTCGAAACACTTATCGGTGAAAATTGATTAAAATACGAAAAATGACTATCAAGTTTTCAAAACACTCATCGGCGAAAACTGATTAAAAAAAAGAAAAATGAATATCAAGTTTTCGAAACCCTCATCGATGAAAACTAATTAAAAAAAATAAAAAAGAATGTCAAGTTTTCAGAACACTCATTGGCGAAAACTGATTAAAAAAAGAGAAATGAATATCAAGTTTTCGAAAACACTAATCGGCGAAAACTGATTAAAAAAATAAAAATGAATATAAAGTTTTCGAAACACTCATCGGCGAAAACTAGTTAAAAATAGAAAAAGAATATCAAGATTTCGACACACTCATCGGCGGAAATTGATTAAAAAAGTAAAATGAATATCAAGTTTTCTAAACACATCGTCGAAAACTGATTAAAAAATGAAAAATGAATATCAAGTTTTCAAAACACTCATCAACGAAAACTGATTAAAAAAAATAAAAATGAATTCCATGTTTTCGAAACACTCATTGGCGAAAACTGATTAAAAAAGGAAAATGAATATCAAGTTTTCGAAACACTTATCGGCGAAAACTATTTAAAAAAAAGAAAAATGAATATCAAGTTTTCGAAACACTCATCGGCGAAAACTGATTAAAAAGAAAAATCAATATCAAGTTTTCGAAACACTTATCGGCGAAAACTGAATTAAAAAGAAAAATGAATATCAAATTTCCGAAACACTCATCGGCGAAAACTGATTAAAAAAAGAAAAATGAATATCAAGTTTTCGAAATACTCATCGGCGAAAACTGATTAAAAAAAGAAAAAATGAATATCAAGTTTTCAGAACACTCATCGGCGAAAACTGATTAAAAAAAGAAAAATGAATATCAAGTTTTCGAAACACTAATGGGCGAAAACTGATTAAAAAAAGAAAAATCAATATCAAGTTTTCGAAACACTCATCGGCGAAAAATGATTAAAAGAAGAAAAATGAATATCAAGTTCTCGAAACACAGATTAGTAAAAACTGATTAAAAAACGAAAAAAGACTATCAAGTTTTCGAAACACTCATCGGCGAAAACTAATTAAAAAAGAAAAATGAATATCAAGTTTTCGAAACACTCATCGACGAAAACTGATTAAAAAAAATAAAAATGAATATGAAATTTTCAAAATACTAATCGGCGAAAACGGATTAAAAAAGGAAAATGAATATCAAGTTTTCGAAACACTCATCGGTGAAAACTGATTAAAAAAAGAAAAAAAGCATATCAAGTTTTCGAAACACTCATCGACGAAAACTGGTTAAAAAAATAAAAATGAATATCAAGTTTTCGAAACACTAATCGGCGAAAACTGATTAAAAAAGGAAAATGAATACCATGTTTTTGAAACACTCATCAGTGAAAACTGATTAAAAAAAGAAAAATGAATATCAAATTTTCGAAACACTGATCGGCGAAAACTGATTAAAAAAAGAAAAATGAATTTCAAGTTTTCGAAATACTTATCGGCGAAAACTGATTAAAAAAAGAAAAATAAATATCAAGTTTTTGAAACACTCATCGGTGAAAACTGATTAAAACACAGAAAAATGAATATCAAGTTTTCGAAACACTTATCGGCAAATTATGATTAAAAAAAGAATAATGAATATCACGTTTTCGAAACAATCATCGGCGAAAGCTATTTAAAAAAAAAGAAAAAGAATATTACGTTTTCGAAACACTCATCGACGAAAAATGATTAAAAATTGAAAAATAACTATCAAATTTTCGAAACACTCAACGGCGAAATCTGATTAAAAAAAATAAAAATGAATATAAAGTTTTCGAAACACTCATCGGCGAATATTGATTAAAAAAATAAAGAGGAATATCAAGTTTTCAAAACACTCATCGGCGAAAACTGATTAAAAAAAGAAAAATGAATATCAAGTTTTCGAAACTGTAATACCCAAGGATATTTTAACTGGCATCATTTATTAAATTAAATTAAATTAATTAAAATAAAAGTGGAAAAAAATGAGATAGAAATACCCTCTATCCTATTACCTATATTTTTAAAATATAAATTTAAGTAAATCCTAATTATATTTTTATTTATCTATTTATTTTCTTAATTATTAACATATCAGATTGGTTTCTTTATGTTGGGTATGTATATTAATATATTATATATATATATATATAAGAAAGAGTGGAGAAGAGAAAAGGAAGCAGATTGAGAAAAGAAGGCGTGCGTGCGAGAGGGAAGAGGGAAGACGGTGAAACGCGAGGAAGAGAGGGAGGAGCTCACGGAAGGTGAACGGCTTGCGAAAGTGGCCGGACGCACGCGTGGTGGCCGGAGTCGCCGTCCACCAGAGCCAGAGAACGCCACTGTGTGCTAGAGAGAGAGAGAGTTCGGGTTAGAGAGAGAAACAAGAGGAAGAAAGCTTTCTCGCCGGAAAACGCCGTTTCTTCACCGGGGAAGGTAGCCGGGAGTCTCCTCTACTCCATATCGTCCTTCTGACCGGTTGAATCAAGGTGAGAAGTCCCGAAAACTCTCAAACCCCAATTTTAGGGATTTTTGGAAAGACCCCAATTGATTCAATCTGAGTATTCTGGGTCCTAAATTGAAGTATTTGCATGCTAGGAAGTGAGTTGGAAGCTTAGGAACCGGAACCAAATTGATAGAATTTATCCGGGTTGGAAAAAGTGTAGGAAAATGTGGTTGTTAAGGTTTAAGGGTGTTGTGGAATGATTTGGGGTGCTTTGAAAGGTTGAATGATAATTATATAATTGCTAAAAATTATTGGAATGTACGAGGGATTAAAACCTGAGTAATTCCCGTCTCATCCGGAACCCGGTTCGGGGAAAAGGAGACACTTTCCTAATTTTACGCGTATCCGGATATGTGTATTCGTGTGTAGGTAAAGTATTGAAAGTTAATTCGGTAAATGGAAATTTTATACAAGTAGAATTTATGACTCTCTTGAGTCATAAATTCAATACTTGGGTAATGGGAATTTCATATGGACACATAGAGATGAAATTGGGTAACCTTGCATTCCCAAGTCAAAGCTTCCGAATAGTGTGATTAAGAAAGGGCTGAACACGAATAGAAGCATGCTAGATGTTCCGAAAACTAGTTGAGGGCATTCCAAGCCAAGAACTAGTCTATGGAATTAATTAGAAAGGACATGAGCATTAGCGTTACATGTACACTATAGGGGTTGAATTCCAAGTTGCTAAATCTCTCAAAATATATGTGTATAGGGCACCATACATTGAGCGGACCTTCGGGCACAACGAGAGTCGATCCGAGGGAACAACCAGGTGAGGGGCTTTCCTATCCTTGCCCTATAGGGTTGGCTGCGGATATGGATATATGGTTTGCCTTCTTGCCTATTTGTAGAGATTATCTGTTAGATAACATGCTATTGTTGTTCCTAAATTACAGTATATGTGAAAAATATGCTATATGTGTGTATGTGGATTGTTAAAGCAATGGTGGCTCAAGGAGCCGTATATGAAAAGAAGGTCTTCGGGACCTATACGACATCAGGGGTAGGATCGAGTAAATATTGTCTGAAGGGTGTGGTTTTGTATGTAAGTCCTTAAAGAGAATAAACCTAGGTGACTTTGTTCTGAACCAAGAGTCCAAATTAGAAACCACTTGGAAGTTTAGATTTGCCTAAGAAGAAGTAAAATGAACAAGTAGTGGTCCATAGGGGTCATTTATGGCACAACGCGGGAACCGAGTCTATCACGGGTGGTCCGGGTAGATTGAGTCTCTTGTCTTGAGTCAACCCACAGAAATACAGAGTATATGAGTACACCACATTGTGGCTATTGCCTTGGGTAAACCGAGGTCAGATGAGTCGCCGGCTATGCTCCAAGTGAAGTCTTGGGGTCAAACTATTGTTCCAAGTATAGTCTTGGGACCAGGGGTTCCTAGAATGATCAACTAGGTTCCCACATTGCTCACGTGAGATATTGTCTTCGGGCCAGATTCCCTCCTAACGGAGATATTGCCTTCGGGCCAGTTTATGATTACGGTTAATTGAATACGGGTGACCACATGGAATTATATGTTAAATCATGATATGATGTATGTGTGAATTAAATGTATGTAAATTCATGCTTTAAATTCTTTATTGTGAATATAATATATGTTAATTGCCTGACCACCTAATATATGAAGATCTAAACCCGTTATATGCGTATGTGTTTGTGATTGGCTCCTCTTCCCTAGTTGTAGTGGTATCCGCTACTACACCAGGGATGGGAAAGCCTCTCACTGAGTCTGTTTGACTCACCCCAATTTTAAATGTTACAGACACAGGTGGTATAGGCATCAGGAGCGCTTCCACTTCATCTCAGGGAGGCGGACAGACTTAGAGACCGCATGCATTGTTCGCGTGGGTAGTACCGTTATATGTATTTTGGCAGGATATATATGTATATGATTCATTTTGGTATAGCATTGTTTTGTACAGTTACTATATGCATATATGTATATGTAACACTCTAGAATTGTCGGCTTCATACAGATTAAAGATTGGTCTTGTGGTTGGGAAGATAGGTTATGATATGAGGAATATCATGTGTATATATATATATATATATATATATATATATATATATATATATATATATGGATGTGACTTCTGCATGTGAATAGGATAGATCCACGCACTGAGCGTGTGGTCAATATGTAAATTATATATATGTGTGATTGAATACTTGATTGTGTGAAATACGGCTTCCGCATGTAAATAGGATAGGCACACGCATTGAGGCGTGTGATCATATATGTATATTTTATGCAGGTGTGTGATTGAATATATATGCTTAACTGTATACAGGGATTCTGCATGTGAATAGGATAGATCACCCGCCTTGAGGCACGTGATCAATATGTCACGACCCCCACCCGAGGGCACGTGACCGGCACAGACTAAGGGTAAGGCCCCCGAGCCTGTAAGCCTCATTGTCAATTCCAAACCCATCTTTCAATTGCCATTTAAGCATTCTATTTAATCCAACATAAAATACAAGTCAATTACACAATGCCAATTCAATAGTTTTACAAAATAAAACATATTATCAAAGACTACACCCACAGAACAAAGTGTAGGTTCTTCTATGACCGCCTTCCCTAGGCCGACATGGATGTCTGACCGGCCCATGTCTCTGAAAAATGTAAACAACGAGGGGTGAGTCATACAACTCAGTGAGGGACAAGCCCATCCTAGACGTGGTAGAAGGGTGCCACCACGAAGGGGAATGGAATGTCACACATAAGCAATTACATTGTCATTTATTAGATAACAGCACAAAATTTTTTAGCAACTAACCAAAGCCCATGTACCAATCATACAGTCATACTTACACAAACACACAATTCACATGAGTCGTTTACACATCCAAAACATAAACCACTCAAGTGGTGTCCATACATCAATTTCAAGAAACAATCATAGATTTAGACGCAAATGCGACCAATCCAAGATGCACAAATATTTGGGGGTAATATTGGCCACATAGGGTTAAGATCACTTGGACACCATCTAGTGAAAGAAAGTTTTAAGAATGAAATAGTTTAAAAGAAAGGAATTAGTTTACAAACCAAAGTCCAAGGTTTTTCAAGTATTAAAGAGAACGAATCCCCTATTCGATTTTAAAAGGGCGAGGAATGCATTATATAAAGAAAAGGGTTCGTATGGTTTAAAAAGGAAATAACTATGTGACCAACATTACCTATTCACACAATTTCTTTCCCACAAGCCAACAAGGAATAAGGTTCAACTAGTTCCTTCCCTCCTCCCTTGCTCACTTATGGGCCCATACCAAATGGGTTGGTAAGTGGTTCAACTAGGTTCCTTCCCACCACCTTCCCAATTTTTACAATTTTAACAGCGCATGGTTCAACCCTATTACTTTCCATGCCCGCTCTTGTACATCAACACGAGGTGAGTCTCATGGTTCAACCTTGTTCCTTCCCATGGACTACCTCATGCCACATTCACACAAGGTGTATGGTTCACACGTGGTCCTTCCCATACACCACCTTTGTATCTTAACTCATAATTGGTCACATGGTTCTGCCTTTGCTCCTTCCTATGTTCTCAACCAGGCAACATTCACACATGGTGTATGGTTCACCCATGGTCCTTCCCATACACCATCTTAGTATCCTAACTCAATACATAATACAAACAGTGCACAATTTCTTACACAAAGTCATCGTCATACAACACATTACAATCAAAGAGAGAATCGGAAATTAATTAATTCATTCTATCAGGAATCCTTACTCATACACAAGCTCACATTGAATCTACAAATTCACATCTATAACCATTGTTAGCAACCATCCATGAGCATAACCACACATAACGAGATTCACAAATTTTGTCAAACGAACACATCATACAACAACCCCTTAGGGTCTAAGATGAAAAAGTCCCTCGCCTTTACATCTCCCTTGATTATACTCTTGAGTGCCCTTGCCTCCAAGGAGGTCTTTGGTTCCTAGCATATGAAATTTCACCAATTCTAGTCACACACGCCATCCACATATACCATATAACTCTTCAACAACAACACCATTAATTTACCTATCAAATGTTACATCATCTATTTCAGTCATTTTAATAAAGAAGTAAAACTTCACGTATGGGAAATTTTAAACTTATATACTTGGATAGCCATCCAAGCAGAACTATCTCTTAGACCAATTTCTCTATTATATTTTTTTAGGCTAGAAAACTGAACAGAAGAAATTCACCCACAAACAAATATACAACTTGGTTTCAAAAGCCCTCCGTAATGATTTTATTTTCCCTAATTTCATTGTATGTATCTTAATTTAGTTCTTAGAGGTCCAAAAACCATTTCTTCCCAACTAGAATTCATCTTGACCCAAATTCACAAAATTTTATTGTTTACAATGAGATAATTTGCCATACTCTGAATTGTTGGATCTTGGGTATATACTTTCACAAAATGGTTTAGTCCAACTCTAGTGTTATAAGTCCACTTACATCCTCATGAAATTGATTATTACTTTTCTTGAACATTGAATCGTACAAACTAGCTACAATCAATACCCAATAAAGATTCTAGTCCATTACTAAGACAGCAATATCATGAAAGAAACAAGAAATTCAACCCAATACGAAAAGAAAGGTGAAAAGAACATAAAAATAATGAGGACAACCACCTAACCATCGGTGCACCATCTAAAATATAGGAGAAATCAAATCAAAGGATTGAAAATCTCACCCTTCTCTCTCTCGGCTGAAACTAGAAACACAGGAAGCATGAAAGGCGACACGGCTTCTTCCTTTCCCTCAGTTCCTCACAAGCATAACGTTATCCCCACCATCATCCATCATCAGTGACGATGGCCTTGGTGCGTCTATCTCGCACCGTCGGTAGGCATATGTGACGGTGACCCTTCTTCTTCCTCTCTTTCGTCAGTCTCCTTTCCCCTTTCTCTCGATGCCCTCACTCTCTCCCTCGTTGTTCTCTCAATCTTTCTATCTTTCCCTCACTATGTTTCTCGGTCACGATAAGGATGGGAGGAGGATGGGCATTGTTTGTTTTTGTCTTCTTTTTTTGTTTTAATGTGTGAGAGGCAATGTATCTTTTGAGAGTGAGATGGATGGTGGGGATCAATTCTTAGTGGGCAAGTTTTGTTGAGTGGATGAGATCTCTTCTTAATGTGTAAGTATTTCTTTTTTTTTATTTGTCTATAATTACACTTAACAGTAAATTTGCTAATTGAATTAGTTTATTAATCTAATTATACCTAAATCACCCTATTTTCTATGTCGTAATGTTACTTGATTATTTTTTTTCCACTTATATTTTAATTGGTGTAATTTTATAAATTTTGTTTCACCTATTTATCCAACACTCATCGACGAAAACTGGTTAAATCTCCCTATTTTCACTTAATTTTATAAATCTCCCTATTTTCGAAACACTCATCGACGAAAACTGGTTAAAAAAATAAAAATGAATATCATGTTTTGAAAAACTTATCGGCGAAAACTGATTAAAAAAAGAAAAATGAATATCAAATTTTCGAAAAATTTATCGGCGAAAACTATTTAAAAAAAAAGAAAAAAGAAAATCAAGTTTTCGAAACACTCATCGACAAAAACTGATTAAAAAAAGAAAAATCAATATCAAGTTTTCGAAACACTCATCGGCGAAAACTGATTAAAAAAGAAAAATGAATATCAAGTTTTCGAAACACTCATTGGTGAAAAATGATTAAAAGAGAAGAAAAAATGAATATCAAGTTTTTCAAAACACCTCATTGGCGAAAATTGATTAAAAAAAAGAAAATGAATATCAAATTTTCAGAACACTCATCGACGAAAACTGATTAAAAATAGAAAAAGAATATCAAGTTTTTCGAAACACTCATCGGCGAAAATTGATTAAAAAAGTAAATGAATATCAAGTTTTCGAAACATTCATCGGCGGAAAACTGATTAAAAAAAGAAAAATGAATATCAAGTTTTCGAAACACTCATCGACGAAAACTGATTAAAAAAAATAAAAATGAATATCTTGTTTCGAAACACTCATCGCGAAAACTGATTAAAAAAGGAAATGATATCAAGTTTTGAAACACTTACGGCGAAAAGTATTTTAAAAAAAGAAAAATGAATATCAAGTGTTCGAAACACTCAGCGGCGAAAACTGATTAAAAAAGAAAAATCAATATCAAGTTTTCGAAACACTCATCGGTGAAAACTGATTAAAAAATAAAAATGAATATCAAGTTTTCGAAACACTCATCGGTGAAAAATGATTAAAAAAAGAAAAATGAATATCAAGTTTTCAAAACACTCATTGGCGAAAACTGATTAAAAAAAAAGAAAAATGAATATCAAGTTTTCAGACACTCATCGGCGAAACTGTTAAGAAAAGAACTATGAATATCAAGTTTTCGAAACAGTCATCGGTGAAAACTAATTAAATAAAGAAAAATGAGTATCACGTTTTCGAAACACTAATCGGCAAAAACTGATTAGAAAAAGAAAAATGAATATCAAGTTTTCAAAACACTCCTCGGCGGAAAAACTATTTAAAAGAAAGAAAAACGAATATACTTTCGAAACACTCATCCGGCGAAACACTGATTACAACACGAAAAATGACTATCAAGTTTCGAAAACACTCATGGGCAAAAACTATTAAAAAAATTAATATGAAGTTTTAGAAACACACATCGGCGAAAACTGATTAAAAAAAGAAAAATGAACATCAAGTTTTCACAACACTCATCGGCGAAAACTGATTAAAAAAAGAAAAATGAATATCAAGTTTTCGAAACACTCATCGGTGAAAACTAAATAAATAAAGAAAAAAGAATGCCACGTTATCCAAACACATCGACGAAAACTAATTAAGAAAAAGAAAAATGAATATCAAGTTTTCGAAACACTTATCGGCGAAAACTATTTAAAAGAAAGAAAAATGAATATTACGTTTCGATACACTCATCGGCGAAAACTGATTAAAAAACGAAAAATTACTATCATGTTTTCGAAACACTCATCGGCGAAAACTGATTAAAAAAGAGGGAAAATGAATATCAAGTTTTCGAAACACTCATCGACGAAAACAGATTAAAAAAAATAATAAATGAATATCAAGTTTTCATAACACTCATCGGCGAAAACTGATTAGAAAAATAAAAATGAATATAAAGTTTTCGAAACACTCATCGGCGAAAACTAATTAAAAATAGAAAAAGAATATCAAGTTTTCGGAAGCATTTATCGGTGAAAACTGATTAAAAAAAGTGAAATGAATATCAAGTTTTCGACAACACTCATCGGCGAAAACTGATTAAAAAAAGAAAATATGAATATCAAGTTTTCGAAACACTAATCGACGAAAACTGATTAAAAAATAAAAATGAATATCAAGTTTTCGAAACACTCATCGGCGAAAACTAATTAAAAATAGAAAAAAATTATCAAGTTTTCGAAACACTTATCGGCGAAAATTGATTAAAAAAAATAAAATTGAATATCAAGTTTTCGAAACATTCATCGGCGAAAACTGATTAAAAAAAGAAAAATGAATATCAAGTTTTCGAAACACTAATCGACGAAAACTGATTAAAAAATATAAAAATGAATATCAAGTTTTCGAAACATTCATTGGCGAAAACTGATTAAAAAAGGAAAATCAATATCAAGTTTTCGAAACACTCATCAGCGAAAACTGAGTAAAAAATGAATATCAAATTTTCGAAACACTCATCGGCGAAAAATTATTCAAAAAAGAAAAATGAATATCAAGTTTTCGAAACACTCATCGGCAAAAACTGATTAAAAAAAAAGAAAAATGAATATCAAGTTTTCGAAACACTCATCGATGAAAACTGATTAAAAAAATAAAAAAGAATATCAAGTTTTCAGAACACTTATCGGCAAAAACTAATTAAAAAAAGAAAAATGAATGTCAAGTTTTTGAAAACACTCATCGGCGAAAACTGATTAAAAAAAATAAAAATGAATATAAAGTTTTCGAAACACTCATCGGTAAAACTGATTGAAAAATAAAAAGAATATGAAGTTTTCGAAACACTCATCGGCGAAAATTGATTAAAAAAAGTAAAATGAATATCAGGTTTTCGAAACACTCATCGGCGAAAACTGATTAAAAAAATGAATATCAAGTTTTCGAAACACTAATCGACGAAAACTGATTAAAAAAATAAAAATGAATATCAAGTTTTCGAAACACTCATCGGCGAAAACTGATTAAAAAAGGAAAATGAATATCAAGTTTTCGAAACACTGATCGGCGAAAACAGATTAAAAAAAGAAAATGAATATCAAGTTTTCGAAACACTCATCGGCGAAAACTGATTAAAAAAAGAAAAATCAATATCAAGTTTTCGAAACACTCATCGGCGAAAAATGGTTAAAAAAAATCAAGTTTTCGAAACACTGATCGGCTAAAAATGATTAAAAGAAGAAAAATGAATATCAAGTTCTCGACACACAGATTAGTTATAACTGATTAAAAAACAAAAAATGACTATCAAGTTTTCGAAACACTCATCGACGAAAACTTATTAAAAAAAGAAAAATGAATATCAAGTTTTCAAAATACTAATCGGCGAAAACGGATTAAAAAAGGAAAATGAATATCAAGTTTTCGAAACACTCATCGGTGAAAACTGATTAAAAAAAAGAATATCAAGTTTTCGAAACACTCATCGACGAAAACTGATTAAAAAAATAAAAATGAATATCAAGTTTTCGAAACACTAATCGGTGAAAACTGATTAAAAAAGGAAAATGAATACCAAGTTTTTGAAACACTCCTCGGTGAAAACTGATTAAAAAAAGAAAAATGAATATCAAATTTTCGAAACACTGATCGGCGAAAATGATTAAAAAAAGAAAAATGAATTTCAAGTTTTCGAAACACTTATCGGCGAAAACTGATTAAAAAAAAAAAATAAATATCAAGTTTTTGAAACACTCATCGGTGAAAACTGATTAAAAGACAGAAAAATGAATATCAAGTTTTCGAAACACTTATCGGCAAATATGATTAAAAAAGAGAAAATGAATATCACGTTTCGAAACAATCATCGGCGAAAGCTATTTAAAAAAAGAAAAAACAAAAAATGCATATTACGTTTTCGAAACACTCATCGACGAAAAAATGATTAAAAATTGAAAAATGACTATCAAGTTTTCGAAACACTCAACGGCGAAATCTGATTAAAAAAAGAAATTAAATATCAAGTTTTCGAAACACTCATTGGCGAATATTGATTAAAAAAGAAAGAGGAATATCAAGTTTTCGAAACACTCGTCGGCGAAAACTGATTAAAAAAAAGAAAAATGAATATCAAGTTTTCGAAAACACTCATCGGCGAAAACTGATTAAAAAAGGAAAATGAATATCAAGTTTTCGAAACACTCATCGGCGAAAACTGATTAAAAAAGGAAAATGAATATCAAGTTTCGAAACACTCATCGGCGAAAACTGATTAAAAAAAGAAAAATGAATATCAAATTTTCGAAATACTCATCGGCGAAAACTGATTAAAAAAAGAAAAAAATGAATATCAAGTTTTCAGAACACTCAGCGGCGAAAACTGATTAAAAAAAAGAAAAATGAATATCAAGTTTTCGAAAACACTCATTAGGGAAAACTGATTAAAAAAAATAAAAATAAATATAAAGTTTTCGAAACACTCATCGGCGAAAACCTGATTAAAATAGAAAAAGAATATCAAGTTTTTCAAAAACCCTTATCGCGAAAATTGATGAAAAAAAATAAAATGATTATCAAGTTTTCAAAACACTCATCGCTAAAACTGATTAAAAAAAGAAAAATGAATATCAAGTTTTCGAAAACACTCATCGGCGAAAATTGATTAAAAAATAAAAATGAATATAAAGTTTTCGAAACACTCATCGACGAAAACTGATTAAAAATAGAAAAATGAATATCTAGTTTTCGAAACACTCAACGACGAAAACTGATTAAAAAAAGAAAAAAAAATATCATGTCATGACCCCTTATCGGACGTCTGTGACCGGCACGGGTAGTAGGATTTCTCCTATCCCGTAAGCCTCTAATTCCCTGATTGACATTTTCACATGTTTATAACTACCCATTTCTAATACAAACAATATATAGTATTTATGGCCATCCATATCCGGTGACCTAAGTAGCGTGCAGTCCACGGCTCGCTCAACGCCGTTTCAGTCTATACATATACACATAATCAGTCACACGTACATATAATATACATATTGATCACGCGCTTCAGGGCGGGTGACCTATCCTATTCACATGCAGAAATCTTGTGTACAGTCATACATATATTCAATCACACGCTTGCATATAGTTTACATATTGATCACACGCCTCAATGCGTGTGATCTATCCTATTCACATGCGAAAGCCATATTTTCATACAATCAGGTATTCAGCCACACATATATAATTTACATATTGATCACACCCTCAAGGCGTGTGATCTATCCTAGTTGCATGCGGAAGTCATATATACATATACATGATATACGCTATATAATAGTCTAAAGTCCCAATACCCAAACCTAACTTTAATCTGTATGAAGCCGACAATGCTAGAATTCAAGTGTGACATATATATATATACACAACAGATGTAAACGTGTTGGGGATCCTCTCTAAATTAAGTTCGAGTCGTGCCGATTAGGACACTCACCTTAAGAGATATTCCGGTACCCTCACAGAATAGGTAACGGCACTCTCACAGGACAAAACGAACTCGTCCCCGATGTCGCACACCGGAGGAAACAAGAACAGCAAAAAATTTTTGAGACTCAAAAATTAGAACACACACTTATCAAGAACCCAAAATATTATTGAGTATATCTCACAGCTTAATGCCATCACAATATTATATATATATATATATATATATATATATATTAATAATAAAACGTGATTAGCTCCGGCCACGTTCACAAATTCACCAAATTAGTTGGCAACGTCCACCATATAAAATGCAACAACTTGTACTATTTCTAATGTAATATATATATATATATATATATTACATACACGTTTTACTTATTTAATGTATATATATAAAATAAATATTTGTTTAATTATAATAACAATAATAAATTTAATAATTTTCACTTATTATTATAAATTAACAAATATACATATTTGGGTCTCCTTGTTCTAGATAATGTAGAATTTTATTTGACACACATACACTTGTACACACGCACATGTGCACTCATATTTACAACAATCCCCCACATGTGTCAAATAAAGAACCACATTTCTGAGTCTCACTCATGGATATAATCATGTATCTAGTGTCTTTCCGACTATGAACTAGACCTAGACCAATAACACATAGTACACAGAGATGTCAGTGAAGCCGGCTTCTATGAACCAACAACTCTTGTTGTATACTAGAGGTATTAAAGTCAGATTATACCCCACATTTTTGCTGTTAACGTCAGTTTGCGCGTTACACACGGCCTTGCGCCTGCCTGTTTCATAACGAATGCTCTAGAGATTTTGCCATAATCTCATAGGAGCGGCCCCACTCCACATCGTAGAGGTGATTTCATTTAAGTGTATCTGCATTGATACACGATCCCTTAGGAATATGAAATCATTAAGTGTCTTTGCACAGCCTCACCAAAATGCCAGTATAGCACTATCTCACACCATAAGAAGGGACATAATATTTAGTGCTGCCAAACTAACAGACTGTTCTTCCCATTGACCCTTATTCATGGGATCACCAATCACAAAGGTTGGGTTACCATCGTTGTTAATTTTCAAATTGGCTTAAGTCCATTCTCCTCGATGTTTCAGAAAACATTCTTTCCTTAGGTTTCGTAAACGGATCCATTACGTTCATTCTGGCTCATAAAATCAATTGAGATCACTTCATCTTTATGCAGCTGCCTCACAATATATTGTGTCTCAATTGAATATGTCAACTCTAACCATTAAAGGTTTTAATTTTACCATATCTATCACATACTGACTATCACAGTGTAATGACATAAATGGTGTTTATTTGTCACCCAATGAGATATTTGCTAAGAAGTTTTTTCAACCCTCAGCCTCAGTTCCAACCAACTCCAAAGCAATAGACTCTCATATTCCCTTAAGGATTTAGTTATAATGCTTTGTTTGGCTATTAACTTCCATGTGACAACATTACTACCAACATAAACACATAGCCACTAGTGGATTTATCTCCTCTGAATCATAATCCAATTTTCATCATTGTATCCTCTAATCAACGGAAAATCCACTATATTATCCATAATGCATGGTACCTCTCAAATATATCACAATTTGTCTTCCCCCTTCTTCAAAGGATATACATCTTTTGTTTGCACAAATATGCTTGATAGCCCCAGAGTCTACCAACCATTTTCTCATATTATAGGAAGAAGGACTAGAGATATCATTTCAGCAATGATTTCATCACTAATATTATCATCTCCTTTAACCAATTCATTTGGCTAGGAGGATTATCATCTCTTCTAGCCCTCTTCTACACTGTGCAGTATAACATATCATGCATGGTATAATTCATCAATTGCATCAAACTCCCAAAGATATGGCATGTTTGTGCAATTGGATTCCCTTTATGCTTCTCTAAATGTACATAGAAATTTTTAGTGTCATCTTGCACAACCAAAATAAAAAACACTTCAAAATGATTTTTCCTTTTCTTCCTCTTTTATTTTTCCTCAAGTTTCTAACTAAATTTTCACTTGAATTTTCTAAAGTAAAAGGAAAGAAGTAGAGATTTTTTTTTTAAACATTTTTAGAACATGCTCAACTTTCAAAGAAAATATATTTTCAAAAATTCTGCATCTCTAATTTCAATAATTGTGTATCGATTTAAACATCACTCTAAAAAGAAATGCAGCAATTTGTGAGCATAACCAATAAAATGCAATCAACAGTTTTAGAACCTAATCAAGTAATAAAACTTTGCAAAGCACCCCCACACTTTTAAATATTTCACTATATTATTCTACTAAATAATAATATAAGCCAATAAAAATAGAATATATATTCATTTGAGGAACTTTTTCACATCTATTATATGACCAAAATTTTAATTATTGTCCTCTTTGTATAGTAATATTTTCTCAATCACTAGAATCAAATGCACAATGAAAATAAAATTAGGCATATCACATATCTTTGAGATGGGTATCACCAATACATACTCCTTTGAGATGACGTCATCAATTTATAAATTGATCACGGATAATAAATGAAATGCATATATCTACAATATTTTGGTCACATATTCACAAAACAAAAAAAGTTCCAAAAATAAAATATAAACTCACAGTATAAATTGCATAGCACTTTCTAGCAATTACAATATACCCTTAAAAATTAGGTACAAATACGCATGGTGTCTTTTGCAAGAATTTCACAAATTTAATTCACCACAAAATTAAATAATATTCTTGTGACACTCATTAAAATATCACATGTGAAATCACAATTTATATATATCAATATTTCACTAAATTTACAATTATGGAAATTTTATTTTTTCAACTATGTATGTGTCACACAATCACTATTAACTATAATGTGAAATCTAATGTTTGCAAACATATAGTCTCAAAACATTTCACCAAATAAATATAGAGACACTCTCCAATTTATCATAATTTTAATGACTTAAATTTCACAAGAAATATAAGGCCATTAAAAATTTCAAAGATATAAATATAAAATTATGCATAAACATATCTCTAATAGTTTCATGATTATCACATATAAGCTTAGAAAAAGATAATGTGACACATGTGAGTCAAGATGATAACCATTACAAATAATCATTTTTGTAGTCATCACTAATTCAACATATAATTTTATAGCATATGAACATAAAAAAAAATAATATGTTCCAACAGTCATGAGAACCACAACATTTAAAACCAAATAAATGGCCTCAAAGGGAATATAAAAATTGGACTAAAAACCAATCTTTTATTTAACCCAAACTAATTTCTAACACAATTCTGAAATTTTCAGCCATTTTTTATAAAAGCCAACAATACTTATATTCAATTAATAATAAAATTTAACATTTTTTATAACATTGTATTGATATTTAATTCTCTTATTGTTATAAAAACGATATGGCCAACTTTTTAAGACAATATGATATAACGTCAAATTTGACTACCAATATATATGTCTTGTATATCATTAACTTTATCAAAATCAAGTTAATGGTATTTAACATAATATAAGTTTTGGGCTCAACAACAATATAAGAATTAACCCAGAAAATATATTTATAATAAAATTATTTATCACATTTTTTCTTTTACTTGCTCCAAGTATTAGCAAGATTCTCATAAAGATGATACATACCATATTGGCATACTCCCAAATTTCTTCTAGTTTTGGTTAGCTTTCAGATTGTGTAAGCGAACTATAACCAACACCGAATACATTCCTGTCATCACTTGAAATTCTTCACATCGAATGCTTCGATCTAAGACGCACCAAGAACAAGCCTCGGAAGATAATGAATGATACATTGACAATATCAATGGAAGCCATGAAATAGAACATCTCTTAAGATTGTTGGGGATCCTCTCTAAATTAAGTTCGAGCCGTGCCGATTAGGACACTCACCTTAAGAGATATTCCGGTACCCTCACAGAATAGGTAACGGCACTCTCACAGGATAAAACGAACTCGTCCCGATGTCGCACACCGGAGGAAACAAGAACAGCAAAAGAATTTTTGAGACTCAAAAATTAGAACACACACTTATCAAGAACCCAAAATATTATTGAGTATATCTCACAGCTTAATGGCATCACAATATATATATATGTATATTATATATATATATATACGCGTTTACTTATTATTAACGTATATATATAAAATAAAATATTTGTTTAATTTATAATAACAAAAATAATAATTAATAATTTTCAATTATTATAAATTAACAAATATACATATTTGGGTCTCCTTTGTTCTAGATAATGTAGAATTTTATTTGACACACATACACTTGTACACGCACATGTGCACTCATATTTACAACACGCCACGCCCAAAAAGGATTCATATATATATATATACATCACAACATGTATACTTAATCAAAATAACTACCGACGCGAACAAAGCGTGCAGTCTTCAGATCTGTCCGCACAGCTCTTTACGGTACTGTGGCTTAGTATTTCGTCTCTTTTTCACCGGATTGGGTTCTGGTTGAGACGGTAAATGCTCGGGCTTTATTCCCTTGACTATTTCCAGCATTTATAACACTTATACTACTCCAATCCAAGCCTAAACATGCATCGAATTATCAATTTCGAATTTATAGCAATTTCCTAACCCAATTTTCCTAATTTCCATACCCGATCAAATTCCTACGGTTTAACTTCGATTCTGAACCTTACCAAGCCTTCAATAACATCCACTAAGCTCAAATTCAACCTCGGAATGCCCCGATTGGAAGTATTTGAAGAATTCCTAAAATACCCAAAATTGGAGAAATTGGGGTTTTGAAAGATTGGGGCTTCCATACCTTGATTCAATTGGATGGGGAGCTTGGTGGTGATGAAAGACGGACTCCGGTGGCCCTCACCAGCGGCGGAAAGCAATTTCCGGCGAGATTCCATTGTGCTCTGGCCTCCTCTCCCTTTCTCGGTGCTTCACGCGTGGTCCTCTGTGCTTCACGTTTTGGTTGTGCGTTTTCTCGCTAGCTTCTGCCTTTTGCTCTTTTTCTTCTTTGTAAATGTGTATTAGTGAATTGGTGGGGTCACTTATTTACATATTGTGTATATATATATTATTATATGTATGTTGAAAAAGAAGATGGGGGTCACGGTTTGGCCCCCCCCTCCATAATTTTAATATATATATATATATATATATATTTTATTAGATATTATCTATATATATATATATATATATATATATATATATATATATTTTGAAAAATTTATTTACTTGTTATATCCTCTTCTTTTTTTTAGGTCCTAGAAAAATTATAAATATCTCATTTCTTTCCCTCCATTTTATTTTATTTTATTTTTTAACTCTTTAACTTTTTAATTTAATTTATTTTTCTTTCTGAAAGAAAAATAAATTTAATAATAATGAGAATAATTAAATCTAAATATCTCGGATATTACAATCTTCCCCCCTTAAGAAATTCAGTCCCTGAATTTCAACAATACACTACTAACTTTAGTCTTGAAACAGATGAGGATACGTCCTGCGCATTTCACCCTCGACCTCCCATGTAGCTTCTTCAGTCGAGTGATTTCTCCACAGAACCTTAACCAATGGAATCTCTTTTGTTCTGAGTTTCTTCAACTGCCGATCTAAGATTTCCACTGGCTCCGCCTCTTCATATGTCAGATTTTCTGTTAGTTGCACGTCTTGCGATTGAATCACGTGCGAGGGATCGGGAAGATATTTCCGAAGCATTGATACATGAAAGACAGGATGTACCCCCTCCAACTCTATAGGCAATTCCAACCGATACGCTACATTTCCAACTCATTCTAGGATTTCAAACGGTCCAATATACCGAGGACTCAGCTTCCCCTTCTTATTGAACCGCATTACGCCTCTCATCGGTGATATCCTCAGAAACACCTGTTCACCAATGGCGAATTCGAGTTCTCTCCTCCGATTGTCTGCATAAGACTTTTGCCTACTCTGAGCCGTTAGCAATCTCTCCCTTATGCATTTCACCTTCTGCAAGGCATCTTGTAACAATTCTGGGCCGATTAGACTAGCCTCTCTGACCTCGAACCACCCAATCGGGGACCTGCACCTACGGCCGTACAGAGCCTCGAAAGGTGCCATTTGGATACTCGCTTGATAACTGTTATTGTATGCAAATTCAACCAAGGGTAAATACCTTTCCCAACTTCTACCGAAATCCATAATACACGCTCGAAGCATGTCTTCAAGGATATGAATGGTTCTTTCTGATTGCCCGTCGGTCTGTGGGTGGAACGCAGTACTCAAATCAACTCTCGTTCCCAACACTTCCTGCAATGACTTCCAAAACTTGGAAGTGAACTGTGGCCCTCTATCAGATATTATGGACACTGGCACACCGTGCAATCTAACGATTTTTTATAGATAAATCTGTGCATATTGACTCACTCCGTAAGTGGTCTTCACTGGCAGAAAGTGCGCGGACTTAGTCATGTGATCCACTATGACCCAAACCGAATCGAATCCCCGTTGTGATCTTGGCAATCCTGTTACAAAATCCATAGTTATCCTCTCCCATTTCCACTCAATTATTTCTATCTATTGTAATGTTCCGGCGGGCTTCTGGTGTTCAGCCTTGACTTGCTGACACACTAAACACCTGGCTACATAGTTTGCAACGTCCCTTTTCATGCCATTCCACCAATACAACTGTTTCAGGTCATGATACATTTTATTAGCTCCCGGATGGATTGTATAAGCTGTCCGATGTGCTTCTTCAAGGATTCTTTCTTTCAAGTTATCAACCATAGGGACACACAACCGTCCCTCCAACCGAAGTATCCCGAAATCATCAATAGAAAATCGGACGTCGTCCCCCTTCTCTTTAGTTACAGTATCCTTGATTTGCTTGAGGTCGGTATCTTCATCTTGTCTAGCCTTCACCTCTTCTACCAGAGAGGACTTAGCTTGCAAATGAGCTAAAAGTGAGTTAGAACTCCCAATCTCAAACTGATTCCCCATTTGTTCTAGCTCGTGCAACTCTCTGATCAGCGTTCTTCTTTCTTCACTTATATGAGCAAGACTGCCCATGGATTTTTGGCTCAGAGCATCGGCTACCACATTAGCCTTTCCTGGATGATACAACATCGTGCAGTCGTAGTCTTTCAACAACACTAACCATCGACGTTGTATCAAGTTGAAGTCTTTCTGCTCGAAAATGTATTTAGGGCTTTTGTGGTCTGTATAAATTTCACACGTCTCACAGTACAGGTAATGTCTCCATATTTTCAAGGCGAACACTACAGTAGCCATCTCAAGGTCGTGAGTCGGGTAATTCTTCTCATGTTTCCTCAATTGTCGCGATGCATACGCAATCACCTTGCCGTGCTGCATCAAGACACACCCTAACCCGATCCTCGACGCATCACAGTATACCACATACCCTCCTGTGCCTTCAGGTAATGCCAGCACCGGAGCGGTAGTGAGGCTGTCTTTCAGCTTCTGAAAACTCTGCTCACACTTGTCATCCCATACGAACTTTACTCCCTTCTGAGTCAACTTCATAGGTGCAGCAACCTAAGAGAAATCCTGCACAAATCTTCTATAATATCCAGCCAAGCCCAAGAAACTGCGAATTTCAGTAACTGAGGTAGGCTGAGACCAATTCTTCATCGCTTCTACCTTACTTGGATCGACGTGGATTCCCTCTGATGATACCACGTGACCCAAAAAGGCAACTCTGTCTAGCTAGAATTCACACTTTGAGAACTTGGCATACAATTTCTTCCTCTCTCAACTTCTGCAATGCTAATCTCAAGTGGTCTGCATGTTCTTCAGAGTTCTTAGAGTAAACCAAGATGTCATCAATGAACACAATGACAAATCGGTCCAGAAATGGTTTGAAGACCTGTTCATCATGTCCATGAACGATGCAGGAGCATTAGTTAATCTGAAAGACATCACCAAGAACTCGTAATGTCCATATCGGGTCTGAAATGCGGTCTTAGGTATGTCTGATTCTCGAATCTTTAGTTGATGATACCCAGATCGCAAATCAATCTTGGAAAATCGCTTTGCGCCCTGCAACTGATCAAATAAGTCATCTATCCTTGGCAGTGGGTATTGATTGCGGATCGTCACCTTGTTTAACTTCCGGTAATCGATACGCAACTGCAAAGATCCGTCATTCTTCTTCACAAAAAGGAGCGGTGCACCCCAAAGAGAGAAGCTGGGTCTTATAAAACCCTTGTCAAGCAATTCTTGCAACTACGTATGTAACTCCTTCAACTCTTTCAGAGACATCCGGTAAGGTGGTGTGGAGATAGGCTGAGTGCCAGGTTGCAGCTCAATTTTAAATTCAATCTCACGATCGGGCGGCAACCCCGGCAATTCTTCTGGAAACACATCCAAGAACTCTCGCACTACCGGTACTTGAGTCAGTGAAAGTACTGCTTTCGTGGTAACTTGGACCAAGGCCAAATACCCTTTGCATCCCTTTGTAAGTAACTTGGATGCCTTCAAAGCTGAGATCAAGATTGGATATGGTGCAGCTCCGTCACCCCGTATCACAAAAGGCTTCTCGTTTGGCATATTAAATTTCAAACACTTAGCCTTGCAGTCCACAATCGCATGGAAAGATGACAACCAATCCATCCCGAGGATTACATCAAGATCGACCATACACAACAACCGAAGATGTACCACAGTCTCATGACCATCGACCTCCACAGTGCAAGACTTGTGCACATACTCTACTTGTACCGATTCTCCCATTGGAGTAGAGACCAGTACCGTCTCTTTCATTCTAGACGGACTTTTGTTGAACTTAGAAGCAAATACATGCGACACATAAGAATGAGTGGAGCCAGAATCAACCATAACTCGTGCTTCAAGAGAGCAAACAATAAGGGTACCTGTCACAACTGCATTTGATGCATGAGCGTCTTGCTGAGAAAGTGCAAATACCCGTGCTTGCCCTCCACCTACTGCCCCTGGCCCTCTGCCACTTGGTCCTGCACCACGGCCTGTAGCTGTACCCATACTTGCTTCCTGTGGTGGTACGGTTCTTATTGGCGGGGCTGAAAAAGGTGTACCCCTCGGCGTCAGATTACTTCTCACACTTGTACCCAATTTTCTCTTTGGACACTCTCTAGCCATATGGCCCACCTGGCCGCAGTTGTAGCATCCACCTGTCAGTCTCCGATATATTCCAAAATGAAATCTGTCGCAAGTCGCACGCTGGGGCCTTGTTTTACCGGCATTTCCACCCCCTTACACTCTCTGTCCCCCTTGAATATTACCTCTTGTACCTGCTTCATGGGTGGTAGTTGAGGATTGTCCTCCTGCGAACCCTGAGTATCCTTCTCCTCCACCCGTTGTCTTCCTCTTCTTACTTTCACCTCCTTGGTTATCACTGGCTGTTATTAACTTGACTTTGGGATCAATGGAAGTCCCGTACCTCTTCCTGGTTTCAATCATTCTGGCACAGTCTGCTGCTTGAGCTAAAGTCTCAAACTGTCTCCTTTGAGGTAACAAAGCAGTAAATAACGGCTCCGTGAGTCGGTGTATGAATCTCTTGATCCTTGCCTCTTCATCAGGAACTAACTCATGTGAGAATTGAGCTAGTTCTGTAAAAAGTAATTCATACTCCATCACGGTCATGTTAGGCGTCATCCACAACTCCTCGAATTGCTGACGCTTTGCATCTTTAGTGCATTCAGATAGAAACCGACCCAGGAATTCCCTCTAAAAATCTTCCATGTCATCGGCGCCACCCTTCTTGAATACCTTGTCTGTACGAACTCTATCCATACTCTAGCGGCTCCCCTCAGTTGAAATGAAGCCAACTCCACCAACTCATGCCCTGAGCACCTCAGCATGTGGCCAATTCTGACTACGTCTCTCACAAAGTACTGCGGATCCTCTTTCTCACTAGTCCCGCAGAAAGTGGGTGGATAAAGCTTCAGAAATTTTGAAATTGGCAACTCTCTGGGTGCTACCCGCAGCTCACGAGGCACATCTTGCGGTTGTTGCCATTCTCTGTCCTCTTCCTCAACAACCTCCATCTCTTGATTGCTCAAAACTCTCTCTTCTTCATCCTCGCCGACTACTAACCGGCGTACGTCCCTCTGTATTTGTCTCGTCATCTCTTCTCTTAATTCCTGAAACCCTGCAGTGAGCATTTCCGCCACAGAGGGTTCACCTGTCTCTACATGAGGTTCCGGTGACTGTCTCCTCTCTTCCCCTCTTCCCTGTGCTCTACCTCGACCACGAGCACGACCTCTACTTCGGCCTCGGGTACGGCCTCTACCTCGGCCTCGGGTGGGCATTCCCTCCTCCCGAACTGATTCTCTATCAATTTCAGCAGGAGTTCTCCCTCCACCCCTAGCCTGTCTCGTGATCAGTGGCACCCCTATTCTACACAAGGATCACACCTAATAAATACACGTATATCAATGATATTTCATATCAAAGAGAGTAGAAAGAAAGGCTGACACAATTTCCTGGGTACTTCCACAAGTGCCTTTTTACTCCCACGTTGTGCTCGGGTTCACAACGAGGCGTAAACCGACACCCGGTCATACCAATGGCTTCATACAGTTTAAAGTAAACCAGGCTCTGATACCAAGTTTGTCACGACCCCCTATCGGAACGTCCGTGACCGGCACGGGAGGTAGGATTTCTCCTATCCCGTAAGCCTCTAATCCCTTATTGGCATTTTCACATGTTTATAACTACCCATTTCTAATACAAACAATATATAATATTTATGACCATCCATATCCGGTGACCTAAGTAACGTGCAATCCACGGCTCGCTCAACGCCGCTTCAGTCTATACATATACACATAATCACTCACACGTACATATAGTATACATATTGATCACGCGCTTCAGGGCGGGTGATCTATCCTATTCACATTCAGAAGTCCTGTATACAGTCATACATATATTCAATCACACGCTTGCATATAATTTACATATTAATCACACGCCTCAATACGTGTGATCTATCATATTCACATGCGGAAGTCATATATATATATATATACACATGATATATACTATATCGTGGCCTTTATTCCCATCACCAAGAACTAACTTTAATCTGTATGAAGCCGGCAATACTAGAGTTCGACATATATATACAGCAGTTGTATATGTGCAAAAGCTACATCCAAAAAGGAGTCATATATATACATATACATCCTGATTTATTTACATAAACCAAAATACGCTACCCACGCGGACTATGCGTGCGGTCTTCAGGGTTTTCTGCCTCCTTGAGAAGAAGTGGACGCGTTCCCGACGCCTGAACCACCTATATCTGAAACATTTAAACAGAGGGGGTGAGTAGAAAAGACTCAGTGAGGAGCTTCCCCATCCCTAGCGTAGCAGCGGGTACCACTACAGTTGGGGGAAGGGAGCAACCACAACCACATGCGCATGAAATGGATTCATATTGTGATCTTTAACATGATCAGGCAATCAATATATCATATTCACAATTAAAATCCTAATTCATGCTTCTAATATAGTTTTTACTCCGCACGTAAATCAATCATAAATATATATCATACGATTCCATAGTTAACACCTACTTATACACATAGGCATTCACTTTCTGTCTCCCGCATTATGCTAAGAGAAATACTGGCCCGAAGGCAATTTCATGTTCGAACCTGGTTGATCACACCAGGAACTTTCTGACTCCAAGGCACGCTTAGAGTAATAGTCGGCAACTTGTCTGACCTCAGTTTAAACCAAGGTAATGGCCACTATGTGGCATACTTGCTGACGTCACATATCCTGTCTGTCCGATCAAGATGACCGACTCGATCTACCCGAACAACCTAAACAAACTCAACTAACATATTTAACCTTGAAAGACGCCCTATTGTAACTAACTGATTATCATACTGTTCTTTAGTTAGGCCTAGATTTCCCCCCTTTCAATTATGCAACACTCTCACTCACATTTAACAGCCTAGGTTCATTGTCCTCAATGTACCATACGGTCAAAACCTTTGCACGATGATCAATTTAAATGGGTTTTTAATATTAATAAACCCTCACATATGAAATTCCGACTCAATCCTACCCACGGTATCATATAAGGACTCTGGTGAGCCACAATAGCACATACACCTTGTGGTTAATCATATAAGCACATATACTATTGCACGATTTACTTACTTGCAAATCATACACGCGTAACAAATCTATTCATATAAATATATTCCATATATCGTCTTGTTTAGCTTTGGTAATCGATATACAACCGCAAAGATCCGTCTTCTTCTTTACAAAAAGGACCGGTGCACCCCAAGGAGAGAAACGGGTCTTATGAAACCTTTATCAAGTAATCCTATAATTGCGTGTGCTGCTCCTTCAACTCACTTAGATCCTGTATCCCTACTTGGAATACTTGATCCATTAACTCCGGCATGAACCTTTGGACATGCTCTACTCCCTTGACCAAACGGGATCCGCTCCCACGGTTTGACTCTTTCCTTTCTAACGGTGCGGCATATGTTCATGAACATATACCACCTCTTGCAAGCGTGTCACCCGTTGGTTCCAATCGCCCCCCAACGGTAACATACCTGTTTTATCATTTGGCTCGCATCCCCCGATGCTCGCCCGACTCGTTTCGTATTCACTCTCTTCTTTCCATTTTTGCACCTACGTCGTACTCTTTCTTAGAGTATTTCTCAATACTCGTTATTCACTACATCCTTCTTCTCGATTAATCGTCCTTACGATTAATTTTTTTTTCTTCATGGCACCCACATGGCCATTTATACGTTTGGTTTGTCCACTCAGTCACCACCCACGACGGGTTTCAAACTAACGGATTTACGGTTCACCAGCCTGTGGAACTAGCATATCTAGCTATGTCAACTACAATCCGTGTACTATACATGCACTTATCGTAGTAGTTGGTTCTCCACCCCCTACTTGACTTTTATCGTATGGGGTCCTATAGGCTTTCGCTCTTCCCCCCTTATGGGACTACTTATCCCTGTCTACTTTCTCTCCCTCGGGCCTCCACGAGTCCCTTTGGGGTTTATCTCTCACGTTATCTCGTTCGAGAGCTATCTACCGCAATAACACTCATTTCCTATCTATGGACGGTACCGAAGATCTACGCCCGTTTCCCCTTCTAGACCTACTCCGGTCTAATACTTTTGGGTCCATTATCACCATACGCCCCCTTAGTTGGTAACCTTAGGTTTACCTGTACACTCCCTTGGCACTTTAGCACTCTCTAGTGCTTTTTGATGTCTACTAACTTAATCACCCCACGCGAGTGATTTCTCAACTACATCTATCGTCCTTATACAGCTTACCTGTAAAAGGATTGTTATTTGGTAGGGTTGGTCACATGAGTTAGTCTTCTTAGGCACCTGTGGGTTTGAAATTAATTCATGTTTATTTTTAGAAAAAGACGCCTAAGGTTTCCACAAATGGTTAGGGTTTAACCAATTGGAATGACACAAATTGAGAAAGAGTTTTCATGAAAATTTGCCTTCCAATGGTTATCCCTTGTATTTTCAAGAAAAATTTTAGGGTGTTTCAGAAGCTCTCATCCGGAAAGACCAAAAAGACTTTTACACAAAAAATTTTCATGTGATCAATATCCCACTCTTTTTGCTCTCCTTAAGCACCCAAGAGAGTTTGGTTGGGCTTAATCCTTCCTTTCCCCCTTGTTTGCTTAGGGAACTAGTAGTTCATGGATCGAGCGCAGGGTTGGACTAGGCTCCTTCCCTGTGCCTTACCATTTACTCTATTTCGGCTCGGCATATGGTCACGCTCTACATGTTTACATATGCCTCTACTTCTTAACATCTATTCTACGGCATGGTTCGGCCACTTTTCCCTTCCATATAGCGTATCCTGATTTTTCAGTCCGTACATTTCTACTTCTACACTGTGGCTACACCACCTCTTTTCTGTTTACTGTACAAATCATTTCTAGCCTAGACTACCATCCATGGCACTATTCTACTTGCATTCTCTCTATAGTCAAATAACTCGTGCCTATACCATAGCACACAATGCGCGCTAACAGAGCAGACGCATTGTCTCTTTTAACAACTGCAAAACAATTACACATTGTAGCGCATTCCTGCCTACAATGCAACCAAAGGTGTCTGTGTCTAGGTAGCATCCTTCATGGATGTCTCCTTTCCCTATTATGGCGTGCTAAGGTTCCTGGGATCACTACCACCCCACCTTACGCCTTAGTGCATTGCTGTACCGCACAAAAATGTCACCTGATAAGAATTTTCATAATCCATCATAGATTAAGAAGGAAATGAAGAAAGGCTGACTCAATTTTCCTGGGTACTTCCACAAGTGCCTTTTTATCCCACGTTGTGCTCGGGTACACAAAGAGGGGTAAACGACACCCGGTCATACCTATGGCTTCATAGTTTAAAGTAACCTGCCTCTGATACCAAGTTTGTCATGACCCCCTACCGGACGTCCGTGACCGGCACGAGAGGTAGGATTTCTCCTATCCCGTAAGCCTTTAATCCTTGATTGACATTCTTATAATGCATAACTACCCATTTCTAATACAAACAATATATAGTATATAGGTCATCTTATCCGGTGACCTAAGTAGCACGCAATCCACGGCTCGCTCAACGCGCTTCAGTCTATACAATACACATAATCAATCACACGTACATATAATATACATATTGATCACGCGCTTAAGGGCGGGTGATCTATCATATTCACACGCAGAATCCTGTATACAGTCAAGCATATATATTCAATCACACACCTGCATAAAATATACATATTGATCACAACGCCTCAATGGTGACCTATCCTATTCACATGCGGAAGCTGTATTTTCATACCATCAAGTATTCAGTCACATATATAAATTACATATTGACCACAAGCTCAGTGCGTGGATCTATCCTATTCACATGCAGAAGTCACATTCTATATATATATATATATCTATATATATACACATGATATTCAGATATAATAAATATCCCCAACAACAAGACCAATCTTTAATCTGTATGAAGCCGACAATTCTAGAGGTGGACACATATATGCAGATAGCAATTGTACAAAAAATGCTATACCAAAAATCATACATATATACCTGGTCAAAATACATATAGCAGTATACCCACGCGAACAATGCGTGCGGTCTTTAAGTCTGTCGCCTCCCTGGGATGAAGTGGAAGCGCTTTTGATGCCTATACCACCTATGTCGTAAATGTAATGGAGTGAGTCAAACAGACCAGTGAGAGGCTTTCTCATCCCTGGTGTAGTAGCGGGTACCACTACACTGGGGAAGAGGAGCCAATCACAAACACATACGCACAAACGGATTAAGTTTTCATATATTAAGGTGGTCAGGCAATGTGCTTATATCATACAATAAAGAATTTAAAGCATGGATTTACATAAATTTAAATTCACACATACATCATATCATGATTTAAATATAATTCCATGTGGTCCTCTGTATTCAAGTAATCATAATCATAAACTGGCCCGAAGGAAATATCTCGTTAGGAGAGAATCTGGCCGAAGGCAATATCCGTTAGGAGGGAATCTGGCCCGAAGGCAATATCTCATGTGAGCAATATGGGAACTTAGTTGATCATCTAGGAACCCCTGGTCCCAAGATTTTACTTGGAACAATAGTCTGACCCCAAGACTTCACTTGGAGCAACAGCCGGCGACTCATCTGACCTCGGTTACCCAAGGCAATAGCCACAATGTGGTGTACTATACACTTTGTATTTCTGTGGGTTGACTCAAGACAAACGACTCAATCTACCGGACTATCCATGATCGACTCGGTTTCCAGGTTGTACCATAATGACCCCTATGGACCACGGCTTATCATTTTCTTCTTCTTAGGCAAACTAAATTCCCAAGTGGTTTTCTAATTCGGAAGCTCTCGGTTTTAAAAACAAGTCACCTATTCATCTCCTTTAAGAAGTTAAACACAACACCCTTTCAGGTGATCAACATGAGGTTGGTTTATAATATCACAAGACTCTCACAAATAAAGTTGACTCGATCCTACCCCCGATATCATTTAGGTCACGAGGACTTCTTCCATATAAGGCTCCTTGAGCCACCATGTTTACAGTTCACATATACACATACAGCAAGTTATCACATATATTACAATTAGGAAAACAATAGCATTATCTATTATAAAATTCCTACAAGTAGGCAAGAAGGCAAACCATATATCCATATCCGCAGTCAACCCTATAGGACAAGGAAGGAAAGCCCTCACCTGGTTGGCCCCTCGGATCGGCTCTCGGTCGTGCGCGAAGGTCCGTCACTGTATGGTGCCCTATACACATATATGAGAGATTCAGAAGCTTGAAAATTCAACCACTATCGTGTACATGCAACGCTAGTGCTCATGTTCTCTCTAATTTAATTTCATAGACTAGTTGTTGGCTTGGAAATGCCCTCAACTAGTTTTAGGACACTTAGCATGCTTCTATTCGTGTCAACTCTTTTAATCACACTATTCGGAAGCTTTGACTTAGGAATGCAAGGTTACCCAATTCCCTATGTGTCCATATGAACTTCCATTACCAAGTCTTGAATTTAGGCTCAAGAGAATCATAAATCCCACTTGTCCAAGATTCTACTTACCAAAATAGCCTTAAACATTTACCTACATGAATACACATACCCGAATACGCGTAAAATTAGAAAATTGTCTCTTTTTCCCTCGTGTTGGGTTCCGGTGAGACGGTGAGTACTCGGGTTTTAATCCCTCGACTATTTCCAGCATTTATAACACTTATACTACTCCAATCGAAGCCTAAACATGCATCAAATTATCAATTTCGAATTTACAGCAATTTCCTAACCCAATTTTTCCTAATTTCCATACCCGGTCAAATTCCTACGGTTTAACTTCGATTCTAAACCTCAATAAGCTTTCAATAATATCCACTAAGCTCAATTTAACCTCGGAATGCCCCGATTGGAAGTATTTGATGAATTCCTAAAATACCCAAAATTGGAGAAATTGGGGTTTTGAGAGTTTGGGCCTTTCTTACTTGATTTCAATCGGTTAGAAAGCTTGACGGTGATGAAAGATGAGGTCCGGTCACCTTCTCCGGCACCGGAATGTCTTCTCCGGCGAAAATCCGGCCCAAAACCACCGTGCTCCACCTTCTCCCTCTCCTTCTCGGTTTTTTTTCTCAGCTTTGTTCGTTTATTTTGCTTCTGTTTCACGTGCAGCTTCTCCTTATTATTTTTGTTGTGTGAGTGTGTTGCTTTATTATATATATATATATATATATATATAATATATATATATATATATATATATATATATTATTGAAAATGTATTTATATGTTATATCTCTTTTTTTTTTAGGTCCTAAAAAGAATACTTAGATTTCCTATTTTTCTCCCCTTAATTTTATTTTATCTTTAATTTAATTTATTTTTCTTTCTGAAAGAAAAATAAATTTAATAAAAATGAAAATAATCCAATCTAAATATCTCGGATATTACAGGAATGCCCCGATTGAAAGTATTTGAAGAATTCCTAAAATACCCAAAATTGGAGAAATTGGGGTTTTGAAAGATTGGGGCTTTCATACCTTGATTCAAACGGATGGGGATTTGGTGGTGATGAAAGACGGACTCCGGTGGCCCTCACCGGCGGCGGAAAGCAATTTCCGGCAAGATTCCGTCGTGCTCTTGCCTCCTCTCCCTTTCTTGATGCTTCACGCTGGTCCTTTGTGCTTCACGTTTTGGTTGTGCGTTTTCTCGCTAGCTTCTGCCTTTTGCTCTTTTTCTTCTTTGTAAATGTGTATTAGTGAATTGGTGGGGTCACATATTTACATATTGTGTACTAGAGGCTTCGCATGCACCTTCGTGCATGCATTCTATCATTAATTTTTTAAAATATAATTATTATATTTTAAAATAATATATTTCATAGTTTTTAAAATTTTAAATTAGAATTATTATCATAATTAATTAGAATTAAATGATGGGAAGTTATTTACTTTCCCACATTTTTAGTAACAACCATCATATATGTTTTTTCTCCTCCCACACTACCTTCCATTATTATTTTATAATCTCAACTTCCTCACTTACATTTGCTCCAATCATATTTTTTGTTATTTTTTAATTAAAAATATGGCTATTTTGTGACCCCAATGACCAGAAAGGGTCCATATTAATATAGATATATATATATATATATTATTATATGTATGAAAAAGAAGATGGGGGTCACGGTTTGGCCCCCCATTATTTTAATATATATATATATATATATATTATCTCTAATATATAATATTTTATTTTTTATTTTTTTGCCCAGAATATATATATATATATATATATATATATTTTTTTTTTTTTGAAAAATTTATTTACATGTTATATCCTCTTTTTTTTTTACGTCCTAGAAAAATTATAAATATCTCATTTCTTCCCTCCATTTTATTTTAATTTATTTTTTTACTCTTTAACTTTTTAATTTAATTTATTTTTCTTTCTGAAAGAAAAATAAATTTAATAATGAGAATAATTAAATCCTAATATCTCGGATATTACATATCAAGTTTTCGAAATACTCATCGGCGAAAACTGATTAAAGAAGAAAAATGAATATCAAGTTTTCAGAACACTCATCGGCGAAAACTAATTGAATAAAGAAAAATGAATATCAAGTTTTCGAAACACTCATCGGTGAAAACTAATTAAATAAAGAAAAATGAATATCAAGTTTTCGAAACACTCATCGGCAAAAATTGATTAAAAAAAGAAAAATGAATATCAAGTTTTCGAAACACTCATCGGCGAAAAATGATTAAAAAAGGAAAATGAATAACAAGTTTTCGAAACACTCATCGGCGAAAAATGATTAAAAAAGGAAAATGAATAACAAGTTTTCGAAACACTCATCGGCGAAAACTGATTAATAAATGAAAAATGAATATCAAGTTTTCGAAACACTCATCGGCGAAAACTGATTAAAAAAACGAAAAATGGCTATCAAATTTTCAAAACACTCATCGGCAAAACTGATTAAAAAAAAAGAAAAATGAATATCAAGTTTTCGAAACACTCATCGACGAAAATTGATTAAAAAAAAAATAAAAAGAATATCAAGTTTTCAGAACACTCATCGGCGAAAACTGATTGAAAAAAGAAAAATGAATATCAAGTTTTCGAAAACACTCATCAACGAAAACTGATTAAAAAATAAAAATGAATATAAATTTTCGAAACACTCATCGGCGAAAACTGATTAAAAATAGAAATAGAATATCAAGTTTTCGAAACACTCATCGGCGAAAATTGATTAAAAAAGTAAAATGAATATCAAGTTTTCCAAACACTCATCGACGAAAACTGATTAAAAAAATATAAATGAATATCAAGTTTTCAGAACACTCATCACGAAAATTGATTAAAAAAAGAAAAATGAATATCAAGATTTCGAAAACACTCATCGGCGAAAATTGATTAAAAAATAAAAATGAATATAAAGTTTTCGAAACACTCATCGGCGAAAACTAATTAAAAATAGAAAAAAATATCAGTTTTCGAAACACTCATCGGCGAAAACTAATCAAAAAAGTAAATGAATATCAAGTTTTCGAAACACTCATCGGCGAAAACTGATTAAAAAAAAGAAAAATGAATATCAAGTTTTCGAAACATTCATCGACGAAAAGTGATTAAAAAAATAAAAAAGAATATCAAGTTTTCAGAACACCCATCGGCGAAAACTGATTAAAAAGAAAAATGAATATCATGTTTTCGAAAACACTCATCGGCGAAACTGATTAAAAAAACAAATGAATATCAAGTTTCGAACACTCATCGGCGAAAACTGATTAAAAAAATTAAAAATGATATCAAGTTTTCGAAACACTCATCGGCGAAAACTGATTAAAAAAGGAAAATGAATATTAAATTTTCGAAACACTGATCGGCGAAAACTGATTAAAAAAAGAAAAATGAATATCAAGTTTTCGAAACACTAATCGGCGAAAACTGATCAAAAAAAAAAAATCAATATCAAGTTTTTGAAACACTCATCGGCGAAAATGATTAAAAAAGAAAAAATCAAGTATAGTTAAAACTGATTAAAAAACGAAAAATGACTATCAAGTTTTCGAAACACTCATCGGCGAAAGCTGATAAAAAAAAGAAAAAATAATATCAAGTTTTGGAACACACATCGGCGAAAACTGATTAAAAAAAGAAAAAAGAATATCAAGTTTTCAGAACACTCATCGGCAAAAATTGATTAAAAAAGAAAATGAATATCAAGTTTTCGAAACACTCATCGGTGAAAACTAATTAAATAATGAAAAATGAATATCACATTTTCGAAACACTCATCGGCGAAAACTAATTAAGAAAAAGAAAAATGAATATCAATTTTTTGAAATACTCATCAACGAAAACTATTTAAAAGAAAGAAAAATGAATATTACGTTTTCGAAACACTAATCGCGAAAACTGATTAAAAAACGAAAAATGACTATCAAGTTTTCGAAACACTCATGGCGAAAAAAGATTAAAAAATGAAAAATGGCTGTCAAGTTTTCGAAACACTCATCGACGAAAACTGATTAAAAAAAAAAAAATGAATATAAAGTTTTTGAAACACTCATCGGCGAAAACTGATTAAAAAAGGAAAATGACTATCAAGTTTTCGAAACACTTATCGGCGAAAACTGATTAAAAAAAGGAAAATGAATATCAAGTTTTCGAAACACTCATCGACGAAAATTGATTAAAAAAATATAAATAAATATCAAGTTTTCGAAACACTGATCGTGAAAACTGATTAAAAAAAGAAAAATGAATATCAAGTTTCGAAACACTCATCGGCGAAAACTGATTAAAAAAAGAAAAATGAATATCAAGTTTTCAGAACGCTCAACGGCGAAAACTGATTAAAAAAGAACAATGAATATCAAGTTTTCGAACACTTATCGGTGAAAACTAATTAAATAAAAATAATAATTATCACGTTTTCGAAACACTTATCGGCGAAAACTGATTAAGAAAAAGAAAAATGAATATCAAGTTTTCGAAACACTCATCGATGAAAACTATTTAAAAAAGAAAAAGAAAAATGAATATTTTGTTTTCGAAACACTCATCGGCGAAAACTTATTAAAAATCGAAAAATAACTATCAAGTTTTTGAAACACTCATCGGCGAAAACTGATTAAATAAAAGAAGAATTAATATCAAGTTTTCGAATACTTATCGATGAAAACTTATTAAAAAAAAAAATGAATATCAAGTTTTCGAAATACTCATCGGCGAAAACTGATAAAAAACAAGAAAATGAATCTCAAGATTACGAAACACTCATCGGCGAAAATTGATTAAAAGAAAAATGAATCTCAAGTTTCAAAACGCTCATCGGCGAAAACTAATAAAAAAATA
Source organism: Senna tora (assembly GCA_014851425.1). Lineage (NCBI taxonomy): Eukaryota > Viridiplantae > Streptophyta > Magnoliopsida > Fabales > Fabaceae > Senna > Senna tora. Next base: position 29,548,886 of record CM026267.1, read on the forward strand.
AAAATGAATGTCAAGTTTTCGAAACACTCATCGGCAAAAACTAATTAAAAAAATAAAAATAAATATCAATTTTCGAAACACTTATTGGCGAAAACTGATTAAAAAAAGAAAATAAATATCAAGTTTTGAAACACTCTTCGGCGAAAACTGATTAAAAAAATAAAATGAAATAAAGTTTTCGAAACACTCATCGACGAAAATTGATTAAAAAAAGAAAAATAAATATCAAGTTTTCGAAACACTCATCAGCGAAAATGATTAAAAAAATCAAGTTTTTGAAACACTAATTTGCGAAAAATGATTAAAAGAAAAAAATGAATATCAAGTTCTCGAAATACAGATCAGTTAAAACTTATTAAAAACGAAAAATGACTATCAAGTTTTCGAAACACTTATCGACGAAAATTAATTAAAAAAAAATGAATATCAAGTTTTCGAAACACTCATCGACGAAAACTGATTAAAAAAAATAAAAATGAATATCGAGTTTTAGAACACTCATCGGCGAAAACAGGTTAAAAAGGAAAATGAATATCAAGTTTTCGAAACACTCATCGGCGAAAACTAATTAAATAAAGAAAAATGATATCACGTTTTCGAAACACTTATCGAAGAAAATTGATTAAAAAGAAAATGAATGTCAAGTATTGGAACACTCATCGGTGAAATTGATTAGAAAAAAAAATGATATGAAGTTTTCGAAACACTCATCGGTGAAAAATGATTAAAAAAAGAAAAATGAATACAAGTTTTCAAAATCTCATGGGCGAAAACTGATTAAAAAAAAAAAAAATGAATATCAAGTTTTCAGAACACTCATCGGCGAAAACTGATTAAAAAAAGAAAATAAATATCAAGTTTTCGAAACACTCATCGTGAAAACTATTAAATAAAGAAATATGAATATCACGTTTTCGAAACACTAATCGACGAAAACTGGTTAAGAAAAAGAAAAATGAGTATCAAGTTTTCGAAACACTTATCGGCGAAAACTATTTAAAAGAAAGAAAAATGAATATTTCGTTTTCGAAACGCTCATCGGCGAAAACTGATTAAAAACGAAAAATGACTATCAAGTTTTCGAAACACTCATCGGCGAAACTGATTAAAAAAAAAAAAATTAAGTTTGGAAAACACACATCGGCGAAAACTGATTAAAAAAAAGAAAATGAATATCAAGTTTTTAGAACACTCCTCCGTGAAAACTGATTAAAAAAAGAAAAATGAGTATCAAGTTTTCGAAAACACTCATCGGCAAAAACTGATTAAAAAAAATAAAAATGAATATAAAGTTTTCGAAACACTCATCGGCAAAATTGATTAAAAAAAGTAAATGAATATCAAGTTTTCGAAACACTCATCGGCGAGAACTGATTAAAAAAAGAAAAATGAATATCAAGTTTTCGAAACACTCATCGACAAAACTGATTAAAAAAATAAAAATGAATATGAAGTTTTTCGAAACACTCATCGACGAAAACTGATTAAAAAATAGAAAAAGAATATCAAGTTTTCGAAACACTAGCTCATCGGCGAAAATTGGTTAAAAAATGTAAAATGAATATCAATGTCACGACCCCAAATCGGGTGTACGTGACCGGCACGGTAATAGATTTTTACCTCTAAACCCGTAAGCCTTATCCTGTAAAAATGACTATAAATACCCTGTTGTACAGTCAATATATATATATCAGTGGCCACACCTCACTGGTGGCCTAATGAACCTGCAATCCGCGTTCGCTCAATACCGCTTCAGCTCAATCTAGTGTATATATATTTATCAGCACTCATAATGTAATATAATATCATATTAACCGTACGTCTCAATACGTACGATCTATCCTATTCACATGCAGCAAGCACACATAATATATATCCATATCATATTGACCGTGACGCCTCAATGCGTACGATCTATCCTATTCACATGCAAAAGTTTATATACTCAAACATATATCCTAGTTTATCCCCAACTGGACCCTATATTTAAGTACATGTGAAGACGACAATTCTAGAGTAGGTACATATCAAAAGCTGTAAATATATATATACAACTCTTACAACTTTAAATATGTACAACAGAGAAATCAAAATAACCAAAGGAGTCCACCCACGCGAACAAGAACGTAAGGATGGTCTGATGTCCGTGTCACTGTCCGACGTCGATGCCTGCCCGATCCCTGTATCTGAAACATTGAAGTAGAGGGAGTGAGTCAGACAGACTCAATGAGAGGCTTCCCATTGATCTGTTTAGAGGACCGTGACCGGCATAGACACAGGGAATATCCCTGTACCTGTAAGCCTTATCACCTAATTGACAGAATAGCTATTATTGAAAAATACATTCACATGCATTATAATACCGTGGCTACACTGAAATGGTGGCCTATCCTAGGCAAGTGAATCCACGGCCAGTGCCGCTTCAGGATATAGATGTAGGAAACACACATAATGTATATAACCTGTGTACTGGCTACACATCCGAAGATGCTGCCTATCTTATTCACATGCAACAGATATAAGTATATATATGTATATTTTGAAAACAAACTTTCCCTGTATCGCAGTATAATAAATCCTGATCTTTAAGGTGTGTGAAGCTGACAGTTCTAGATTTAGTAATACAATCTAATTGGGTACGTCTACCCTTAACTTTATGATACAACATAAAGTAAATTAAATTACAATTACACTTTATTCACTCACATGAACAAGTTGTGGGTCTTGGAAGGTGTTGCTCAACCCTCATTCCACCGAAACTTCTTCCACCTGTACTTAACCTGTCTCTGTGTAGTAAAAATGAGGTGTGAGTCTAAACCACGCGACTCAGTGAGGACTCTCCCATCCCCGGCGCAAGGTGGGTACCATAGCACTGGGTTTGGGAGTCATACACAACCACATGCAAAAACAACTAGTTACTATTAGTTAGAATACATTCTTGGCGACCACACAACAACAAATATTTCACCCAACCACTCACATGCATTTAACAGATACAAGCATGCATCAGTTTAATTCACATCATCACTCAACAAGTAAACATATAACATATAATGCCGCTTTTACTTACCGGTCTTCTCACGTTCAACATGTTTGAATCAACCAAGACGTTGTGGTGACGTAATCCTGTACGTCACTACTACGCTGCACAATCAGCAATCATATGCAAACACAGACAAGTTGTACCTACACACAGATACTACAGCATACATCTACTTAATCTCCCCCACTCTAGGGTATCTACTAGCCACTACGTGGCTTTTCTACTTCAAACCCGCGCACTCGGGTTACTGGCCACCACGTGGCAAACCATACTTAACCCATTCACTTGGGTACTGGTCACCTCGTGACAATTCTGTTAATCAAACAATGCTTAACCCATTCACTTGGGTACTAGTCACCTCGTGATAATTCTGTTAATCAAACACATCAACATCTATGTAATATCCAGATGTTAATTTTTACTATTATCATCATTATTAATTTATTTTCTTTGAGAAAGAAAAATAAATTAAATTAAGAGGTTGAAATAATAAGAAGAAAAAAAATGGGGAAAATATATTAATTTTTCTGGACGTAAATGAAAATGAAAAATTGAAGAAGGGAAAGAAATGAGATTTTTAAAATTTATTCCAGGACCTAAAAGAAAAAGAGGATATAACAAGTAAATAAGTTTATTATATATAATATATATATAAAAAAATATAATATATATAAACTAATAAAAAATAATATAATATATATATATTAAAATAATGGGGGGCCAAACCGTGACCCCCATCCCATTTACACATACACACATAATAATAAAAACAAGAGGTAGAAAGCACAAAAGAAAACAAAACAGCAAAACGCATACACCCCATTCCAATTCATTAAAACACACACACAAGAATAAAAGAATTAAAAGAGCAGAAGCAGCACAAAGCGTGAACGCACGAGCAAGAGAGAGGAGAGCACGAGACGGAGGTTGGGCGTCGGAACCTCCGCCGGAAGTCACACTCCGACGCCAGTGACGGTAACCGAAGCTCCCTTTCAACACCCACAAGCTCCCCATCCGATTGAATCAAGGTATGGAAGCCCCAATCCTTCAAATTTCAATTACTCCAATTTTGGGTATTTTAGGAATTCATCAAATACTTCCAATCCGGGCATTCCGGGTTTAATTTGAGCTTAGTGGGTATTATTGAATGCTTGGGGAGGTTCATAATCGAAGTTAAACCGTAGGAATTTGAACGGGTACGGAAATTAGGAAAGTAGTTAGAAAATTTCTATAAATTGAATTTTGCTGGTTTGATGCATGTTTAGGCTAGGATTGGAGTAGTATAAGTGTTATAAATTGCTGGAAACATACTAGGGAATAAAGCCCGGGTATTTACTGTAATATCCGAGATATTAAATTTTATTATTATCATTATTACTAATTTATTTTTCATTGGAAAAAAATAAATTAAATTAAGAGGTTGAAATACAAGAAGAAGAAAAAAATGAGAAAAATATATTAATTTTTCTGGACTTAAATGAAAAGGAAAAATTGAAGAGGGGAAAGAAATGAAATTTTTTAAAATTTAATTTAGGACTAAAATGAAAGTGTGATTAACAAGCATGAGGGAAAAAGATGATATATATACTAAATAAATATATATATATATATATATATATATATATATAATATGTAAGTAAAAAGTAAAAAACACACACCCCATTCCATCCAGCAACACGCAAGGCAGAGAAAAAAAATGAAAGCAAAACGTGAAGCAAGAGCAAAACGCGAGGAGCAAACCGGAAAGGAGAGGGAGGAAGAGCCCGACGTTCTCTGGCCGGAAACTCGCCGGAAAACTCCGTCTCTTCATCGGGGAAGGTGGCTGGGAGTCTCCTTTACTCCATATCATCCTTCTAACCGATTGAATCGAGGTGAGAAGTCCCGAAACTCTCAAACCCCAATTTTATCAATTTTAGGGATTTTTGGAAAATCCCCATTTGATTCAATTTGAGTATTCTGGGACCTAAATTGAAGTATTTGAATGTTATGAAGTGAGTTGGAAGCTTAGGAATCGGAACCAATTTGATGGAAATTGTCCGGGTTGGAAAATTGTAGGAAAATGGGGTTGGAATTGTTTTAATGGGGTTGTGGACTGATTTGGTATGCAATAATAGGTTGAATTGTAATTATATAATTGTTAAAATTATTGGAATGTACGAGAGATTAAAACCCGAGTAATCACCGTCTCAACCGGAACCCAATTCGGGGAAGAAGAGACAATTTTCCAATTTTAAGCGTATCCGTTTATGTGTATTCATATGTAAGTAAGTGTTGAAAATTATTTCGGTAAATGGAAATTTTGGACAAGTAGGATTTATGACTCTCTTGAGCCATAAATTCAAGACTTGGTTAATGGAAATTACATATGGACACATAGAGGTGGAATTGGGTAAATTTGCATTCCCAAATCAAGGTTTCCAAATAGTTCAAATAGTGTGAATAAGCAAGTTGGACACGCATAGCATGCTAGATGTTCTGAAAACTAGTTGAGGGCATTCCAAGCCAACAACTAGTCTACGGAATTAATTAGAGAGAACATGAGCATTAGTATGACATGTACACGATAGTGGTTAAATTTCAAGTTTCTAAATTTCTCAAGTATATGTGTATGGGCACCATACATTGAGTAGAGCTTCGGGCACACCGAGAGCCGATCAGAGGGGCCAACCAGGTGAGGAGCTTTCCCATCCTTGCCCTATAGGGTTGATTGCGGATGTGGATACATGGTTTGCCTTCTTGCCTACTTGTAGGAATCATATGATAGATAACATGCTATTGTTATTCCTAAATTATGATATATGTGATAACGTGCTATATGTGTATATGTGAGCGGCAAAAGCTATGGTGGCTCGATGAGCCTTATATGGAAAAGAGGCCCTCAGAACCCTATATGATATCGGGGTAGGATCGAGTCAATTTTTTATATGTGAGGGTCCTATGGTACTAGAAACCAACCTCATTGATTATTATTGAAAAGTATATTTGTGTATAGAAATTTTTTTAAAAGCAAATGAACATAGGTGAGTTTGTTTTAATTTGAGAGATTTCGAATTAGAAAAATGGGGAAATTTAGATTTATCTAAGAAGAAGTAAAATGAATAAGTAGTGGTCCATAGAGGTCATTTATGGTACAACGCGTGAATTGAGTCTACCACGAATAGTCCGGGTAGATCGAGTCTGTTATCCTGAATCAGATACACAGGAATACAAGGTATATGAGTACACCACATTGTGGCTATTGCCTTGGTTAAACCGAGGTCAGATGAGTCGCCGGCTATGCTCCAAGTGGAGTCTTGGGGCCAGACTAATGTTCCAAGTAAAGTCTTGGGGCCGGGGGTTCCTAGAATGATCAACTAGGTTCCTAAACTGCTCACGTGAGATATGCCTTCGGGCCAGCTTATGATTATAGTAGTTATTTGAACATGGATATCCACATGGAGATATATGTTAAATTATGATATGATGTATGTATTTTAAACGTATGTAAAACCATGCTTTAAATTTTATATTGTGAATATGATATATGCTAGTTGCGTGACCACTTAACATATGGAAATTTAAATATGTTATATGCGTATGTGATTGTGATTGGCTCCCTTCCCCCAGTTGTAGTGGTACCCGCTACTACACCAGGGATGGGAGAGCCTCTCACTGAGTCCGTTTGACTCACCCCAATGTTAAATGTTACAGACACAGGTGGTATAGGCATCGGGAGCGCGTCCACTTCTTCTCAGGGAGGCGGACAGATTTAAAGACCACACGCATTGTTCGCATGGGTAGTATTTATATATGTATTTTGTCAGGATATATATGTATATAAATCAATTGATATAGCATCGTTTATGTACAATTGCTATATATATGTGTATATGTCACACTCTAGAATTGTCGGCATCATACTAATTAAAGTTAGGTCTTGGTATTGGGAAATTAGCCTATGTTATAGCGTATATCATGTAAACGTATATATGACTTCCGCATGCGACTAGGATAGATCACCCGCCTTGAGGCGCGTGATCAATATGTAAATTATATATATGTGTGGCTGAATACCTGATTGTATGAAAATATGGCTTCCGCATGTGAATAGGATAGATCACACGCATTGAGGCGGGTGATCAATATGTAAACTATATGCAAGCGTGTGATTGAATATATGTATGACTGTACACAGGATTTCTGCATGTGAATAGGATAGATCACCCGCCCTGAAGCATGTGATCAATATGTATACTATATGTACGTGTGATTATGTGTATATGTATAGACTAAAGCGGCGTTGAGCGAGCCGTGGGTTGCACGCTACTTAGGTCACCAGATATGGATGGCCATAAATACTATATATTGTTTGTATTAGAAATGGGTAGTTATGCATATATGAAAATGTCAATCAGGGATTAGAGGCTTACGAGATAGGGAAAATCCTACCTCCGTGCCAATCACAGACGTCCGATAAGGGGTCGTGACATTTACCTTTTCAATCGGAACCCAATCCGGTGAAAAAGAGGTGAAATACTAAGCCACTGTGTCGTAAGGAGCTGTGCGGTAGGTTGGACACCTTGGTCTAGTCCGTGGTGGACACCTAAGACCCGCTAAATTGGTCCCAAGGCTTTAATTATACCCAATTATTTTTATATATAATTAAAGAGGTAGTAATTAAGCTTTTACTCGGCGAATAAGGGAGACGGTGGGATGAGTAAGCTAGAGCCTCTTTTGAACCGTGAATTTAATTCTTTTATTAGTTAAATACCCATATGAACACATGAAGGGAAATTTAGACAAGTGGAAATCTCTAACTTAAGCAATTAGAGGTTCTAAATGGCTCGAAAGGGTGAAAGTCGAATATGGGGCATTCTGGACTTTCAGAAAGAGCAAATAATGACGTAACGAACTAAATAATTAGTTCTTGGAAAATAGCTAGAGGGTGCATAAGCATTAGCATGACACGTGCATGGTTGATGCTTAGTTACATGTTCTAAATTTCTTAAATATATGTGTATAGGGCACCACAGGGTAATTGGAGTTTCAGGCACTCCGAGGACTGATCAGGAGGGCCAACGAGGTGAGGGGCTCTCCCATCCTTGCCCCACAGGTTGGATGACTACGTGGAAAATGTGGTTTGCTCTATTTTGTGCAAATTGACATATGGAATATATTTATATGAATAAATTTGTGTTACGCGTGTATGATTTGCAAGTGAGTAGTCAACGTGCAATAGTATATGTGTTTATATGATTAATCACAAGGTGTATATGTGCTATAGTGGCTCACCGAGCCTTATATGATACCGTGGGTAGGACTGAGTCGGAATTTCATATGTGAGGGTTCATTAATATTAGAAACCCATTTAAATTGATCATCGTGCAAATGTTTTGACCGTATGGTACATTGAGGAAAATGAACCTAGGTTGTTAACTGTGAGTGAGAGTGATGCATAATTGAAAAGGGGGAAACTAGGCCTAACTAGTAATCACGTATAATATTCAACTAGTTCTCATATGGCCTCTTTCAAGGTTAAATATGTTAGTGGAGTTTGTTTAGGTTGTCCGGGTAGATCGAGTCAGTCATCCTGATCGAACAGACAGGATTATGACGTCAGCAAGTATGTCACATAGTGGCCATTACCTTGGTTAGAACTGAGGTCAAACAAGTTGCCGGCTATTACTCTAAGCGTGCCTTGGAGTCAGAAAGTTCCTAGTTTGATCAACTAGGTTCGAATAAGACATTGCCTTCGGGCCAGTATTTCCCTTAGCGTAACGCGGGAGACAGAAAGTGAATGCCTTCGGGCCAGTATTTCTCTTAGCGTAATGCAGGAGACAGAAAGTGAATGCCTACGAGCATAACTATGTATGACTTACAAAAAGATATGATATATGTTTATGATTGGTTTACATGCGGATTAATAAACATGTTAGGAGCATGAATTAGGATTTTTAATTGTGAATATGATATATTGATTGCCTGATCATATTAAAGGTCACAATATAAATCCGTTTCATGCGCATGTGGTTGTGGTTGCTCCCTTCCCCCTGTAGTGGTACCCGCTGCTACGCCATGGATGTGGGAGCTTCTCACTGAGTCTGTTCGACTCACCCCCTGTTTATATGTTTCAGATACAGGTGGTTCAGGAGTCGGAAACGCGTCCACTTCTTCTCAAGGAGGCGGACAGATCTGAGGACCATACGCTTAGTCCGCGTCAATAGTTATTTTGATTACGTACATATGTTGTGATGTATATGTATATGAATCCTTTTTGGGCGTAGCGTTTGTACAGATACAACTGCATATATATATACGTCCTATTCTAGCATTGTCGGCTTCATATAGATTAAAGTTAGGTCTTGGTGTTGGGACTTTAGGCTATGATATAGCGTATATCATGTATATGTATATATGACTTCCGCCTGCGACTAGGATAGATCACGTCTTGAGTGTGATCAATATGTAAATTATTATATGTGTGACTGAATACCTGATTGTATGAAAATATGGCTTCTGCATGTGAATAGGATAGATCACATGCATTGAGGCGTGTGATCAATATGTAAACTATATGCAGGTGTGTGATTGAATATACTTGACTGTATACAGGAATTCTGCATGTGAGTAGGATTATGTATAATATGTACGTGTGAGTGGTTATGTGTATATGTATAGACTGAAGCGGCGTTGAGCGAGTCGTGGATTGCATGCTACTTAGGTCACCGGATATGGATGGCCATAAATATTATATATTGTTTGTATTAGCAATGGGTAGCTATGAACATGTAAAAATGTCAATCAGGGATTAGAGGCTTACGGGATAGGAGAAACCCTACTTCCCGTGCCGGTCACGGACATCCGATAGGGGGTCGTGACAATCGATCTATCAAACAACTGATCCGTAGCCACCAAGTGGCACGTCCTGACCCCTCACTGCGGGGCAATAGCTTGAGCCCACTCGTCCGTTACCCAACCAGGCCACATGGCGGGCATGGCACGACGTCTCGAAGCATGGCCACTGTCACACCCTGGACCAACTCCACAAGATGATTTCTCTTCTGCAAGATCAGGCTCACGGTTCACCCGTAGGTTCCTCCCGTGTCTCCTTATCTTGGTCTCATATACTAATAGGATTCTTTGTATCTTTCCCGAAGGATCAACAATTCCTCTCCTTATTAATATGAACAAGTATCCTCATCAGGATATAACTCATATACCCGTCCAGATGCACTCTCTGAGCCTCAAGCTATCGTCATAGCAATATAAAACCTTTTTGACCCTATTGCCAGGATAGGGCAATGACCATCGTCATGGTGATTATAAAACTGAGGTCTCAAGTGCCATCTGACGTTGTTCTAGTCGATGTCTCACATCGCTAGCATAACCAAATCCGAAACCCACCAATAACTCCTTTGCATGATTATAATCTATGTCACCGTCGTGACGAATTTTCAAACTAAAAGCTTAGTCCTTCCGTACAAGGATTCTTGCCACCGTCGTGGAAAAGATTCAATAAAATGCTCATCATGCCTCCGGAGTGTATGAGTTGGATTTGTAACACACCAATCATAGCAAACAATTATACTCTACTTCTATGTTTTCCTATCCAAGCTACTTTCCACAACCTATTTCTAGTTCTTTCATTCTTTTAGCATTCTATACCTCTAGCTAACACATACCAGACAAGCAGAGAATATACATACTCATGTAATCCACATAAGCATACAACCTTAGGAGCAGAGATGGAAGAACCCTCACCTTGGCCAACCTTCCATGCAATCCTCTCATGTAACTTTAGTCTCCTCGGAGTTCCTGTTGCACTCTATTGTGTGTCCGTGTTCCTATAAGAACATTTACTACATTAAGGTTATTACTTAGCTTAACTTGTTATTTATCTCTCCATTAGTCTCACGTGTAGTCCATGGTTGCCACAGAGTCAAGCTCTTGGTCTTATTGGACTTCTCTATCCCAACTTATGTGTATCCTTCCTCGGACACTTGACTTACTCGAATATAACACTCTACTTGAGTGTTTCACGTACTTGGATTTGAGTATTAGACATTTATCTCAATTGTATTCACATCTAAGGAAGCTTATCTAACTTGATTGGAAGGAATCCAAATTTTAGGAAGATCTAAGCATTTTGTTTCAACTTATGTTCTTACTCGGGTTCTAAGAAATCTAGTTTCTAAACCTCAATACACCTTTAATTCATCCTACTTAAGTCTTCCTAATAATTATGAAGGAATAAAATTACCATTTTAGAATTTGGGCATCATTGCTCCGCAAGTTTTCCTCCTTGAGAAACAAGAAAGTTTTCCTCCTTGAGAAACAAGAAGGTACCTAAAATAATTCTTGATGCTTGATAGCATATTTAGAATTTTTCTAGGGTGTTTAAGATTGAAAAGAATAGGTTTGGAGCCCTCAACATCACCCTTAAAGTGTATTTGGGCAACCCGAGTAGGGATCCGGTACGTTAACGTCAAGGTTCAACCTTAGTAACTTCGGGCCAGCTCTTTACGGGTCTTGTTCATAATATTTCAACCATATAGTTTTAATAATATAAATCCAAGCCTATATACTCAAATCCAAGCTCAATCCTAATTATCAACAATTTTCCCCAATTTGAAAATAATTATAATTTCAACCCCAAATCCTTCGAAATTCGAATTCGGCTAAACCCGAGGGTATAGTCTCGATTCTTACCCCAACTAAGTGTTCAAGAACACTTCCTAGGTCTCAATCTACCCTCGAACAATCCAATTGAAGGTGGATCGAAGAAATCCCTAAAAATGGAGAGATTGAGGGTTTCGAATGAAATTGGGGTTACCAACCTTTGATTCGATTGGTGGAAGGTGTAGGAGACGTTGTACCCGAGCTCTGGTGAGCTTTTTCGGCGTCGAACCGCTCTTCTCCGGCCGGTTTCCGGCGACGTTTCCTCCTTCCCCCTCTCCTTCCTCTTCTCTTCCATTCTTCCCCTCTCTCTTCCTCGGCTCCCTCTCTCTCTCTTTTTCTTCTTTCTTTCTCACGCCTTTCTCTCTTTCTTTCTCACTTTTTCTTTCTTTTTCTATATATATATATATATACCTACGTCAACCCCACTCCACTTAAATAATAATTATAATAAAAAAAATTAAAATAAAATAATTAATAATTAAATAATAAATAAATTAAAATAAAATTAATTAATTAATAATTAAATAAATAATAACTAATATGTATTTTTAATTTAGTTCTCACTCCTCTTTATTTTAGGTTTCTAATTTCGTAGGTCCTGAATTAATTTTGAAAAAAATATTTTACTCCTTTCTTTCATCTTTTATTTTACTTGAAATTTCAAAGAATTTTCTCGGGTATCACAATCTTGAAAAAACTTCCTTTCCGTTTCTTTTAACTTTCAGTTTTTTTATAATCTTTTTAAGGTTTTAATTCCTAGCCCCGGAATAAATCATTCTAAAATCCTCGAAATTTTAAATAACTCATTCTTTAATCCTTGAAATTTTTCCGGGGTATTATAGAAAACTTACTAAAAAAGAAAAATGAATAACTAGTTTTCGAAACACTGATCGACGAAAACTGATTAAAAAAATAAAAATCAATATAAAGTTTTCGAAACACTCATCGGCGAAAACTGATAAAAAAAGGTAAATGAATATCAAGTATTCGAAACACTGATCGGTGAAGACTAATATTAAAAAGAAAAATGAATATCAAGTTTTTGAAACACTGATCGGTGAAAACTGATTAAAAAAGAAAAATGAATATCAAGTTTTCAAAACACTCATCGGAGAAAAATGATTTAAAAAAGAAAAATGAATATCAAGTTTTCAAAACACTCATCGCCGAAAACTGATTAAAAAAAGTAAAATGAATATCAAGTTTTCAGAACACTCATCGGCGAAAACTGATTAAGAAAAAGAAAAATGAATATCAAGTTTTCGAAACACTTAACGACAAAAACTGATTAAAAAAAGAAAAATAACTATAAAGTTTTTGAAACACTCATCGGCGAAAACTGATTAAAAAAAAGAAAAATTAATATCAAGTTTTGGAAACACACATCGGCGAAAACTATTAAAAAAAAAAATGAATATCAAGTTTTCGAAACACTTATCAGCGAAAACTTAATAAAAAAAGAAAAAAGAATATCCAGTTTTCGAAACACTAATCGGCGAAAACTGATTAAAAAATAAAAATGAATATCAAGTTTTCGAAACACTTATCGGTGAAAACTAATTAAAAAAGAAAAATGAATATCATGTTTTCGAAACACTCATCGGCGAAAACTGATTAAGAAAAATATAAATGAATATCAAGTTTTCGAAACACTCATCGGCGAAAACTATTTCAAAAAACAAGAAAAATGAATATTACGTTTTCGAAACACTAATCGGCAAAAACTGATTAAGAAAAATATAAATGAATATCAAGTTTTCGAAACACTCATTGGCGAAAACTGATAAAAACAAGAAAATGAATATCAAGATTTCGAAACACTCATCGGCGAAAGCTGATTAAAAATGAAAAATGAATATCAAGTTTTCGAAACGCTCATCGGCGAAAACTAATTAAAAAAATAAAAATGAATATCAAGTTTTCGAAACACTCATCGGCGAAAACTAATTAAAAAAGAAAAATGAATATCAAGTTTTCGAAACACTTATTGGCGAAAACTGATTAAAATAAATAAATAAATATCAAGTTTTTGAAACACTCATCGGCGAAAACTGATTAAAAAAAAAAAATGAATATAAAGTTTTCGAAACAATTATTGACGAAAACTTATTAAAAAAAAAAAATGAATATAAAGTTTTCGAAACACTCATCGACGAAAACTGATTAAAAAATAAAAATGAATATCAAGTTTTCGAAACACTTATCGGCGAAAACTGATTAAAAAGAAAAATGAATATCAAGGTTTCAAAACACACATCGGTGAAGACTTATTAAAAAACGAAAAATGAATATCAAGTTTTCGAAACACTCATCGACGAAAACTGATTAAAAAAAAAAAATAAATATCAAGTTTTCAAACACTCATCGGCGAAAACTGATTAAAAAAGGAAAATGAATATCAAGTTTTCGAAACACCCATCGGTGAAAACTGATTAAAAAAAGAAAAATGAATATCAAGTTTTCGAAACACTTATCGGCGAAAACTGATTAAAAAAATGAATATCGAGTTTTCGAAACACTAATCGGCGAAAAATGATTAAAAATTAGAAAAAGACTATCAAATTTTTGATACACTTATAGGCGAAAACTGATTAAAAAAAAGAAAATAAATATGAAGTTTTCGAAGCACTCATCGACGAAAACTGATTAAAAAAAGAAAAATGAATATCAAGTTTTCGAAAACACTCATCGGCGAAAACTGATTAAAAAAAGAAAAATGAATATCAAGTTTTTAAAACACTCATCAGCGAAAACTGATTAAAAAAAGAAAAATGAATAACAAGTTTTCGAAACACTCATCGGTGAAAAAATTAAAAAAATAAAAATGAATATCAAGTTTTCGAAACACCATCGGTGAAAAATGATTAAACAAAGAAAAATGAATATCAAGTTTTCAAAACACTCATCTGCGAAAACTGATTAAAAAAAATAAGAAAAACGAATATCCATTTTCGAAACACTCATGAGCGAAAACTTACTAAAAAAGAAAAAAATATCCAGTTTTCGAAACACTGATCGATGAAAACTGATTAAAAAAATAAAATGAATATAAAGTTTTCGAAACACTCATCGGCGAAAACTGATTAAAAAAGGTAAATGAATATCAAGTATTCAAAACACTCATCGGTGAAGACTGATTTAAAAAAGAAAAATGAATATCAAGTTTTTGAAACACTGATCGGTGAAAACTGATTAAAAAAAAAGGTCAAATACCCATTTTGGTCCTCTATGTTTCACCCAAGTTTTAAATTGGTCCTTTATGTTTCAAAAATTTTATATTGGTCCTTCAGGTTTCATTCAAGTTCTATATTGCTCCTTTATGTTTTATTGAAGTTCTATATTGGTCCTTTATTTTTATTGAAGTTCTATATTGGTCCTTTATGTTTCATTGAAGTTTTATATTAGTCCTTTATATTTCATTAGAGTTTCATATTGGTCCTCTCAGCATGATTTTATTTTTGGCTTAAACGACGCCGTTTGGGTGTTTTTAGTGTGTCTAAGGCCACGTCAGCTATTTGATACACGTATAAGAGATTATGTGTCCACTTCGGCACGCCACGTCAGCAGTTAACCTAAGAAATTGACGGATTTGGACGGAAGGACCAATTTAGAACTTCTGGGAAAGGCTAAAGTACTATTTTGGTCCTCAATGTTTGCATGAAGTTTAATGTTGGTCCTCAATGTATCAAAAGTTTAAGGTTGGTCCTCAAAGTTTTTTTTTTTGGTCGATTTTGGTCCTCGAGCGTAACACTGTTAACTTTTTGCCGTTAAATGATGACGTGGCATGCTTATATGACACACCATCTCTCCTACATGTCGTATTTTAATGACGTGGCATGACAGATCACTGCCACGTCACCCCAGATGATGATGATAATGATGCTGATGAAGGAGAGAAGATGATGATATGGCAATTTGGGGTGACGTGGCAATGATGTGTCATGCCACGTCATTAAAATATGACATGTAGGAGAGATAGTGCCATAAAAGCATGCCATGTCATCATTTAACGGCAAAAAGTTAACGGTGTTACGCTCGAGGACCAAAATCGACAAAAAAAAACTTTGAGGACCAACATTAAACTTTTAAAACATTGAGCACCAAAATTAAACTTTATGCAAACATTGAGGACCAAAATAGACCTTTAGCCTCTGGGAAATATAAAGGACTAATTTAAAACTTCTGAAACATAAAGGACAAATTTGAAACTTGAGTGAAACATAGAGGACCAAAATGAACTTTTAACCAAAAAAGAAAATGAATATCAAGTTTTCGAAAACTCATCGGTGAAATATATTTTAAAAAGAAAAATGAATATCAAGTTTTGAAAACACTCATCGGCGAAAACTGATTAAAAAAAGAAAAATGAATATCAAGTTTTCAGAACACTCATCGGCGAAAACTGATAAAGAAAAAGAAAAATGATATCAAGTTTTCGAAACACTCAACGACGAAAACTGATTAAAAAACGAAAAATGACTATCAAGTTTTCGAAACACTCATCGGTGAAAACTGATTAAAAAAAGAAAACTTAATATCAAGTTTTGGAAACACAGATCTGCAAAAACTGATTAAAAAAAATGAATATAAAGTTTTCGAAACACATATCAGAGAAAATTTACTCAAAAAAGAAAAAAGAATATCCAGTTTTTGAAACACTAATCAGCGAAAACTGATTAAAAAAATAAAAATGAATATAAAGTTTTCGAAACACTTATCGGTGAAAACTTATTAAAAAAAAGAATATCAAGTTTTCGAAATACTCATCAGCGAAAACTGATAAAAAACAAAAAATGAATATCAAGATTTCGAAAGACTCATCGGCGAAAACTGATTAAAAAAAGAAAAATGAATATCAACTTTTTGAAACGCTCATCGGCGAAAACTAATTAAAAAAATAAACATGAATATCAAGTTTTCGAAACACTCATCGGCGAAAATTAATTAAAAAAAGAAAAATGAATATCAAGTTTTCGAAACACTTATTGGCGAAAACTGATTAAAAAAAAGAAAAATAATATCAAGTTTTTGAAACACTCATCGGCGAAAACTGATTAAAAAAATAAAAATGAATATAAAGTTTTCGAAACACTTATGGACGAAACTGATTAAAAAAAAGAAAATGAATATAAAGTTTTCGAAACACTTATCGACGAAAATTGATTAAAAAAAATAAAAATTAATATCAAGTTTTCGAAACACTTATCGGCGAAAATTGATTAAAAAAGGAAAATGAATATCAAGTTTTCGAAACACTCATCGTGAAGACTGATTAAAAAAAGAAAAATGAATATCAAGTTTTCGAAACACTCATCAGTGAAAACTG
This sequence comes from Senna tora, assembly GCA_014851425.1. Taxonomy (NCBI): domain Eukaryota; kingdom Viridiplantae; phylum Streptophyta; class Magnoliopsida; order Fabales; family Fabaceae; genus Senna; species Senna tora. Next base: position 29,565,913 of record CM026267.1, read on the forward strand.
ATTAAAAAAGGAAAATGAATATCAAGTTTTCGAAACACTCATCGGTGAAAACTGATCAAAAAAAGAAAAATGAATATCAACTTTTCGAAACACTTATCGGCGAAAACTGATTAAAAAAGAAAAATGAATAACAAGTTTTCGAAACACTCATCGGCGAAAAATGATTAAAAATTAGAAAAAGACTATCAAGTTTTCAAAACACTCATCGGCAAAAACTGATTAAAAAAAGAAAAATAAATATCATGTTTTCGAAGCACTCATCGACGAAAACTGATGAAAAAAAGAAAAATGAATATCAAGTTTTCAGAACACAAATCGGCGAAAACGGATCAAAAAAAGAAACATGAATACCAAGTTTTCGAATACACTCATCGGCGAAAACTGATTTAAAAAAGAAAAATGAATATCAAGTTTTCGAAACACTCATCCGCGAAAGCTTACTAAAAAGAGAAAAATCAATATCCAGTTTTCGAAACACTCACGACAAAACTGATTAAAAAAATAAAAATGAATATAAAGTTTTCGAAACACTGATCGGCTAAAACTGATTAAAAAAGGAAAATGAATATCAAGTACAAGAAACACTCATCGATGAAAACTGATTATAAAAAGGAAAATGAATATCAAGTTTTCGAAACACTAATCGGTGAAACATGATTAAAAAAAGAAAAATGAATATCAAGTTTTCAAAACACTCATCAGTGAAAACTAATTAAATAAACAAAAATGAATATCACGTTTTCGAAACACTCATCGGCGAAAACTGATTAAGAAAAAGAAAAATGAACATCAAGTTTTCGAAACACTTATCGGCGAAAACTATTTAAAAGAAAGAAAAATGAATATTACGTTTTCAAACAGTAATCGGCGAAAACTGATTAAAAAGCGAAAAATGACTATCTGTTTTCGAAACACTCATCGGCGAAAACTGATTAAAAAAAAAAATTAATATCAAGTTTTTAAATACATATCGGCGAAAACTGATTAAAAAAAAGAAAAATGAATATCAAGTTTTCAGAACACTCATCGGCGAAAACTGATTAAAAAAAAAAATGAAAATCAAGTTTTCGAAACACTCATCGGTGAAAACTAATTAAATAAAGAAAAATGAATATCACGTTTTCGAAACACTCATCGGCGAAAACTGGTTAAGAAACAAAAAAAGAAAATCAAGTTTTCGAAACACTCATCGGCGAAAACTATTTAAAAGAAAGAAAAATGAATATTACGTTTTCGACACACTCATCGGCGAAAACTGATTAAAAAACGAAAAATGACTATCAAGTTTTCGAAACACTCATCGGCGAAAACTGATTAAAAAAAAAGAAAATTAATATCAAGATTTCGAAACACATATCGGCGAAAAGATTAAAAAAAATGAATATCAAGTTTTCAGAATATTCATCTGCGAAACTGATTAAAAAAGACAAATGAATATTAAGTTTTCGAAAACACTCATCGGCGAAAACTGATTAAAAAAAGAAAAATAAATATCAAGTTTTCGAAACACTTATGAGCGAAAACTTACTAAAAAAAAAAATGAATATCCAGTTTTAGAAACACTCCTCGGCGAACACTGATTAAAAGAAATAAAAATATATAGTTTTCGAAACACTAATCAGCGAAAACTTATTAAAAATAGAAAAAGAATATCACGTTTTCAAACACTCATCGACAAAAACTGATTAAAAAAATGAATATCAAGTTTTCGAAACGCTCATCGGCGAAAACTAATTAAAAAATAAAAATGAATATCAAGTTTTCGAAACACTAATCGGCGAAAACTGATTAAAAAAGGAAAATGAATATCAAGTTTTCGAAATACTAATCGGTGAAAACTGATTAAAAAAAGAAAAAAAGAACATCAAGTTTTCGAAACAGTCATTAGCGAAAAATAACTGAAAAAAGAAAAATGAATATCAAGTTTTCGAAACCCTAATCGACGAAAACTGATTAAAAAAATAAAATTGAATGTCAAGTTTTTGAAACACTCATCATCGAAAACTGATTAAAAAAGAAATTGAATATCAAGTTTTCTTAACACTAATCGACGAAATTGATTAAAATGAAAAATGAATATCAAGTTTTCGAAACACTCATCGGCGAAAACTGATTTAAAAAAGAAAAATAAATATCAAGTTTTCGAAACACTCATCGGTGAAAACTAATTAATTAAAGAAAAATGAGTATTAAGTTTTTCGAAACACTCATCGACGAAAACTGATTAAAAAAAGAAAAATGAATATCAAGTTTTTAGAACTTTCATCGGCGAAAACTGATTAAAAAAGAAAAATGAATATCAAGTATTCATAACACTCATCGGCAAAAACTGATTAAAAAAAGAAAATGAATATCAATTTTTCGAAACACTTATCGACGAAAACTATTTAAAAAAAGAAAAATGAATATTACGTTTTCGAAACACTCAACGGCGAAAACTGACTAAAAAATGGAAAGAATATAAAGTTTTCGACACTCATCCGTGAAAACTAATTAATTAAAGAAAAATGAATACCACGTTTTAGAAACACTCATCGACAAAAACTGGTTAAGAAAAAGAAAAATGAATATCAAGTTTTCGAAAACTAATCGGCGAAAACTATTTAAAAAAAGAAAAATGAATATTAAGTTTTCGAAACACTTATCGCCGAAAACTGATTAAAAAAAGAAAAATGAATATCAAGTTTTCGAAACACTCATCGGTGAAAACTAATTAATTAAAGAAAAATGAATATCACATTTTAGAAACACTCATCGGCGAAAACTGATTAAGAAAAAGAAAAATGAATATCAAGTTTTCGAAACACTAATCGGCGAAAACTATTTTAAAAAGAAAAAGAAAAAGAAATATTACATTTTCGAAACACTCATCGGCGAAAACTGATTAAAAAAAAAAAAATAAATATCAAGTTTTCAAAACACTCATCGACCAAAACAAATTAAAAAAGAAATATGAATATCAGGTTTTCGAAACACTAATCAGTGAAAACTTACTAAAAAAAGAAAAATAAATATCATGTTTTCGAAACATTCATCGACCAAAACTAATTACAAAAGAAAAATGATCAAGTTTTCAAAACACTCATCGGCGAAAACTGACTAAAAAAATGAGAAATGAATATCAAGTTTTCGAAACACTCATTAGCAAAAACATACTAAAAAAAGAAAAACGAATATCAAGTTTTCGAAAAACTCGTCTACGAAAATTGATTATAAAAAATAAAATGAATATCACATTTTCGAAACACTCATCAGCGAAAACTAATTAAAATAGGAAAATAAATATCAAGTTTTCGAAACTCTCATCGACGAAAACTGATTAAAAAAACAAAAATGAATATCAAGTTTTCGAAACACTAATCGGTAAAAACTAAATGATTAAAGAAAAATGAATATCACGTTTTCGAAACACTCATCGGCGAAAACTATTTAAAAAAAAGAAAAATGATATCAAGTTTCGAAACACTCTTCAGCGAAAACTGATTAAGAAAAGTGTAAATGAATCAAGTTTTCGAAACTCATCGGCGAAACTATTAAAAAAAGAAAATGAATATTACGTTTCGAACACTCATCGGCGAAAACTGATTAAAAATGTCGCTTCAGGATATAGATATAAGAAAGCACACATAATATATATAACCTGTGTACTACACATCCGAAGAAGCTGCCTATCCTATTCACAAGCAACAGATATAT